>JAODKF010000040.1:20944878-20956956 GCA_026779585.1 Mormyrus proboscirostris | reverse complement strand
TATAGAAAACATAATTGCAAGAGGGAAACTGTATTTTTGTGATTAAAGATATTAAATAAAGCCAATGGCATTTCAACATATCCTGGCAACCAGAGAATTGTTATAAATCTGATTATCTTGAAAAAAATCATTTGAAAAAGGCAAAAATGTCATAGCAGCATGGCACATGAAAAACGACAGGTCTTAAAAGTAATTTAGCAAGAAAAACAGGAAAAATTTAGAAACGGGACAAGAAAACTAAAATGCATGTTCAAAGACAAAGAACTCAAATCGTTACATTCAGCTGTGCGTGTTTCGGGCTGTAAAAGGTCTACAGTACAAAGAAGCAACGTTTGGCATATTAAGTTAGAGGTCTGGATAAATATAAAATGTTGGGAATATCATTGGTGAATTAGAAAATTGGCAATAATATAGAAATCAAAGTGCATGCTTGACGTATGACAAGAAAAGTTTTCTGAAAAACGTAAAAAACATTTTAAAACATAGTATGATGGTAATATTACTCATCATAAATGGACTGTGTTTGAGTGCATCTGGATTGGGGGGGGCTCTCAGGGACTGCTGGCTCCCCCATGGGGGGGGTTGGACGCCTGGCCTACACCCCTCCACCGCTCCGGTCCACGGTCACAGGCCCTCTCTCCTCCAAGCTCTCCTCCACGGTCTTCATCAGGACAGCCAGCCGGCTATCCGACACTGTGCCCTTCTTTACAGCGCTCATCAGCTGTAAGGAGACAGGGGTGAGAGGGCGGGGGGGTTACCTAGCGGCACAACCACAGGACGCCTCAACTAGTCTCCAGTCAGGTGCTTAGCACCTACATCCTGACATCATTTTTTGCAGGAATGTTAATTCACTTCATTTCTATTCATTGGAAGATCGTTCAATATGAGGCAGGCATAACAAGCAGGCAGTTTATACTGGACGACCAGGGAGACAGACGAGCAGGATCAGGGAGACAGATGAGCAGCATCGGGGAGACAGGCGAGGAGGACCAGGGAGACAGACGAGCAGGATCAGAGAGACAGACGAGCAGGATCAGGGAGACAGACGAGCAGGATCAGGGAGACAGACGAGCAGCATCAGGAAGACAGGCGAGGAGGATCAGGGAGACAGACGAGCAGCATCAGGGAGACAGACGAGCAGGATCAGGGAGACAGACGAGTAGGATCAGGGAGACAGACGAGCAGCATCAGGGAGACAGACGAGTAGGATCAGGAAGACAGACGAGTAGGATCAGGGAGACAGACGAGCAGCATCAGGGAGACAGACGAGCAGCATCAGGGAGACAGGCGAGTAGGATCAGGAAGACAGACGAGTAGGATCAGGAAGACAGGCGAGCAGCATCAGGGAGACAGACGAGCAGCATCAGGGAGACAGACGAGCTTCATGGTTTCATGGCCACATGCGGTTACTAAATGGCCAATTTTAAGGAAAAGGTCAACAGTTTCTGCAGTTGAAGGCAAAGTATTCTTATGAGCTCATACTATAACAGGGGATATTTCTGTTATCTACATTAGCTTAATATTCAAGTATACCTAGTTACTCAGATCACACCTTTAAGCAAAACTAACCACACTAGTGCAAAACTACCAGTCACCCGCTGTGGGGTCTCCGCCATTTGTTCTGGTACGTAGTGGGGTGGGGTGGAAAAAAACTATGGCTCAGTGTGCTGAAATTTCCAGCTGTTGGCTCAGTGTGTGTGTGTGTGTGTGTGTGTGTGTGTGTGTGTGCATGTACAGAAGCATACAAGCATACATGAAACTGAAGACTCATTCTAAATATCATTCTGAAATGCACAAGTCAGGCCAAATTCCATGTGAGTCAGCTACATGCTGTTTCTTTAAAAGCCCAGGAGAGGAACGGGTTCTCCTCTTCCATAAAACTCCGTTATTGACCCGATCACTGATATCTCAGCCACATTCAGAGGGGCAGGGCCTGCAAGACCTCTCCCCCCAGCCCCACCAGGCTCACGTCACGGCGTGGGCTAATTTACCGTGAGAAGGCTGCTCCTGACACGGGCAGATTTCTCACTCATTAAAAACGGATCTCCTCTCAGACATCTAATTGGTTTCCTCTTCTGGAACCTGAACATCAGGGAGAGTATGTTCCGGAACGTGTAACATGGGGGCCCCCGACCGCCGTTAAGCTTTCACACTTGCGGTATGCTTAGCAAGCTGTTCTGACTAGACCTGGCACTCGTTACCTGGAGGACGGAGGAAAAGAAAATTGTTTGAAAAAGTAGAAAAACGTCATTTTCTCTTCTCAGGTGATAATGAAAAATGAAAAAAGCTAGAAAAATCTAGAAATACATCTAGCTAGCCTGCTAAGAATACTGTAGGTTGCCTTTGTTGATTTGTACAGGGTAGGTTTGTACACCAGTGGCTGTAACGTCACATGTCACAAAGTAAAGTGGTGTGTCATTATCAATTATACCAATAATCGATTAATCAAGTTTAATCGAGTTTAATCGAGTAAAGGTGTCAGCTCTACAATGTACCTGTCTGTGGCTTCAGATGGACTGGTGTAAAGCATGCCGCCACTGGACTATGGAGTAGTGGAAATGTGTTCTACGGAGTGACGAATTACGTTTCTCTGTATGCCAGTCTAAGGAACAAATCTGGGTTTAGCAGATGCCAGGAGAACATTACCTGTATGACTACATTATGCCAACTGTAAAGTTTGGTGGAAGAGGGATAATGGTATGGAGATGTTTTTCAGGGGTTGGGCTAGGTCCCTTAGCGCCAGTGAGGGGAACTCTTAATGCTTCAACATGCCAAGACCTTTTGGACAATTCCAATACAACTTTGTGGGAACAGTTTGGGGAAGGACCTTTTCTGTTCCAGCACAGCTGTGCCCCAGTGCACAAAGCAAAGTCCATAAAGACATAGTTGGGTGAGTTTGGTGTGGAAGAACTTGACTGACCCACACAGATCATGACCTCAACCCAATCAGACACCTTCTTCTGGATAAATGGGCAAAAATTCCCACAGACACAAAACCAAAATCTTGTGGAAAGCCTTCCCAGAAGAGTGGCAGCTGTTATAGCTGCAAAGGGGGAACCAGCTCCATATTGATGCCTATGGATTTAGGATGTGATGTCATAAAAGTTCCTGCAGATTTAATAGCCCTTACTCTGGTTCCCCTCCCCCCCCCCAGTCCAAAGACATGCAGAGGTTAACTGGAGTTACCAAAATGTCCAAAGATGTGCATGTGTGAGTGACAGGTGTGTCAGTGTGCCCTGTGATTGGTTGGTGCCCCATCCTGGGTTGTTCCTTTTCTTATGTAGCCCCAGTGGCCCTGAATAGGACAAGCGATTACAGAAAATGGATGGATGGAATTAATGTAACACATGTGGCTCTTCTTGAATGCAGCCTCTGGTAGATTTACTCAGTCTAAGTCGCTGCTGTAGCCTGTTGTGAAGTGCCTGATGTTACAATGGGTAAAGTGATAGCCGGCCTTCCTCATCCTAGTTCCCTGTCCTTAACAGTGATCTGATACTTTGCATTCATCCACATCTATTGGTGTGGCCACATGGGACATAATATCATGGGAAGGTCACACACACAACCAAACAGTAAAACCTCATACCTGCAGGAATTCATTCAGTTCAACCTGCCCGTTTTTGTTTAGGTCGACTTCGTTAAGAATTTCGTGCAGCATGTTCTCGTCAATCTGGATGCTGATGCTCTGGGGAGAGGAAGTGAGGTACTGTCACGCACAGGGACTTCTGGGAAATGCAGTCAGAGACAATACTGTTTCCAAAGGACACAAACCACGCTGGTTATTCGCTGTGAAACATGCACACATGCTGGCACATATAAGAGTGCATTCATCTGACATTGAGAAGCTTGACCTCGGGGCCTAGGTGATCTGGACACTTCTGGTTCTGTTTTTTATGTGGTTGTATTATTTAGATATCAAACCACATAATGAGATCATTGTCATCGTGGTTTTATCTATTTGAGATCAGAGCACCCCAGACGAGCCCCATAGCAAAGCTGACCGACCGACATGCGGGACCCCAGGATGAGTCTGGCCCAGCGTGCAGTAAACAGACGGAGCAAGATGGAATCATCAGCCTGAAGTGAGCTTGGTTGTGCTAACAGCCCAGCACTCGTGTTGTCTGGCTTCCTACGCCGGGGAGCGGGATAATCCCACGCACCCCCCTACCGAAGGGCTCGGTGGCCCTTAAGCTCATCTGTTTGTGCGCATTATCACCAAGTAATCCCAACCCCCTCCGGGACCCTCGGTGGGGAGGGAGAAGCCCGCTGTCATGGTTACTGTGCTCCTCCGTGCTTGGATGCCGGGCTGCCACGAGAAGGTGAGATAGAGAGGAATCTCAAGGAGCTCCTCTAGTAAGCATCCAGAAGCTTCTTCAGTAAAAGGCAGAGACTGAGGGGAGAAAACTCACCTCTAGGACCTGCTGGACATCCAGAGTGGTGATAAACCCCTTACTTCCTTTGTCAAACTTGTAGAACCTTTTCTTGTACCTGCAGATCGTGAAGAAAGTTTGATATTATCAGTGAAGTCGAGCTGACATGTCCAGAGGACCATCTCAGCCCTCTGAGCACTACTCACCGTTCAACCTCTTCGGGTGTGAGGCTGATCTCGGACGTGTTGGTTAGCTGCTCCCACCGAGCCTTGTAGCCCATCTCCTGGTACAGGAATTCTCTGGCAGCTTCCAACTCTTTCTAAGGGGTGTAGAGTCCAGAAATACAACAACATGCAGGGTGCAAAAATGGCTTCATATCTCAAGCTATTCTAAATTGAATTCCTGCAAATATTACACTCAGCTGTTCATATAAACCTGTTACTTGTTACTTTTTAGTAATGTACATCGTGTACTTCTTATATATTTCAAGCTAAACTTGAAACTACTTTAGTAAGTGAGCAGTACATTAGTATTCAGGTCAGATATTTCTGTAAGGTTCAACAGAAGGACCCATCTGGGAGTCAGAGTGTATTGAGGTCCACTGGGATGCACACCCATGCTTACAAACAGATCTGTGCTTGGGGAAGGAGACTCTGGGAAGGGCGGAGACTCATCCAGAACCCGGCTTACGGGAATCAGAAGCCGGTGCAGTGGCTTCAGGGAGCTACGTCGCTATTTATAGAGGGGAATTTGCCAGACAGGAAGTCCACCATAGACAGAAAGGTAAGAATAGGTCGCCCCCACCGCATGGATTCTCAGAGCTGCGGGCCTTTTGTTCCAAGCACAATACGGCGGACGTGTAAACTGCCCTCTTAAAGCAACAGTTCATTTAAAAGTCTATTCAGCAGTGAGGCTCGTTACGTCTAGTAGCCTCTTCCCCTGTTTCCTAGATAGCGAGCCTGTTGCAGTCAGTGTGGGGTCACCCTGCTGGACACTCAGCGCTCTGTACCGTCTTAGAGGGATCCCATCTCGAGGCCTGCTGCAAAGGTCCCACTAAACGTTTGTACATCGGTGACGTCGTTAAAACGCGGCGTATGGATACTCGGGTCGGCGTGGGGCAGACGGCGGGGGGCCCGGCGAGCCGGCGCTACCTGCTTCTTCTGCTCGTTCCAGCCGAGCTGCTTCCCCATGATGTCCACGATGCGGGGCAGGGCCTGCTCGGCCGCCTGCACGTTCAGGAAGCCCAGACGCGTGCGGCGGGCGATGACGTCGATGGCCGTGCAGGCGTACTGCTGCACCGCGTAGTGGACCTGGGCGGCCAGAAGGTGTCACTGGTGACACTGTGGGGGATGGGTGTGGCTCGCGGTGTTTGCGGCAGCGTGCTGCGGTGAATGCCTACCTCGCTCTCGATGTAGGGGAACTCCGAAACGAGCCGCCTGCCCACTATGGGCCACCTCTGCCCGGTGACCCGGGCAATTTTTGCCACCTCGAAGGCCTTTCCTCCGTATGTTGAGGCGAGGTGCCTGGCAACCTGGGGTTGGAGAGTATGTGCAGCTGAAAGCAGACCCTGGGTGACTGGTGGGGGTGGTCCTTAACCATACTGTCTGCCAAGGCGAATCGATAGGCTGATGCCACGGCCGCAATGCGCCGCGTGACTGAACTTAACGAAGAATAACCAACTTCGCTTCCAATAGCCGTGCTACTTTTTCTTGCTAAAGGTCGAGTGCTGTCAAAGATATCAGCATATTGACCTTTTTAAACAATCCGGAAACATCCGGATCATAGCTGAGGCTCCCTTTATGGCTCTTGTTCAGCGTGGGGTTAAAAGTCTCTCACGGAGATGGTGTTGTCAGCATCCCCGTCTCCTGCTCACTGTTCCCTGTTTACAAGCCACTACGTGGCCCATTTGCCGTCCCTTAGTGTCATTGAGGATTGAAAGTACTGATCCAATTAAGAGTGTCTTTTTTTTTTTTGCACTGAAACACCTTTGATGGCTGGGCTGGGGGGGCAGGGGGTTGGGAACGCATGAGAACGTATCAGATATAAAAGTCTTGATTCCCAGTCAAATTCTCTGACTACCCCCTCAACACAAGTCAGCCTAGTGTTGGGTCCAGTGGGGCTGCAAGTGTATCAAAGCCTATGTAAGGGACCAGGGAGAGGATCCAGTGGATCTAATTTAGAATTTGGGTCATAGGGTTCTTGCTTGGACTGAACTATCATTTGGTTTGGCTGTAAGGCCGCACTGGACTCACCTCCACTTCCAGTCCGTAGTCCTGGACCAGTCGTATATACAGTGTAGGGCTCCAGTCTTTCCCGCCCTCCAGCAAAAGGCCCACTGTTCTGCACGGCCCAGCCTGCAGACTGTGGGCCCTGATTGCCGCATCCAGCGTTTCCTCAGCCATGGAGCGGTACGTTGTCCATTTTCCACCTTGGGGGGGGCAAACGGGCTCGTTATTCTCCCTGACTGTGCAACATTGCAGAAATGCAGCTCCAGTATGTCACCATTTAATTTTATTCCTTACCAACATTTACATTGATTACTTGATAACAAAACAGCCATTGCATTTGCTATGTTTGCCATTTTTGTTCCTATTTTTGTTTTCGGATGCGAGACATTTGAATTTATTAGCATTCTAAATACTTTAGTCCCTTTCCTACCTGCTATAGTGACCAGCCCACTGTCGCTGATGTTCACGATGTGGTTGCGGCAGATGGACTGGGTGTCCTTAGAGTTGGGGTCTGTTACCAGTGGACGGATACCGCTCCAGGCAGCCAGAACATCCCCTCGTCTCACTGGGTGAGTGTGAAACAGGACAGAGCCATATCAGGTGTCTATGAGTGGGGGGTGGGGCTGGGGCAGAGTCAGGGTGGGGCCATGTAGCCCAGCAGCAACTTCCCATTGGCTGTGAGTTATTGACTAGATTAGATTCGTAATTAGAGGGCTGATTGGCTGAAGAGTCCTCAGACCTGGGTTTGAAAAGCTGATCTAAAGGTTATTGAAAAACCCGCATACACACTGGCCCTTTGCTTTTGCCCACCCCTGCATTAATACTATATCAGCTGAGTACTGGCTTAGCCCGGGCAATCCTGATGTGTTGAACGGCCAAAGCTGATTTATATCATTTTGAAGTTAATGGCAACACAGAAATCTTAGACGTATCATCTCTGAGAATTCATGGTTTGGAAAGAAAAACATAAAGTTAAAATTTTTAAATGCATTAGTATAAAGGTAATTTCACTGAGCAGGGGGGCATGTGCAGTGTACACTGGCGGAGACAGAACACATGCAGCAGACGGGCTGTTTACCTTCTACGTCAGGGCTCAGGTAGCTGCGGATCTCCTTCAGGATGAAGTTGATGTCCTCCTCCACTGGGACCGGGTGGGCTGTGACCTCGGTGGGTGTGTCTGTCGTACCGGCGATCGTCATCTTCTCCCAGGGCAGGAAGAAGATGACTCGGCCGTCGCTGGTGGCTGGGTCTAGGAGCCCCATGCTCTCTGGGCTGGAAGCACAATGGGGGAAAGGGAGATTATTCACTCCCTCGTCTGCAGGAGAGCTTGACTGGGCTGACCAGGGACAGTCAAGCTCCTTTCTTAGTCTAAGTGACTTGCTCCGTAGCACTAATTTACTCAGGTCACATGAGTGACATTGCAGAATTGTTACTCAATGCCTTGCAGATCCTTCGGGTTGTTGGGTGGTTACCAATAATAGCCTGGGATGACGATGTGCACCCCTGCACTGGGCTGACAGATGTTGTGGGTGCTCTGGTCATCCATCTTCCGCAGCGAGTCGGTGAATGGCCCCGTGGCGTTGATGACACACTTCGCTCGCACGTCAAACTCCTGTCCTGGGTGTGAGGTGCATGGAGGGAATGGTCACGTGACCCCAGACAGACCGCAAAATGGTGCGCAAAATACAAAAAATAAGCAGATAAAAGCTACATTGCGTGCAAATGTATGAGAGCTCAGATGTGCTTGGAGATCAAAGTGGCTGACAGCTGGCTCCATCATCTCTACAGTGCGGCATTTTAGTCACATAGACGACTAAGAATCGATGCACGCAAATTACCAAAAGCATTCCCTGACGTGTGCGAACTGAACTGAGCAATGACATTATACCACTACCTGTAGTTCTTTTTGGAAAGCTACACTGAATTGACTAGTATCTGTTAAGTACGTTAGAACTACTGTTCCCATCATGCATCACACTGTTAAATGACCCAGTACTCAGCATTTGAAACAAAGTAACTGGTACTCGTGCTTAACAAAACAACTACCAAGGCAACAGACACACTGCATGATGCTTCCCTGAACACTCAAATGGCTGAAGCCGCTCAGTTAATGGCAGGAGCTGGTGAACAATGAAATCAACATAAATCTGTGCGATATCTTAAAAAAATAATATATGGTATTTTAATTTAAAAGTATTGAGATAAACAGTAATACATCGTCCCCTCACCCAAACACACACAACTAAATAAGCATGCAGGGTAAACAGCCCCTTTAGATCAATAGTCACAGCTCTACAATAATTTAGGCAATTCGATGTTTTAAGATGCGAATAGAAAAGCCTGAACGTGATGCCTGGGGGGTGTGTAGGAAAAAATTATGTATTTTCGTGGATCAATAAGGGACGCAGCATTTTATTTTTCAATAGGCGGAGATGTGCACACCTCATCAGACAAGCCTTTCAAAGTAACTAATAGTCTGTTTCTTCTAAAATTGTCCATGGTTCTTTATTTTTTCATCTTATGATTTTGGCTTTAGCCCATAAATGAAAGAAGCTGAAAAGAAGGAAATTGTAGCTTGGCCAGCAACACTGCTAGCAGTGTCTTTATCTTGTAAGGGAATTAACAATGGTAAGCTCTTGTTGTGTTCGACCGTGCACATGAAGTGGGCAGCTTGAAATTCCCACCAGGAAGTTGCTCTTCATTGGCCGTCTGCAAGACAGGTGTTGGTAATGTGACAAGGTTTAACTCAGTGGTTCTCAACCTGCAGCCCGCGGGCCGCATGCGGCCCGTCACAAATGCAAATGCGGCCCGCGATGCTGACCATGTAAAAAAAATAAAAATAAATTAAAAATAAATTAAATAATAATAAATGTATCCCATTAATGGTAAGTAGAATTATACTCTCTAATGATAATAATACATCTAATTGTAATAATTTAAGATGCATAATATCTGGTTATTGAGCGTTGATGATGTCATATGTAAATAATATGTGGCCCGTGAGATTGAACTTGGACATAGTGCGGCCCACTGCAAAAAAAGGTTGAGAACCACTGCTGTAGATTATCACAAAAGCAGCACCTACAAGTTGGCGGCCATGCCGCCCTGCAGCATGTAAACAAGCCCGTTGGTTTTCTCCACGTCGCTATTACACAGAGATTCATTACTCTTATGAGTGGAGAAAGAAGCACAAAAATATAAATTTAATGTACACAAGAAACGTGTCTTTCTGTCTCATTTTGCATTAAAAAGATAACTGAGTAAAATGCATTAGGATGCACAACCTTCGGGCTCAATCAACTGCAATGCAGTAACTGGGTTCATCTGTCTTACAAGAGTGGTGGAGATTTTTTTCAATAAAACTTCTGATCATGCAAAACATCCTGGACATTATCCCCATTCTGTCCATACCAGCTTAAGTAAATCAGACCTAAGAAACTATGAACATATTTTTTGTTGCATCTCTGTGCTGCTTTGCATATGCATCACACACACCGTTCTGTCATACTGTTATTTGCATATGGAACAGCTCCTTAGAAACTGTATTATGTAGGGAACCATGTCAACATTTGTTGCGTTTGGGTCGAATAAAACAAACAGCTCACGCCTTCGGGGCCACACCTGTTCTCAAAGGCAAAAAGAACCAGGCAAAGTCTTCTGCTACTTTATGGGGGGGAAGGGGAGGGCATTTACTTATTTTTTCCAGCGTACAACTACTTGCCACTACATAAATACACCTACTTAAATACAACTACTTAAATTAAATAAAATTGCAAAAAGGGGCTAGAAAACAGAGCAGTCAGGAATGATAGATTCAAATTCTGCACAAACATAAAAAGGGAAATAGTTTTTAGTCAGCGACCATCCGAGAGATAGACTACGAGCAACGGAAGAATATTTAATTTTACTAACAAGGCACAGGGCAAAGTGCACTAACACATGAAAAGGTTCATGCCCTAAAGTATGTAAAGCCCACATGGTCAGGCGTACAGCTTTTTGGGTCTCGTTTTCAGCAGCAAGCAGGCCTCTGTGTACAAAGCACTGAGAAAAGCCAGAGATGAGGTCATACATCTCAGGTAAATAAGATCAGGTGCTCAGCAAGCAAGATGCTGAGAGAGAACCAGAGAACAACCTGATGGTCGCAACAAACCCAACAGAACCACTTTACAAACCCCACGACAAGCAAGAAGTATCATTCTGAGAGAGTTTAAATAGACTGATATATGGAGATGGTGGGTGATTACAGACTGGAATCACGGCCACGAAGGATGACCTTGCGGTCGCTTTTGTTGGGAAGAGGGCTTTAATTAACAAAATATCCATAGTAAGAACTTTAATTATGTATTTATAGGTAGCATTTTATTGAACAGTGTAGTATAACTGGTTTTAAAAAATGCTGTGTCCAATCTCAAGAATTCTCTCAGTATAAATTGAAAATTCTCTTTTTTGCAAAATAATAATTGAGAGTAACTGAAGTGTATGGTTCTGGACATGCTGATATGCAATTGGACTTCACCCAGCTTCTAGGTCAGTGTTTCCCAACCCGGTCTAGAGGGACCCACAGACAGTCCACAGTTTTGCTCCCTCCCAGCTCCCAGTTAGGAACACCTAACACGGGTGCACTGCGAGCTGGGAGAGAACAAAAAATGTGGACTGTCTGGAGGTCACTGTGGACTTGATTGGTAAACACTGTTCTAAGCACTTATGCTGGTCAGGAATGACAAGGGGCCTGGAGTCTATCCCAGGCTAGATAAGACCCACAGCTGAGGTACACCCAGAATGGGATAGAAGTTCATCATCGGGCACATACACACACTATGATAAATTTAGTCACCAGTTGAAGAGCAAATTTCCAAAACTCCAGTTCTGTAGAGTTGCTGAGTTTTGGCAACTTAATGAAAGTTGCTAAGTGGATCACATGAGGACTGAGTTTGCTCATGTTCCAAATACTGTAATATATGATGAGGAAGCCTGACGTTAGGTCATTGGCGGTCACACCTCAAAAAATAGACTGAGCGAGTTTGGGAACTTTGTTTGGTTAGCTGTATGTCTTTTGTCTAGCCGTATGAGGCAAATGCACAGCAGAGATGGGTTTCAAACTGAAAATCCTAAAGTATAAGAAGACAGGACGGGCTGCTGAAGCACTGCGCAGATGGATACATGAAGAACATTACAGAATTCAAAATAAAAACTGCTCAGAGGAGGCAGCAGAAATATATCACAGTGGAAAAACATGGATAGTCTCTTGGCTTTATACAACTTTATACCAGTATGGTTATTTAGTGTGATCCGAAGGTTTTAAACCAGTCATATAATGGTCAGACTTGATGAACAAAGAAACTCACTGTCATTTTAAAAATACATGTGTTCCTCAAAGAATTATGCAAAATTATTTTCTGTATAATACACATGTGGACAAAATTGTTGGTACCCTTCAGTCAATGAAAGAAAAACTCACAATGGTCACAGAAATAACTTTA
>JAODKF010000040.1:20907136-20937338 GCA_026779585.1 Mormyrus proboscirostris | reverse complement strand
GGGTGGCAGTGACGGAGGCAAGACATTCTTTGGAAGAAAAATGAGAGCAGGGGGAAAATAAAGCAATATGACCAGACAGAGCAGGAATTCCACGCATCAGTGTCAGCCGCACAGGAAAAATGGTGCATTTACCTGTTCGTAATCGAGTTTCATGATGGCTTTCTGGAGGTACCTGACTCCCCCGTGGATAAGCTTGGTGCTGCGGCTGCTGGTCCCAGATGAGAAATCGCTGCGCTCCACCAGGGCCGTTTTAAGATCTGGGGGGGATGGGGGGGGGGCAATCAGGCCGACGGATCAGCAACAGGCTGATGTTTGGGGGCCTCACTGCACGCAGCAGAGATTGGCCCTATTATGGATCCCCGACTCCCATAACATCAGGCATAAAGACATGCATAATGCATTGAGGGACCTCATGCTGTCTTTTAAGAAAAGACTGATTATCTGCGCAACAAAAGACAAAACTCCAGCAAAGGCAATATCTCAAAAATATCACAGTTCCCAAGCACTTCCCCTGTTCTAGACTTTCCCAGGCTCATATGAAACAGACACGCAGGAAGCCTATGATTTACATTATATATGCAAGACTTGGCAACAAATACGTTATAAGTGTATGAAACTACAGGGCAATTCTGAAGTATTTTTCCCACAAAAAAACAAATCAAACTCAAAACAAGACAAATAACATGGAAAGACACCTTCCAAAGCAAACAGGACAAAACATAGTGTCACAAGTGGCCAGGTAACTTTCCTTGATAACCAGAATGTTTTGAGTCTGCACCAACTGTGTCGTACCCCAAGCAAAAAAAACATCAAGAGAAACAACAGGTACAGGCGGTGCAGTTATGCAGAAACGAACATGAGTGTCCAGTGAGGACAAATGTTCTCTCAACAAAACCATAGACCAGTTACAGGCCAAGGAACACAAGCCAAGCCAAGCTCAAGGACAAAGGCGTGTCGGGTAGAGTAACCAAGGAGCTCAGCCAACACCGGCGGCAAGCTTACTCCGCGTGACAGCGTCCAAGGCGCAGCCAGAGCCGGTGGCCCCTCCCCCGACGACGAGGACGTCGAACTCGCCCGTGCTCTGCAGCGCTGCCAGCTGAGCCGCGCGGGACGGCAGCTTGTCCAGGCAGGGCAGATCTCCCTGCTCCGCAGCCTGTACGTGTGCCAGTTGATCCTGGGCCATTAGAGTAGACAAGACCGCCCCCAAGGTCATTAACATACGACTCCAAGGGACGAGGAGCATTCAAAAAAATGTCATTCCAGAACTCTCCATATTTCGCAGGACAGATTAAAAAACAAAAACAAAATCATGCATTATCTGAAGGGTAATAAAATGACCCAACCACCCAAATAAACACAAATATAAATTACATAAATTAAATTATTTCATTATACACTCATCATGCAGTGCTTTTCATGCAGATTTGCTCAAAATAGCCCCCCCACCCATGCTGCATGCTTGTTTATCCTGAATGATCATCTGCGCAGTTACGCCACATAACGACTGTGTCAAACTGACACACACAGCTTTAATTCACACCCACAGAGCAAGGCACAATATTATTGTGCAAACTGGGAAATACCGCTGCATATCAGATAAATACTGTAAATGAACGAAACAGACTGTTGGATTTTGCTTTTTACACAATGAAAAGAAACACGGGATGAGGGACACTGATCTTAAGAGCCAGCTCATAAAAAATGACCGGCAATAGCCCTTACGACCCTATACACCAATTAACAAATTGCTTAAGAAAATAAGTGCATAAATCGGCATGACAGGTAAATGAAGGATGAGTCTGTTACAGCCCAGATACAAAGGGAGGATTCCATGCCAATTAGAGGACATGGGAGAAACCTGTTAAAATGTCAACAATAATGAAATCATCTAGTATTTAACATTCAGTCTGAATGATCCCCCCCCATCCCCCCCCCATCTTCTCCAAGCTGGTACTCCATTAGACTTGCAAATTTATGAATGGAACCTATTAGCAATTTAGACTGTAGTCGCAAACAAGATTTAATAATTAGTGTCTGTTTCTAAGGATGTGCAAATTTAAACTGCGGGCAACTGGGACCTGGGCTGGCCTCGTAATCAGGTTAACAAGAATGTAAGACTGTTACAGCCAATGTCAGGCATCCGGTAAGGCATTCCCCGTGTGTCAGACGTGCTTTGACAGACGAACAGACATGCAGCTGATATTGCAATGTTAGCGATGGCGGCGATACTGCGAAGTTAAATGCTTATGTGCTGCATGCATGGATTCCATTAATTTACTGGAGATATTGCTTACCAGCTGAAGCTTCGGGCAGATGATGCATTAATAAAATGATAAACAAAACAAACAGGAGGAGAAAGGAAAACAAAGACTGACATTAATACAAAGCCCCTTTTTCTTTCTGAAAGGTCAGCCAGTGGTGTCTCAAGGTATGAGAGATGCAGCCGTATTAGCCGTAATTATACAACATGCACAAAACGTGATTTTTCCAATTGTTTTATTATTTAGGTCATTTTGAAATATAAAACAGGTTTAAAGAGAATTTTCATATTATTTATTAGTCATTAGTGAAGTATTTTCACCATTGTGCTTTTGTATGCTACAACAAATGATGTTTTTTTATCTGTACAGGATGGTGTACAAGCCCCCAGGTTTATCTGTAGAATGCATGTCTTTAAAAGTGTTTGGGCATTTTTTGGTTTGTCCTTTTGGACTGCCTTTCTGCTTAATTGAGTGGAAGATCAAACAAAATATCGCCATAGTAACCGTATTCTAACACGCTATTATACATCCATTCTGGGGGTTTCTTTCAAGTACAGATTCTAATGAAGCGTTATTATTATTATTATAGAGAAAATGGTTTTCAATGGATCTGAATAAACTACAGAAATGGGAAATCTATTAATCCTCTATGGTTTTCATTTGTGAAAGACTGTTTCTTATTAGTCCACTTGATTAGATCCATCTTGTTGTCCCTTAATGTTTAGAGAGAGAGAGAGAGAGAGAGAGAGAGAGAGAGACATTCTAGCCTTACATTTTTAATATTAATTTAAGGAGGTATGGGGAAAATTGTTTCCTCGGCGTATAGAAATGCAATGTACACATAAAGTCCCGCTTAAATGTTCAGCATAAATTGATAATTAAACTGTGGCAATACACTCAGTAATTAGGGAACTGTGAATTCCACGCTAACTATCCAGTGCACGCATGTCTGGCTGTTTTTCAAGGAACTGTTTTTCTGCCAGGCAGACATGCACTGACAGGGTGAGATGCTTCTAGAGGGGCCACTGACATGCCAGGAGGCTCAGACAGGGCCCCTGTGATTGGCTGAATGAACAGGAAGAGGCCAGTTGATGCACTCTTATTGGTGGATGCCCAGGAAGAACAGGTCACCCTCTTGAACCCTTGACACTTGACCTGACAAGTCGGTATCCTTAGCCATTTTTCTAACAGCCGCCAAACAATAAACCCATCAGACTGGCCGTTCTTCATCTTCTGACTGTGCCTAAGGTAACGGCCATTTTCTCCGAGGACAGAGATAAACATACGGGGTGCTTAATGTGCACTGTATTGGTCTGAGGCTGCGTGCGGTTCTCATGGTGATTTCGGATGCTTTCCTGGAGCTTACGGTACAAGGAGAACGCTGAGAGTGGGATTTAAGAGCAGCTTTTCTTATTTCACATAAACACAAAGATCCCCTGTGGCCATTAGGCAATATGGTTGTCATGCACAGAAAATTACAGGTGAAGGTTAAAAAAAAAAGGAATCTTTTCCAGTCTAAGCGCCACAGAAGTACATTCCAAAGTCATGACCAGGCACGATCAGGAGGGCACGCACGGCGGGTACCTGGCCAGCAAGGTCTCACGTGCCAGGGTGTGTCGCAAGGATAGGATTTCATACAAAATGGCTGACTCTTTAGGATGATCTGCTGGGCGGAGAACCAGCTCAACATAAATCTGCTCTCTATGCCAGCACCAAATGTAGATGGGCGTTCTTTTTTTTTATTAATTTTATCTATCTAAATGTACACTCTCATGACTAGAGGAGGCAGGTAAATTCAGATGGTTGAGGGACAGTGGAACACCCAATAAGTCAACTCACCACACCAACATAGCTATTAAAGCGTGAACTCGGGGCATCGCTTTTGTGAATGCAGCCGAATGTTTGACTGTAACATGTATTCTCTGCTAGAAACAACTGGGTAATCAAGCAGACAGGACAATATATTTATGATTTTTAACAGAACATAAACCTAACAATATTACAGAAGAAGAAAAAAAAACACTTATAAAAAGATAATAAACTGCTGCAGTGCACGCAGTGCACTGTACGACACAGGGTTCTTCTTCTGTGGCATTGCAGTGTTGGAATAGAAATCGTATCTGTGACAGAAACAGCGATGGGAGTGCGTGACAACACGCTGGGGTCTAAAAACACAGCAGAAACCTTAACCTTTTCTCTCCCCATCTGTCTTCACTGAACCCGCTGACACGTGCCCCGCACTGCCCTCGCCGCGTAATAATTACACAGTGAAATTCCACGATGGCGGACGCGCTGACATTTCAGCCGCTCACCTGCTTCCTCCTGTACTGTGACAGCTGAGACAAGCTGAAGGCGGCAGTCAGGACCCCACCCCCGATGAGGGCCGTCCGCCGCACTGCCTTTCGGAAGGCCATGTCTTCTCCTGTGGAGAATAGAGGGAATCGCTCTTCTGATGAAGGAACAGCAAGAACCAGTTTCCTGGGTGCAGATAATGCAATGCAGTTATACATAGTTATATATTAAAAATCCACCTTTCCCAGCAGACAGCATGTTCTGAATCATACATGCAAAATTATGCACACATCCATCAGATTTTTATAAATGATTATCCAGTACAAGAATTCCAGGTAGCAAAAGCCACAAGGTGAGATCTTGAGAATCCATCTTATGGCATGCACTCATTTAAAACTGTCACTAAACAGTCGTCACCAGGAGTGACATGAAAATTTCTGTACACAAGAAAGTTTTGAACCAGTTGGAACCAAGTCACACACAGTATGGCTTTTTGGACCCCAAAGTGAGGGGCTGCCCACCCTGCGGCTGGACGCCTCTTTCCTGCATTATTCACTGGAGTGACCAAAGAGAGAACTAGTAAGGAACAAAGTCTAAGTGCAATTTACCAAAGGAAAGAAGTTTATCTAGCAGTGCCAAGCTAACCATTACAAAATGGAAGTCAACAACAGTAACCAGCAAGGGTGAGTGATACAGGCAAAAAAACAGAGATGTTCTCAGAAGTGAAGATGTTGCTTGAAGGTTGTGAGGGACTGGATGAAGGTGTGTAGCTGTGCCCTTCCCAGTCTGGTCCTCGGGGAGCCACAGGGACTGCCTGTGGGTCCTTGAGGACCAGATTGGAAAACAGTGGTGTAGCTAATTCTGAGAGATTCCACAGAAGAACAAATGTGGAAGAACATGCAGGCTCCACAGCCAAAGTGGGGAATCAAACCAGCAACCCTGGAGGTTTACGGCTCTGGTTATGTCTCAGCATTTTTCTGTGCATGTACGGTATTGCTCCATATGCCAGCATCAATCGTGATACATTTCATGTCTCTTGTGCGGAGAATCTGCAGAGACGAAAGACGGGAACCATACTGTCCACCTTAAAAAGCAGGTGGCAGAAGTGAGATGTTGTGTTATTTTGGATTTAAACTGAACAACTGCGGTGAATCTGCAGACCCAAAACCCCCGGTACGCAAATGCTGCTGCAAGGGGACGTCATGTCTAACCTGCAAAGCGGTGGTGCCATGCTTTATGAAAGGAGGTTAAAGGTCATGTATAATAAAAGATACAAGACTGCCAATAGTGACGTGATTTAGGACTCATTATGTTTCATGTTTCCGTTTATAGTCAAGTTTAGCCTACATGCGAGTTCATTCATATCCCTTTCCTCAGTGACAAAAAGTACATTAGGCTAAATGATGACCAGAGCAAACACAAATATAAAATGTAAATGTTGGTATAATATCAATGAAGTTTAGTAACAAAATCTATGTGACAAAATTAATACGAAAATCTATGAAGTGAATGGAGGTTAATTAATCTATGCACATGATAATGTTAAAACTATATTATCGGCTATTGCTGTGGGTTTAATTGATAAATAGGCCTGTTATTTCAAAGCAGTATCATATTTAAATAGAAATGTTTTACAGTATGGATTTGGTATAGATACTGAGCTATCAAAGTTGGCATGAGTATTGAAGTTAGAATTTCAGTATCGACTTACGTCTAATGTGGAGTGATTCTGAGGTGCGGGTATGTGTTCCTGTAATTGTATAGCCAGAACAATGACAGGACAGGAAGTGACATCAGGTATTGCAGCTGACACTCGAGTAGTGAAAAGGCTACGGGGTATCACTATGCCTTGGCCACACCCATTTAGCACAGTGACAAAGTGTTGCCCTCTAATCTCCACAGAAGGGAAACCATTCATCTCACCTGGCCTGGTTTCTCACCTGAGAGAAGCCCCGCCTCTACTCACCGCCCCTCCTCCCCCAGCTGTGTTTGTAGACACAGCCAATCACAGAACACCACACATGCCTGAGAGCGTAAAACGTTCTGAGAAAAATCTCACACCTCTGCTCTCGATATCACAACCACAATGGAACACTGGGACAACATCACAGCAATATAAATTTGCATGTCGGGTGAACTTAAACAGCCCTAGTACCGTCATCCAGAGACAGTTTGACCACATTCACCATGGAATCTCCGCAAACAGACTCAAACATATTCTACAATAACAAATCATTAAGACGGTGCTTTTTTATTTCCAAACCGACAGAATGATTGACTTGCTTCAAACCAATAACAACAGTATGGAGAATGAATTTGTGAAATCGATCAATTCTGCTATGTCAATTATTATAATAAAACAGCTTAGACTACATTGCCTAATTTCCATGGTAATACATTAATTTTAATATGCTCTAATAATATATAAATTATCCCAATGGTGGACTTGACCAGCAATAATCAAAAACCCCCCACTGCTCAGACACCACCTTCACAAATTTGACTTGGTTCAATTATAAACTGTAAAACTTCCGGATTATATACATACAACTTTTTCCACATAAGAAACTTACTGAGTTATTACAAACGCCTGCACCAATTATAGCCTGCGTTGCATTACTACAGTTCATGAATATTCATGAGCGCCTGACGTAAAGGGTGGGGCGAACGTGGACGCGACTCGCGTTCCTGTTTTTTTGGACGGAGATGGTTCCTTTTCAGCACAGCACCCTTCTCTTCCTCTCCCAGACATGCTAGTTATTCCTCGCTAACAGCGCAATACGTGTAGGTGTGTTAAAATGATGAACTGCTCTCGGCCTCTGAAGTGCAGCCGTTAAAGTGACATTGGTACGCTGATATTTTCAGCTTGGAAGCAGGGCTCCATAGATGGAAAGAAGGGGCAATGCTTTAGGAGAGACTATAATTAAGATTTTCCAGATTAACTGGGCACGATCATTCTGTTGCAGCTGCAATTTTTATATGCCCAAAAATCGTGTTATGCTGCTATTTTAACTGTTGACATTACTCCCTTTTGTTAAAATGCTGTTTTGCACTGAAACTGACAATTTGAATTTGCCTGATGTTTTAGCGCTCTCAAGTACGCTATTTAACAGCCATCCAGGTTACTGTCCGTTCATAAACCCTCCTGTAATGAATTACGCAGTTTTCCCCCATGTTGATAGACTGAGACTTTCCACCCCCACTATGCGCGAATATCCTCAGAGACAGAAAGATCAGCCCCATTCAACAGCAAAAGAAATGTAGCAGAAGCGCATTTTTATGAATAATCCTTAGAGTTGATTGACATCGCCTTATGACGCCTCAATGCCCGGCATGAATGTTGCACCGTGGGTTCGTAAGGAATGTTGTTTCGTTTCACGGTGTACTGTAGGTTACATGGCTGAGATCACAATAAGGCTTTACTACACTGGACTTAAAATGCTTTTGTACACCCGGAAGGGCCACTCACGACCCCACTTCCTTCACACCCTCCAGAACCAAAAACCTCCTTTTGCAATCGGGCAAACCTATGCCCACCAGGAAGCACCATCTACGCTCACAAACTGTACAAGTCATGTATAAGAGTATTAGAAGTTTGCCTACTTTCAATATCCATTATTGGTAAAGTAATATCACTTAAATTTCTTCAAGAAAAATAAACTGAATTGTTATTTATTACATGCTTTAGTATATCAGAACGTGCATAGACAGATATGCAGAATATTTATATATTACCTGCGACTTCCATCATTTACTACATTTGACATATCCCAGTAAAGTCGGGGTACATGCACTTAATTCGTACGATCATTTAGGAATAGACGAATAGTTGATGACACACGCATACACATGGGTACTCCACGCTCCAGACACGCCAATGTTAGGTAACCAGTTACATACAGTTTCCGCGATGGATGTATTTTTCTTGTTAAAATGCACTCATTTTAAAAGTGATATTCGGCGACATCCACTGCAAATTACATTTCAAAGTAGTTATACATACTGACTTACAGCTTTTATTTTTCTCGTTTAGCGCCGTAGTTTTGCCACTTCCCATCAACGCTTGAAATGCACTCAGATTACAACGGGACTACCAGCGGGGAACACGGAAGTGGAGTCACGTGACGCGAAGGCAGCCGGCTCGGTTTGCGAAACAGGAATGTGGTCCAGCCGCGGGCTGCCAGCTGCGGTGAAGGTGCTGATCTACAATAGTTAAATGACTTAGTTAGCCGTGCTCATAAACAATTTTATCCATCGATCTTTAAAAGCAAACAGCATTTACTTTAATATCGCTTTTTTCCTTGGTAGAACGTAACTTTACGACGTTACCTATCTATTTATGAGCGATCTATACAATAAAGTTACAAACGTTTATGGTTTCATCTGTCACTAATTTATGGAAACTTAGCTCTGCTAATCACTTCTTTATAAATGAAAAACTAACTATACGTTGAATATTTATAACTATTAAGAGGCAACATATCCACTGAACACAATAACCTGTCTTAAAGCAGAGAATTCACATATTCACTACATTTAAAAGACGGTAGGGGACATAATTAATTTTATTAAATTAGAGCGGGTGTATGTAAAAAATCAGCGTGTTAAAGGCCTATCTTCACAACTAAAAGAAAACATTTCTGCAGCGAAAGAAGATAGCATCCGTTACTATCAAGCTAGCTCCATCCAACCTTAAATTTATATCCTTAATCGGCACCCGTTTAACATCCAAAGTGCCAGGTGAGATTACTTAAAAAAATTCAGGGACTGAATTAATTTGAAGCAAGAAATGAGCCCTCTCAGAATGTAACTTGGTAATGCTGCTCTGTAGGCTGGATTAGACCTCTTTCCCATTTCAAGCCGTACACTACCGTCTGCATAGCATAGCTCACCATAGCTTATTGCTATGAATAAAGGACAGGTGTTACGATTCTCTCTGAAGGTTGGTATTTAACTAGGACACAAAAAAATACCGTTATATGCAAGTACTGTATATGTACTTTTAGTAGCATATACCGTACATTACACTGACAGCAACATGGTGTAGAGGTTAGGCAGCAGGACGACACGGCCCTAGGGCCCCTGGGAACTGAGGGCCTCAAGGTACCAACAGTGATGTCATTCTGCAGGCCCTAGGACAAGCAAGTATGTTTTGTAAAGCTTTCTCACAAGCCACAATTCAAACGCTCATTTAATGTGAATATTTTGGAATTTCAAATCGTCGTTTTATGTTTAAAAGTATCGTTTAAAGATAGCGAAAACGATAATCCGAATATTGTTTTGCGTGAACTGCAATTTTGTGCATTTGTTTACACTATGGAATTTTGGGGATGGACGTTTAGAAAATACAGTACACACCGAATAAAGCAATAAATATACTGTTGGTGGACTATGAGGATTCATGAACTACTCCATATATGCTGTAAAGTGGTCTGGACCTGTGGATGCCTCTATTCTTAGGTTATATGCCTATATATGGTCGATCACCTACATTTCCTTTTTAATGATTGTGAAGTAATGAAGTAATTAAGGTATGCATATAGATAAAATGCTTAGCAACACAATTCTGCTATGGGCAATTAACTTCCTTGATTGTATTACTGCTAATTGAAATTGGTAAATGTACAGTACAATTTTAAAGTTATTTTATATAAATAAATTGAACAGGGAGATGTAATGTTGTGTAGTTCAAAACAGTTGCCAAGAATAAAACTGCATTGAACCCTTTTATATGCATTTTGGTTTAACAATAGACCTTTATATTTTGAGATCATATACTGAAATATAATGGAATTAACTGTTTTAATGTATTTATTAAAAAATCAAAATCCAGGATATGTGAAATATGTACACATATTCTCTTTTGATATATCCGTATAATTCTTTAATATTTGATTGTGGATGACACATTTACCGTGAATCCCTTGAATAATTTCCAGTTTTGGTGCATGAAAATATTAAAGCAGTCATCATAATACACTGTGAAATTGTTATTAATTGCATAAGTTGTGACAGACATGTTGCTGCAGTCAATTAGGCGGCAAAGTCTTTACTGCTACAGACCTGTTTTATTGGTAATTCCTTTGCTGATTTTGTATGGGGGCATGAGAGAGAGAGAGAGAGAGAGAGAGAGAGAGAGAGAGAGAGAGAGTTTAACTATATGCTAATATGCCGCTATGAGCATGCACCCCTTTTACATGCTGGTTGCTTGTCCCTGGTGGGTTCATTAAAAAAAAATGGAGATTAAACTTTTTTGGTGATTTTTAGTAAGCATGTCATCCTCCCCCCCCCCCACCCCCTGCTGCTCTGTCCGTCTCCTATTAGCACACATCTCACCCTGCAGAGAACCCCCCCAGCTGACCTCATCCGCCTCCCATTAGCACACATCTCACCCCACAGAGCATCCCTCAGCATCCGGGAAATCCTCTACTGATGAACAGCTGGCATCGCGCCAAGACCATGCATGACGATAAACAACTGAGCCCAGGTCAGCTAAACCTCCATTTTCACACAACAACTCAAGCTATGGCAGCTTGGTTTGAACAAAAACGCTAACACTGACAGTCATGCCACCTTGCACATGTAATATTTTAATATTCCGTTTATACTTCATATTTGGACAAATGAACATTCATACAACATTGCTCGACAAAGTGGCATTAAATTGGTAATTTGCTATCATTTTCTGAATAAGGATCAATTGACCTAAATTATTATTTCATTGTACATTTCATTTTGTGATATTAAAATAAATGCATGCGTATTTTCTGTAGCCCCATCCTCTATAACAGGGGTCATCAACATGCCCACAAGGACCACATGAGTCGCCCACGGACCTGTTCTAAAAATAGTACAACCCACCAGGGACAGTGTCTAAAATTTAATTTTATCCTGTTGGTATTCTTCCTTAATCACATTTGCATTTATATAGATTTGAAAATGACAATATCTAAAAAAAGCATTTAAAACATGTTTATTATACTGTACATGAAGTCTACATAAATTTAGGAGGGCATTTCAAACTGGTAGCCCTTTGTATGGCTCAGTACCTGTGATGCAGCTCTCACTTTCAAAAAGGTTGGTCACCCCTGCTCTAGAGAAACCTTTAAGTACTAATATTTGTTGAAATTAGCAATTACTCCATGTTAATACTGTTGTCTTTTTACTGATTCAGTGTATGCTGTCACTTCCTGCAAGTACTGCTCTTACAAGTCTTCTAAGTCTACTATTATATTTTTCCATTTTAATATTGTGAGTTGTGAGCTATTGATATCTTTCCCACCTTCCTAAAATCTGCATTGTCCACGACTATTTAGCTTTCTCCAAGTTACACTGCTGTAGAGATATGGAAAAGTAACACCACAAAACTAGACATACTATTCTCTTGATTCTAGCATATAACCCCAGAAGATAAAATGAAAGAAAACAGAAAGTTACTTAATTATATTTTCTGATAACTTTTCTAAGCGCAGCAGTAGGTCAACTCTGCGCCCACAATGGACCGCGATAACTTTTTTAATCAAGGCTGGCATTAAGCTATTGTGCCAAAAGTATCAGCTTAAAAATAACCCCATATATTTCTTTGTGTTTTTCACAAGCTATTAAATAACAGGCGCAAACCGATCACTTTTAAGATCACTTTGTAGTGTAATAATAACCGAGGAGAAGAAAAGGCCTGGCGTGGTTATTTTGGGGGGTCTCGTCATTGCCGGACTCCTTTGCGTCACGAACCATTCTGCGCTCCGCCGATTTCCCTCGAGGTTCCCCCGCTACAATCGCCGCTGCTCCACAGTTAACGACCCCCACCCTCTGTCTAGCCTTGTCTACTATGAAAACACAAGCGCCTGGGAAAACGATGGCAGTCGAGTAAATAGGGTGAGGACACACCCACCTGTCTAAGAAAGCTAAATAGGGAAACGTGTGACTTATTTTGTAGAAGGATGACGTACCATGAATTGTGCTTGGACAACTGGAACACTTAAAGGATTGGTTTATTAGTGATCCTACCCAAATGAAAAGTCTGTGCTGTTCTGTTACAATTTATGTGATTGATTGATAGACAGACAGACAGACATACTACTGGAAATCGCATCACTTAAAGTTTGGAAATGACTTCGTATAATCTTTACATCACCCCTGTAAGAAACTAAACGTGTAATAAAATGGATATAGGCCGGGGTTACACATGCACCACTTCAAAAGCGTCGTTTCCATTTATTTTTTCTTCACTGATCTATTGTTCGTGCAGGTACGCATTTGTAACTATATAGGGTTTTTACCTGACCGTATAGCGTTCTCTTCCAGTGCAAAGCGAAAACGAACTGCTCCAGGGCAGGACTCCGCTATGAAAGAGATTGGTGCCAGTCAGTGACGACGCAGATGACGTTAGCATTTACACACATGGGCTGGGGTAGCCAGAGCTCACATAAACAAAGGCACATTGGCAGGAGAGCTTAGTGCCCGCTCACGTCGCGGACAGAGCTGTGCGAAAGCCGTTCTTACTTACTCTGTGATTTGTTACATTCGCTGTTGGTTTGGGGCTTTATCTGCGCATGAGCTGGAGATCGAAGAACACAAGCTAACCTTTATGGATAAACAACAACGATTCTCCTAATGAAAATATAAGGTAGTGGTGGGATTAATTTTATTTATGTTTTTCTGCTTGAATCCGCAGTTTTTCAGCATCACTTACTCATTAGACGTGCGTTTCACATTGGCAATGGCTCATGGTTCTATTTTTTAATTAGCTGTCAGGTATTTCTGGAAGAGATAGGTCTGTTTTGCAACTTTGAAAGTACATGTAAGCATATTATACTACAGTTATTTATGTTAGAATTCGCTAACACCGTTGAAATACATCTATTGCGATTCCTGTTAAGGATACTTGCCACAAAGATGTTAAAGAACATGTTAATGTACCTGTTGATGTTTCGGCACACAAACTTTTTCTATTGCTGGCTACTTTTCAGAGGTAGAAGAGCTGTATGCCTTTTAGGATATTAACAGCAGCTGTTTGAATAACGGGTATGGACTGTAAACAACAAACAAAAAGTTCCGCCCTCTTTGGAAACGAATCTCGACCGACCATTTCGTATTTAAATGCACTTCACAGTGCGCGCAGTAGTGGTGGAATTCAAGCCGATACGACGTGAATTAAATGTGTTCTCTTTTATTCTAGCACCGAAGGAAAGCTGTGCTATCTTGAAATTTGACTCAAACAGCACAGACGACATCGAACATTTTCCACTTCCTAGTGTTATCGAACAGCAGTCATTCGCCTGAAGGTACAGATGCTTCTGTGGCATTATGTTTGTGTATCTAATAGTCAGACAATTTGTTTGTTGGTTAAATGTTACAATGAAAAATATTCCGATTGACAGGTTTAACAGTCATTTATTTCTGTGACAGGACCTTAATTGTTTGTCCTTTTCTTGATCGAGAGGGTTTTGTCAAGGCATCACAGTTTCCCCTACAGTCCAACCGTCTGCCATTTGGGCCCGTTGCTGTATTTTAATTGTCTAAGCATGTGATTGCGTTTGTTTATATATTTGAACCCTGTAATGAACTGACATCCCCATCCACGTTATACCTCGCATGGTGCCTCCTCGGCGAGGCTTTGAGTGAATCTCCTTTAGCTAATCAATAGCAATAAATGTATATATTTGGTAACAATTTTACGTTTTTATTTTTCCACAGCCATGCCCTGCGTTCAGGCACAATATGGGTCATCACCTCAAGGAGCAAGTCCCGCTTCCCAAAACTACAGCTACCACACCGCTGGAGAATATAACTGCGATTTTCTGACGCCTGAATTCGTCAAGTTTAGTATGGACCTGACTAACACTGAAATCGCGGCCACGACGTCTCTTCCCAGTTTCAGCACCTTCATGGATAACTACAACGCTGGATACGACGTCAAGCCCCCTTGTTTGTACCAAATGCCGCATTCCGGGGAGCAGTCATCCATTAAAGTGGAAGATGTTCAGATGCACGGTTTCCATCAGCAGACTCACCTGCCGTCGCACTCAGAGGAGGTGATACCTCATTCGGGATCGCTGTTCTACAAGCCTTCCTCGCCCCACACTCCAACGACGCCAAACTTTCAGGTTCAGTCGAACCACTTGTGGGACGATTCTCCCTCCCTTCATGGTTTCCACCAGAATTATGTAGCGACTACCCACATGATAGATCAGCGCAAGACCCCGGTGTCGCGACTTTCCCTGTTCTCCTTCAAACAGTCTCCGCCCGGAACCCCGGTGCCGAGCTGCCAGATGAGATTCGACGGTCCCCTTCACTTGTCTGTGAGCCCCGACGCCTCAATGGCTCACCGTGCCTTAGAGAGCCAAAACTTTGCTGTTCCCGGCACTATCAGGAAACAGGCTGGTCTGGGCTTCCCTCATTCTATTCAACTTGGCCATGGGCACCATTTGATGGACAGGCAGATGCCTTCGCCGCCGCCCAGGGGATCACCGTCCAACGAGGGTCTCTGCGCTGTTTGTGGGGACAACGCCGCTTGTCAGCATTACGGAGTGCGCACTTGTGAAGGCTGCAAAGGGTTTTTTAAGGTGGGCTTGTACTCGCAAATTGACAATCTCTGCGCGGTTTTTTTTACTAGCCGCAAATGTATGCGGTAGACATTAAGTGAATTAATCATAAATGCAAGGTCTCTTTATTACGTCCAAAGTCGGATACAGGTGTTACTGCTGTGTTATTGAAGTGTTGCTGAACACCGTATCCTTCAGAAAATATCATGGAGATTAAACTGATATGTTTGTGTGGTTCGACTATAATTTTTATTTGGTTGCGAGTTCACCTTGCTACCCTGTCTGCAACATTTCGGCAGGAATTAATCGGTTTGGGCGCAGAATCGTGTTCGTCTAACCAAGCGGAACAGAACTCCCAGTAGTAAAATTAAGTGGTACCGTTATTTCCCTGTTCTGATTGAATAATCCTTTCCCTTAAAGTGGAGAGGGTCTCCAAGGGACGTAAAATATGAATGCCCACGGATTTGTATTTACTGAACGTCTCCTCCTCCGTCTCCTTGCATATAAAATACGGCTATAAACTGGAGGGCTCGCTGTGGCGTTAACATCATCAATTTTCTTTTATTATTGTCCTGTGAAGCCGCAGATGTGGGCCTTCCTCCCTGTATGCCTCTTATATAATACAATTTCCGCATGCACGTCTTTACGCATTTAATAACGGCAGTGTCTCCTCTTGGTTGCAGCGCACTGTTCAGAAAAATGCTAAATACGTGTGTCTGGCAAATAAAAACTGCCCTGTTGACAAGCGCCGAAGAAACAGATGCCAATATTGTCGCTTCCAGAAGTGCCTTGTTGTAGGAATGGTGAAAGAAGGTAAGGTATAAAAACGTTCAGCTCACTGTCACAGATTTCAAATGCAAATGGGCGTCGAATGATATATCTCTGTGTATTTTATATGGGTTATTTATACGATACATATACATATTTTTCAGTCGTTCGGACGGCGAGTCTTAAGGGGCGAAGAGGCCGCCTGCCCTCCAAACCGAAACCTCCACCAGAGCTATCGCCACCTTCACCGCAAGTCAGTCTTATTAGTGCCCTGGTAAGAGCTCACGTGGATTCGAACCCTTCCATGTCCGGACTGGATTACTCCAAAGTAAGTAAGATTCCCGAAAAGGCTAAACAGACCATGCTGACCTAAACCTAACGTAGTCACTCAGATTTACGTTAAAAGGATGAAACACGAGAAATGTCAAGTAAACAGTTTTGCTTGCGTCTGCAGTTTGATTTCAGTATCACGAAGACGAAAAAAAAAATACACTCATATCATAACAAGTCGTGTAAATTATACATGTTCACAATGAAGGCGTCTTAATTGTAAGCATGCATTTAGGTAATAAATTGCCTTTGTGAAGCAGAACGCAAAAATGGCAGGGGAGCCCTTAATTGTTATTTTAAAAACTTGTCTGCCCTGCTGGAAACTAGTTTTGTTCACGTGTTATATATTTTAGTGGACTTCGTTAAGCACTTATAAAATTAAATTCTAGTTTCAGGCAAATCTCGACTACCAAATAACCGGAGATGACACGCGGCACATTCAGCAGTTCTACGATCTCCTGACGGGCTCCATGGAGATTATCCGAGGGTGGGCGGAGAAGATCCCCGGATTCCCTGATCTCCCCAAGCAGGACCAAGACCTCCTTTTTGAGTCAGCATTCCTGGAGCTCTTTGTTTTGCGACTAGCGTACAGGTACGCGGTTACCAACTGGCTTTCCACCATAATAAAGATCAACAACCTTCAAGCTACATTAACTTAGGTTTCATTACCTCTCCAATAATTAGGGGGCTATTTAAACCAGCATTTATTACTCGATAGGTAATTAACAGTTCCCTATTACTTGCAGGTCCAATCCAATGGAAGGGAAGCTCATTTTTTGCAACGGGGTGGTTTTGCACAGACTCCAATGTGTACGAGGATTTGGCGAATGGATAGACTCGATAGTGGAGTTTTCCTCCAACCTTCAGAGCATGAACATCGACCTTTCTGCATTCGCTTGTGTAGCAGCCCTGGCCATGGTGACAGGTGAGAGAAGCCTGCTTATAATTATAGTAGTAGTTTGATAATCGTCGTAGCGGCCTTTTCTCCCGGCATGTCTGTTCGCTTGTTGAACAAATGCCAATTTTCATACTTTTTTAATGATTATTGTAATTACAGAGAGACATGGGCTGAAAGAACCCAAGAGAGTTGAAGAACTTCAAAACAAGATTGTAAATTGTCTGAAGGAACAAGTGACATTTAATGGTGGCAGTGTGAATCGTCCCAGCTACCTGTCGAAACTTCTGGGCAAACTCCCTGAACTTCGAACGCTGTGCACGCAAGGCCTTCAACGCATCTTCTACTTAAAACTTGAAGACTTGGTTCCACCACCGGCAATAATCGATAAGCTGTTTCTAGACACATTACCTTTCTGAACCTTGCGCAAGTGACATTTTCGCGCGGTCTCCGTCTGTGTTAGGAGTATTTAAGCTCAGCACTACTGAATGGAAATGTAAACAGAAAAACATTTACAACATTACATTCTGGTAATGGATCAGTTAAAATAAGCATGATATCACCAAAATGGAAAATGGAAGGAAAATGTGCAATTCGCCGATTTATTTACTGCGTTACGCGAGTCTTTGGGGAGAAGTATTTACGAAGACTATATTTCACTGGGACTGTTGTCAACTAAAGTGAACATTTTCATGCAATCACATACTTTATTATACGTAAAATATTTACTGTATAGACATGCTATAGTGTAATATATTCGGTTTATACAAAAGTAGGCTATATAATGAATGAAGGCCATGCGTCTAACGCGTCAGTTTATAAGAAGTGTTTTATCGTAAATGGCAAGATTAAGCTTAGCTTTTATACTTTGTGCCTATGTGTTTTGGTCAGGATTACAGAAGACTGAGATTATTTTAAACAGAACGCATGTTGTAGGATTTATACAGACCCTTTGCTATCGAGGTCAAGTCTTTATTCGTTATATCCTGGACACTATGTAGTCTGATTCGTAGTGCTGGGGCGGCATTGATGTGTGACGACGTAACTCGTTTATATATATATATATATAGGTAAAAGGGTCATGGTGTTTGTATATTTGTCCAACATTCCTTGTTTGTATGTGTCGTATGTACTATTGCTGTTGAATATAAAAGTTTTTATATTTATTATTCTCTTGTCAAGTGCTACATTTTGCATGCTTACAGTGAAAAATCTAGATAATCACGGTTGGCTCGAAACTTTTGAACTTTGTCTTGTCGTCCGGAAAAGACAAATCAGCTGTAACGCTTTGGACTATTTTGGAAATAAGCACATTTTAAATGTACATTTCAGATATCCTAAAAATGTTTACAAATAAAATTATTACGTTATATAATTATGATTGTTTTTAACAATGTTTCCATTCCAAATAAGTCGAAAGGCCGTAGGCTGAATAACAAAATTTGAATAAATACATTTTAAATACATGTTCTTTTCATCCTTACAAATTCGCCACTAAATAGCCAATGCGATTGCCACATATGGTTCTTTTTGAGTATACCTGTGAAATGTTACAATATATACTGCCTTAGTATGTAATGCAAGGAATATTAATAAACCGATTATTTCGAAAAGCTGAATATATATGCAAAAGCTGAATACTTTTGATTGGTAGGCCTAAATAATTCCCGTTTGCTAAATAAAGAAATAAATCAAAACTGTCAAACTAAATTTGTACAACTTCAGCCTTAAATTTCATATATAATGTGTTGATTTTACTTTAACGGAATAACGTTTACATCTAAAGCATACTCGTTTATGCAGTATGATTAACACAGGACGAACAATTTAGATATGTGATTTTAAGGCTTTTACGTGCTAAACTGTAAATGACTTGTCGGAAGCATATATTTCATTTTTATTAAATCATTTTACATTTATACATTTATACTCCAACAATAATTTCCAAAACAGTTTGGCTTGTCAAGTATCAGAAGAATTAGGTGAAATAATACTAGATGTTAATCTAAAACCGCATGGTTATTATAGAATTTAAAATACATACCAATGTAAAGTGTTTTTTCTTGCGATGTTAAAAATATTATAAATGAACACATACAATAATATTTCTGTGTAAGTGGAGTAATTCTTTATTTTAGATAAAACTATGCTTTACTTGACTGCATACAAGTGATGATTTGGTTCATATTTAAGTTTCATAATTTCATTTTGCGAAAATCGCGTTTAGGGAACGTTTACAGACGTATAAATTAAGCCTAAATCACTGCACGTATTTTACGTTATATTTTGTGGCACGTTTTGAGGCTCTGTATTCCACTTGGAAAATTTTCAGCCTTTTAACTGTTCATTCCTATGGTTTGGATTGAAAGTGAAATAATGAAATATTTTCCTCTAAAGACCGAGAGTAGCATTTCAAAGGACAAACTCGACGTAGGTATGTAAGTCATTTCAGAAAAAACACCAACGATTCCAAACAACCCAGTTAGTTAGGTAGGTTAATTTGATTAGTCTCCAGTGAGTATAGGAGGTTTCTTTAGCAGTTTTAAAATACATACAGTAGACTTGATGATTACAAAACAAATACGGCATCTTAAAATGTATCGATATTTTATAAGGTTAATAAGCACAGGACAAACGAAGATGAATGAATGAATGAAACTCTACTGACAGTTTCCTTATTGCTGAATTCCTTTACCATAGTCTATTATGTTCACTGAGAAAGCCGAGAGAAGCTTGTCCTCTCCTCAGAAATGCACTGTTTTATAACTAACACAACAAACTAACACATGAATCCACTTTCTATAAATACTGTTTCAGTACTGTTTCAGTATTTTATCACATGTTTAAAAAGCTACTACGTGCTATAAAATACACTTTGTCAATTGAAATTCCACTCATACTTATGAGCAACTAAATTAACGTAATTGTTTTTGGGATTATTTTTTCCCATGGATACCAACGACTGCGAGAAGAAAAGAAACGCGTGAGATTTATATGATTAATAACTATTAATTAATAATGTCAGTTCGTCACCTGAGGAAAAAAGGAACCGCGGAATTGTTGCACAGGGGGATAACGCAGACTAAGATGGTCTGTCACAGTGCAAAGAATGACTTCGGCGGTTTTATTCCTTACATGTCAATCACGAGAGGAAAATGTCAAATAATTCACGAGACGCAGGGTTTCTTCTCGTTTTTACTCGAAGGGAAAACACCGGGGCATTTCAACACCACGTTATTATGAGGTCTATATGAACTTTGGCATCGGTTTTAATGAGGAACGGGGAATAAAAATACAATGGTATAACCAACTTCCATCATCTCTTATTTCGATTAAACCATATGTTACAGGGATAGCAACGGAAAAGAAACCAATAAATTTAAATGGGCCTAAGTTAATATAGCTTAATATGAGAGTGAAATGTGAAGAGTCGAAATCAAAAATCATTAAGGCCTGTCATTTTTACTGCTTCATATTCCGAAAGTATTAATTAGTTTCATACACATATGCGTTAACATGCAAACATATATTAACATTTATCGACAATTATACATTTAATATATTATATGTATAATATAAAGATATGAAATAGTAATACTTAATAATTAATACGATAAGCATGCAGGTAATAATTAAGCTGTGTTCCAACACTTAGACTCTTACAAATATAAATCTTAAAATTTTATAATACCAGCTCGTTATAGGTGGCTAGGCAATCCACAACACCGTAAAATGCTCATATAAAGAACGTAATAGTTTCGGCGATTCGTGAAAAAAATGAAGCCTCAGAGTTATACAAATTCACTTGTCAAAATTCGAAAGCCCCAATGATTAAACATCATTTAGTGTTGCAAACAATCGTCTTCCACTTGTTATTCCGATACCGCGCCTGGAATATGTTAACATTTTGAGAGTTTCTCATAAGATTGTTACGATCTAGGGTACTTAAATGTATTAAACTGCTGTTGCAATGACTTGTTTGACAGTTTTGCTTGCGTGAGCTAAGTTTCAGGTCTGGCCGCAAACCGTTATGCTAATTAAAACAGAAAATTAATCACGACCGTAATAAAAGCCTGTAAATTTAATCACAACCATAATAAGAGATCGTTCCTTAAAAACCACCGAACAGTAACATACGAGCCTTGATATATATAGATACCAGAAAGAAAATGGGTCCACCTGGAAAAACATTTGCCATGGTAAGAAGTTTATTTACACTACATAAATTATGTAGTAGGCTAAACATGCTAAAGAAAAAAAAGCTTTTTCCCCAAATCATGTGGTTTATATACCATATTAAATTCTCCTTTTCTGTCAGCAAATTGATAACGACGAACAGCTCAAAAGATATGAGGTAACCTTTAATGAATGAATGACTGGTTACCTTCGTTTTCTTCAGTACTTGTAAATCTATTGGCCGCTATGCTTCTTTACTGAGCTGAATTTCACCAGCTATGCAGGATACACATGCTTGACAGCATGGGCAATGGCTGAAGCTAGCTGTTGGTGTGTCACTCGGGAGCGGACTCCCTCCACACCTGCCAGCACACATAGATGCTGACCACAGCTGCGCTATGCAGGGCTGCCGAATTACTCTCCATGGTGCTGAACCACTCCCGTTTTGCGCCTGCCTCTGAATTGTTCTGAAACTATGAGCTGTCCCGAGTTCTGAAGTTTTCCATATTGATAAAGCAATTCAAACATTTTGGTGGTGAGATACTTCTGACCGAGGAATTCCTTGCGGTCCAGAATCATATCAGGCGTCTAGTTTGCCAGTAATAATTCACAGCTTAATATGCTACCCGGCCCGGCAACATACAGTAGTCAAATTACCGCATTACCAGAAAAATAAGTTATTGTTTTACACTAATATATAGGTACACATTAAGCAGTGTCTTTTTTGCATTTGCCACACTTTTTGTTTTAAATTAGACGAAAAATCATTTGAACATGGATAGTCTTACACATTAAGAATTAAATAAGTTTTAAAAATTAAAAATATCCACATTCAATCAATCATTATTTCATAAACTGGATTATTTTTCATTTGAACGCAGTTCAGTTTATCAGTTGTTTCTGCAGACACTACAATCGCAAAAAGGGACATATTGGTTATGAATACAAACGTTTTTCATACATGATATGATTCTGACAAATGATGTTTTCACTTGTCTAGCGACGTGTGTCTGCGGGGTGCTCTTGCGCGTCACCGTCACCTTCAGCGAGCGCATTGCGCCTGCGGCCCTCACGGGAATCACTCCGTTAACGCGCCCTCGTCTGCGCGCACCCGCGGGAACGCCGAGTCTGCAGGGAGATCACTAAACGGCCATGTGTCACAGGTAATAAGCCCAGAGCTGTCAGAAAATTTACCGCGCACGCACTCCGCTGCGTCACCACGCAGGTTCTCCACAGTAATGAAGTATTTTAGAAAGGCAGCAGGTGTCATATAAATTTGGACACATTTAAGGTAGAAATTTAAGATTTATATTAAATTCATCAGGGATTAAAAATGAAACGCAAAAGCATGCACTGAGGTACCACTGTGTTGTTTGTTGTATGATAATTATGAAGCATTTTGCAGGTGTTTAAATATTTAATATTTGTTGGCATCCACAAAGCCCTATTTAAAAGCACTGCATCTGGGTCCATGAAAGCAGAGGGCATGCTGACCAGCAGGATCCTGCGGAGCAGAGTCAACCAGCTGCCGCCCTTGAGAGACCTTCAGATCCCTCCTAGTGTGTGATCCCTGGCCACTCGTGAAGGGCTCTCCAGATGACAGCAGGGAAGCAAAGTGGCAAAAAAGGACACACTGGCAGCTTCCGTGATGGCGGTGGTGGTAAAGGGGGTCGGGGGGGGGAGCTCACTCAGAGTGCGCTATCCAGTAAGAGCTTCGGCAGATGGGGTGGGGGTGTGGGGGTCGGGTATGGGGGCTGCCATTACAGTGGCGAGCGGCCAATCCAGCGAGGAGACACACGGCCACCGCTGAGCTTTTAGCAGTAAAAAGTCAGTGTACTTACAATAAATGTTGCACAAAATGTTATACTAAAGTCATCTGGGGTGGGGGGGAGGTGAACAAAAAAAGTAGAATGTGTTTTCCTAACCATAGTTTTCTCCTAGATGGAATTTCGGGAATGTTCCTTAAAAACACTCTGGGAACTCGGCTACATTTAACGCAGGACGTGGAATCGCAGGCCTGAGGGGTCTGGCGGGAGAACCAAAGACATTTCTTGCAATGGTGTTCTATATTCTGTGGTGCCATTTGGGCAAATGTACAGTCATGTGACTCACAGAAGGGGAAAAAAAACAAGACTCCTCAGGCTGTGAAAGATGGCTTCTAAACTACAAAAAATAATAGCAGAAAGCTATTTTTTTTAAATAATCAGAAAATAAGAACATCAATATGTCATGGTGTAATGTTTCGTGTGCGTCTGGCCTGCAGGGTACAACAACCTTTCAGTAAGTGTGACTCTTGACTTTAGTTGACCACGAGTCCAAAGGTATCCAGACAGGCAGGATGATGTTCTTGGGAAAGATTAAATACACAAATATTAGACCTAACCATATTGTCTGGCAATGAGTGTGAGAGTATGTGTGCCCTGTAATCGACTAGTATTCCATTCAGAGTGTTTAGCTGCCTACTGCTCTATGCTGCCTGAGATGGATGTGTCTTGTTCTCATTTGGCCAGCAGGTGTCGCTGGCCATCCTGTTTTGTTCCCCATTGCCTTGTAGTCCCTCAGTCCCTAATGTGTTTCCCTACTCCCCAGGCCACTGTTTGACTTAACAGGCTGAGCGGTTAGCCATTATCGTGACTCCTTTTTGTTGTGGGTTCCAATAGTTTTTTTTTTCTCAAAACGTTTATCATTTTATATGGTCTTGGTTTATTATGTGTATGTATTCCAATTTGTTACTAGTATTTGCTCCATACTCTCTGGTTCTATTATTTTCCGTTTTCCTTATTTCAGTTTCCCTTGGTTTTTGAACCTGCTGTATCTGTTAATAACCCGAACCTGTTCCTTGTTGCCCCCTTGTTACTCCTTGTTGTCTGCCTTTGTTCTTTTACTCAGTCAGTCATTGTAGTTATTACTTTGTGTCTGAAGCTGTGTTTTTTTCCCCAGTCTTGGTCCCAGTTTTACGTTGTAAAATGTAATGTATTATGTTGTGGTTCTTTTGGTTATTTTTTATTTTTTCCTTTTTTGTTCTTGACCCCTCATGGTCCCTTTATTTTGTAGTTTTCCCCATTTGTATTCTGTTTTGGTTAATAAACCCTGTTTTGTTGTGAGCTGCTCTGCAGATCGTCCCTCTCTTCAATCATTTGCCATCCCCTACCATAACAATGTATGGATAGATTGCAAAAACACTGAGTTAACAAATGCTGCCAGGTTTTAATATAACAGATGTTTGTCTAAATAAAACTTTTTCCACAGTTTCGTATGACTATGTCCTTGGATTTCCCCGTGGATTCCGACATGCTGGGCCCTTTCAGTTCCTGGGCTGCAGCTGAAATCTGTTCAACTTACCCTGTACATGTGCTGAATAACTGGACCCAAGAAATAAACATTAAGCCCCCCACCCCCTCCATATACCTGCCCCCCCCACTAAGAGCGTTCTCTCACGACTGAGGGCGGCCTGCAGGGCTGAGGTTAATGAGTTGAAAAAGGTCCCTTAAAATGAGATCGACTGGTATCGAGACCCAGTCAGATCAGTCATAAATATTTACTCTGTATAGGGCACTCTGGGTAGCCTGTTATTTCCCATCGATTCTTGAACAATCCCGTTGTATTGTTTGGGTCAGCGTTCTCCATCCACACTTTATTTGTCTGTATGTCAACCCATACAGGGTCTCAGTCATTCTGTTAACAAGAAATTATCACTTTCATAATTGACAATGAATGACATCTGACAAACATATATCATATTTACAAGAATGGATACAAATTTATAAAGACAGCAATGCTAAATCCGTGAACAATGGCTGTCTTTTAGTGTATAGCCAATAATCATATGTTCTTAAGTACCATTTTATCCAGTTCGACATATTGTGAATGTCTCTTCCACATTTCACTATTAAAAACTAAACTTTTACCAAGACAAATAAACAAATTTCCCGTTCATGTCTGCTTTATTTTCAGTGATGATAAACCCTGCTTTCACATATTTTCTTAACTTGCATGACAGCAATGCCACTTTTCAGTATAATTTTAATTTAAGACTTAATTTAAGATATGTTTATGTTGCAGTGTGTTGATCCTTGATCATTGAGGGATATGCATGAATTTCCATTGGATATTGAGTGTTCCTTCCACAGTCGAAAAACATGCACTGGGTGAACTGGTGTTTCTAAATTGTCCATAGAGTGTGATTTTGTGTGTGTCCTGGGATGGACTGGCCTCTTCGCCTTGTGCCCTGTGATTCCCTGCATCGGAGGAGCAGTTTTAGGATTCTTCCTTATCATAAAAAAAAGACAAAATGATTTTCTTGTGTTCTCAGCAAAATTTTTATCTGATTAATTTATTCCGTAATAGTTTTTTTTTTTCTTTTTCTTAATATCAGCTGGCAGTTATAACTGTGAAGATTTGTGGGATATTTCTGCACAGATGACAAAACCGTTGATTCTCAGAAGAAAACTGGATGCCAGCATTAAGACAAGCGGAGCAGAGTTTGAGACAAGAGAGATATTCCCTCATTTCATCCAAAGGAAAAAAAAAACATTACAGAAAAACGAAACAAAGCAGGGGAGTTAGAGAGGAAAAACATTGTGACGTAGCACTTTTCAGAAGTTCAAGCAGAAAACTGATTATGAGGACTGGAGAGTGTCCAGTCAATCGACGGGACACGCGCTAATAAAGTCCACGTAGAAGCAGCCAGGCCACTTTCATAACAGCACGGCGCGAAATTACATCAATGTTCTCTGTTTGCCGTCAGGTTCCCGAGCAGCTGTACTCAAGTACAGATCAAATCAAGTCAGGATTAAAAAGTAAAAGAGCATGGTTCGAGGTAATCTGTCCCTTAGGAGCTCTGCTTAGATTCATCAAACAGAGCTTACAAGCGCCGTAACACGGCGCGCCCCTAAGCTTTGGGGCCTGCGTGGCAGCGGCGGGCCGGACAGCAGTTAGATGATTTTTGATTTTGGTTGTATGTTTTGCTTTTTATCCTGGATGGAGGTGAATTTTGGGAGGATGTTACATGGCCGGTAACTGAGGAATGTTATGAGGACCCAGGACTGAGGATAACATCTCATAGAAAACTAGTGCAGCTGAACCTCCCCCCCCCCCACACACACTTTATTAATTTGATTATTAGTAACAAAAGATCCACTGAAGATGGCAGATATAAGCCGCTGTTTGTTTCATACTTAATGACCAAATGGCCTGTATGGTGTTTTCAGGTGCTTACACAAAAAACTAATGTGTCACACAGCAAAATTAATATGCACTGAAGCTACTGTTACACACAAAAGCTAAAGCTTAACACAGCAAAATGAATTTACGATGAAGCTTCTGTTACCAAAGATATCATGGAAGGGGAGAAGGAGTAAAATTAGGGTAAAATATTTATGTTCATTCACGGCTCAGAAAAGCCATGAAATTGCCCTTCCTGCGGTTGCAGTGCCTGTTATTTGCCAGCTTCCCTTTGATTGGTCGAGCTGGCCTCTGTGTGCCCGGCAAGGCTACCACAGGTCACAGGCTGGTGCAGCGGACCATGAAGAAAACAAATAGAAAACGGCACCTTCTGCACCCCCGTTCCCCACCCCCCCCCAACTTTTACTGATATTTGTAGCAGAATGTGACAGGCCCCGCTGACAAAAACTAGCTTATCTAGGGAGAGAGAAAGAGAGAGAGAGAGAGAAAGCGATTGGGATTTTCACAGAGCGGGAAAGCCTCAAACAGACGGCGGGAATCATCTCAGACCTCAAAGAGGAGGACGAGAGGTCAGGTTACTGTGTCGCTGCCCCAGAGCACCCAGAGAACTGATGGGCTGCTTCACTTGGTGCATGTTGCTAAGGGGACCTTCTAATTAGGGGAGGGATAGATTGTAAGTCTTGGGAGGCGGGGATCAATATTTGTCGCAGCATTCAGTGATGCCTGATGGCTAGACGATGGAGATGCCTGTAAGTACATCACTCAGAGAGGCCGCGGCAGGCCTGAGACAGGCAGCACAGCAGGACTTCACCAGGAATTCCAGGAAAATTTATCTGCAGATCTTTTGCACCTGTTCTTATACTCATCGGGTGTTTTTAAGAGGAAAAGCACCTGAGTGAAGTTCAGAGGAATTTCAAAACTATCTCTAATCTAAATGATTACAGTGCCACCCCCCCCCCCCAACAAGGGGACAACAAAGGGGGGAAAAGAATGAAATATGTTATGGAAGTGAAACTGTAAGGAGACACCATTTCACCCTCTTTATGTGTGGATTCACTGAAGCTTTAGTGACGTATTCCCAGGTCAAAGGTCATGGGTTCTTTAACTAAATTCCCTTAAAATTCAGTTGTGGTCATTCTTCAGAGAGAGGAAAATAATGCAGAATACACGTTCTGATCAAATTACATCCAAAAATACACAGTTTACGTATCACTTATTCTACACTATGGATGAAAATCTATATTTTTGCTACTACCTTTTATTTTTTAAATGCATCATTGTAGCAAAACATATTTTAGTCCAATCCAATTGGATTATAGTTTCTCAATGATAAATATATATTTTAGCATCTGATATGTCTGTACTGTACGTGTCGTTGTTCAGAGCAGGGCATTTCATATTTCTACGAATTAAATTTGAAAAGGTCAAAGCTTTCTTCGAAAATTAAGATCAATCAAATCTGAGACAGGTTTACACGGCTTCCTGTTCTCCGTAATGTTTTTTTTTAAAAAACAAAAACAATAAGTCAGCAGTCCGGCATCTCGACTGCAGAAAACGCAATGATCTTGCCAGTGTATTGCATATTAAAAGTTGGCCTCATTTATTATTTATTTTACATCCCGACATTTACCATAAGAAATGACTGACAAGTTTACCATTTACAGTCATTACAATGGCAAATGAGCATTGTTTAAATAATAAACTATGAATATGAATTTTAAAAATTCACAGCCGCGGTTATTGGCTCAGAATTCCTAAAAATCCCAGTGTTCGACAATAAGGCACAAATAACACAAAATACTGTGTAAATATACATTACTAATCTGAATGTCACTGACTTGCATGGCCTTGAGTGTGACCTTGTCATTTAGACCACTGAATCCTGAGTGATGTAATGCATTGTTTTACAATAATTTTCAATCTGTGCATCAGACAAATCTTTGTCAGTATCAACAAAGACATATTAAGTCCATTTTATCAGAAACCATATTCCAGTCAAACAGCTCTACTTCCTACAAACTGCATTGATTTAAAATGTTCACTTTTGCTTTACATTCTGCTTTTTTACATTGTAGGGTAAATCTGAAAGACCGCAAGAATATAAATGTGTTTAATTGCTTTTTAACTGGGAATACGACTGTACTCCAGTGGGATATTTCCACAATAACCTGAAGGCTAAGCCACCTTCTCTGACTCACCTGTGCTTCCCCTTTTGACATCACGCTGTTGTTGCATAACTGTACCTTCTGACTGAAAATCCGCCCGTTTAAACGCTGGGAACAATAAAAATTTAACACCGTGAAAATCCCTGAACTCTGGCATTAGCTTTAAAGCTCTGCACAGTATTAAGTGCCTAACGGGAGATTAAGTGAGAAACAGAGCTATACTGGGCTTCTGAACCAACCCCACTGGGAGCTGAGAACTGAACTACATGTCTGCAGATTCCTCTGCGGGTCCAGAGCCACCTTGAAGTACCTTGCACGGTCTTGTGTGAGGTTGGGAACCGTCCGGGATGCTCCAGTCCAACTCAGTTCTTCCAATATAAACACACAAGGTCGCTCGCAAGCGTCAGGATCGCTTATGAGGTGTATCGATCATCTTCAGACAGCGGTGGCCTAACAGCCTTTTCATGACAATAAACATCCAGACGAGAGGCACGGCCTCTAAATAATCAACAATAACAGCGCTTTCTCAGAAAATACGGCCCTTGCAAAAATAATACGACCAATATTATCGCAGGCAAAAATTACAGTGGAAGACCAAATTAAATTTCATTTCCTTTACAGATGCAAGATCTGATGGTTTGACCACTTACATCAGTACTTTGTGACACAGAGGTCACATTTTTAAATGACAACACTGAGTCCGACAAAACCCGACAAACAGCACAGCTTGCTTGGGGGAGAGGCAAATTCATAAATGAATCTGCAAGTGAAACAAGAGACTGACAATTTCATACTATGAAATAAAATATTGTTAAGAAGTAAAAGTGGCTTAATTATCACCAAAAAGTGCTGTTTTCACATGACAGTTAAAAATAATTTTAGGTATTGAAGGGGAATACCACAGTAATTATATAACACCATGGTTAGAATTGAATCTATAATTAATAACATTTCAAGAGCTAATTAATAACTGTAATAACTGTGATTGTTTTTTATTTTTTTGCTGGTATGAAGATTTTTATCAGCTTTACACAGCTATCAGAGAGAGTTTACATATGACCTGAAACACGTTTTACCTTTTAAATAAAATAACAACTTATGGGAATCTGGGACCTGCAAGTATAACATGCTTTTACTTACTGAGCTGGAGATACAGCTCTGGAAAAAATTAAGAGATCACTATATTTTTTAAAATCCTGGTTTAATCCTGGTTTTGTCGGCAGAAGGCTGCGCTGCTTCCAGGCTGCTTCCAGGCTCAAAGCTTCTAAGGCAGCAGTACACAGGAACAAAGTGAAGCAGGAGCCATCGGCAATGACCAAAAACCAGACAGGTAGAGGGTGGAAGCAACTTTCTAAGCCAGAGATGTCCATCAACTTATTCAGCAGTGCCTATAAATCAGAGGGTGACCTCAAGAATGGGAAACATTAAATGGTGTGAAGGGCACTGCTGGGACAATTGATAACAGACTCCTAGAAGTAGGATTCAAAACCCATAAGATTAGGAAGAAGCATGACGGCCCCCTCCACCTCAAGGCAGTGCCCTTGGACTCTCAGGCGCAAGGTACTCAGTCATTCACACTGATTAAAG
>JAODKF010000040.1:20881268-20907036 GCA_026779585.1 Mormyrus proboscirostris | reverse complement strand
AAAAAAAAATATATATATATATATATATATATATATTATACTGGTGCATACCCATAAATTAACTAAAAATTAAACTAAAAATTTTGCTATGATCTCAATTTTTTTCCAGAGCTGTATAGGCTTAGAGAAACACACACAGCAACTATAGCTTTTGAAATCAAAAAAATGCAGATTATTTGGCAAAATCACAGAAATGTTACCAGTTCTTCAATTTTTTTAAATTACAGGCAGGGAGCAATTGTCCCTGATTTTGCAGGAAATTGTTTGACAAAAGACAAAGTAAATCGGTGTTGTCACTCGTGCATTCAGAATTTGCACTTAACGTCACAGCAGCCGGCTGAGAGACCCAGCCTCACGTATCAAACCCCCCCCCTTCCTGGCTCCCAAATTGACTGGTGTTCTGTGGGTTGTGCAGGAAAAAAAAAGGAAAAGCATCGCAGGTGTCAAGCTGCTGCTTCCGAATATGACATCTCCTCCGGTCTATCTGGAAATATGAAGTATTGATTTACGCGCAGTAAAAGGTCTTATAAAAATGATCACATACACATGAGGGATTAATGCGCCGGAGATCAATAGAAATTTCATTCTTGACGCTGGACTGTCACCAATGGTGAAATGCTAAAATAAAGAAATCAATATTATCTATGAAATGTCAAATTTATTATAATTATGGGGATGAAAATCGGCCAAGCGGCTCCCAGCGGGCTGCGAGGGATAGGTTAACCCTGGCAGAGGCCTCCCCCCGGGGTTCCTGCATGCCTGTTGCCAATTTGAGAACAGTATTGGCGTATGGAGTATGCAGCTTGCGGTGCGCCATCGCAGTTAGCATTTCCCATACAGAGTGTGTAACCAGGACGGCTGAGGAGCACGTCTCTGCTGTTAGCGGCCATTAGCCTTGGCGCTTCACTCTGCAGTTCCAACTTACACGTCTCTGCTGTTAGCAGTTGTTAGCCTTGGCGCTTCATGCTGCAGTTCCGAGTTACACATCTCTGCTGTTAGCAGTTGTTAGTGTTAGTGCTCTACACTGCAGTTCCAAGTTACACGTCTCTGCTGTTAGCGGCCATTAGCTTTGGCGCTTTATGCTGCAGTTCCAAGTTACCCATCTCTGCTGTTAGCGGTCGTTAGCCTTGGCGCTTCATGCTGCAGTTTCAAGTTACACATCTCTGCTGTTAGCGGTCGTTAGCCTTGGCGCTTCATGATGCAGTTTCAAGTTACACATCTCTGCTGTTAGCAGTTGTTAGTGTTAGTGCTCTACACTGTAGTTCCAAGTTACACGTCTCTGCTGTTAGCGGCCATTAGCTTTAGCACTTCATGCTGCAGTTCCAAGTTACCCATCTCTGCTGTTAGCGGGCGTTAGCCTTGGCGCTTCACGCTGCACTTACAAGTTATACGTCTATGCTGTTTGTAGTCGTTAGTGTTAGTGCTTCACACTGCAGTTCCAAGTTACAAATCTCTGCTGTTAGTGCCCGTTAGCCTTAGTGCTTCACACTGCAATTCCAAGTTACACATCTCTGCTGTTAGCGACTGTTTTCCTTAGTGCTTTACCCTGCATTTCCAAGTTACACATCTCTGTTGTTAGCGGCCATTAACCTTAGCGCTTCATGCTGCAGTTCCAGTGTGCATGTCTCTGCTATTAGTTTTTCCTCCTAAATGCAAACTTCTGAATAAATCTGCGGCAGGCTTGTGCTTTGCCCCGTAAAAAGCTAAACAAGATTATTCTTATTGATACAGCACAGGGAAGACACATAAAGCAGAAATTTGTATTTTTATAATATGAGACTGATGATACAAAACAATTACAATGTCCTCTGTCCTCTGGCACCTCTTTTTAACCGATCCTATAAGCAGCTGCCAGTTTACAGTGTTGACTCTGAGAAAGGGTCTGCAAAAGTGGAACCAGTGTTTAATTTCAGGCCACTACAAGATAATCTATATCCTGGTGTGTGTATCGAAACGTTAGCAGTGAAGCCTCAGGCAAAAAGGTCATGGAAAGACTAAGTGAATCAATGAGATCTGAAATGAGCAGAAAACACAGCTTTCCTGCCACAGACATTGCAGGGAAAATATGCTGATTTCCTGAGAAACGCAGCATAATTGCATTATAATTCCAGCAGACTTTCCAATATACATACAGCAGCAGCTGTGCAATAGACTTAATGACAAGCAAGGCACAGAATTAGCCAATCATACACCTGCAAATATCCAATTAGCCCATCACAATATCTGCCTATTAGTCGGAAGCTCTGGGCCTCTAAAATGGTCCTGAAAAAGTCAGAAAGCAAGTGAAAGCTACATGAGAAAAGGTAGTACATGACAGAATGTGGGGAAAAAAGGGTTTAGACCAGGAATTCTCAAAGTATTTGATTAAAGACTTTTGTCAAAAATCAGAGGTCAGGAACAATTTTCAATAACAAAATAGCATTTCGTAACTACAATAAATTAACAATAACTTTTGATGTTAGACATTAATATCTAACCATAACGGGAGTGTAATGTGAAGACTGGTTTGACTAGTTTGACGCTTGCTGATCATTTCGACCGTCTGTCATGTGGACGATTATGACGAGTTACATGTCTGCCAGGTTTGGTGGTTCTACATTATATTTTTGTACTTCCAACCACGTTAAGGCTTTTTACATTACCCATATTGATTCATAACGTGGATCATTGGCTGGGTCCAGATTAACTTGTGGTTCAGTCTGCATTCAGTCTGTGTTCTGGACCCCTGGATTGGACTACGAAGAAGAAGCCAAAACGTAGCTGAGATTTCAAAGGGTGCTTCTGAGCATAAGTCAGAGATCTATTTCCATCTCTTTAAGAAGTAAATCTTGTATGAAAATGTTTGGGGCTTGCATTGGCCTTTGAGCCTATGGAGGGATCGGCAGCGATAAGATGGGTTGTAAGATCAGCTGGATAAAATGCTAACATTAATCGTAGCACACTTGTGGGACGTTAGCTGATATTAACGGACTTAATAAAAAGGGCTAACTCCTGCTGATTGGCATGATGGCAGTGTTATTACCCCATTCTGTAAAATGTACCTTCCAAATAGACCAGTGCCCACAAAACAAGCATTTTACAAAAGCCACACTGTATCCGACCATAAACCATCCTGCAGTTCAGTTTGATTTTCTGGCTGCACGTTAAAAACATTAATCTTAATAAAACCATTGATAACTCTATTATATTACGATGGCAGCTAATGTCATACTTTAAAATAAATTCCATGTTTAATTCTTTCTATACCTCTAGATTCAGTGTCTATGCTGAACAAATTCCTTCTTATACTGCATGAGAAATTCGATAATCCCGTGCACCTGCTACACCATTAACTTGAAATGTCAGTAAAACCAGAGCAGAAAGTGCTGCTGAAAGTGAAAGTGCTCAACTGCACACTCAGTATGCATACAGCAAGATGAAATATATATGAGTGTACAATAAACCGGAATCACTCAACTGACCAACCCTCGCACCTCGCCCTTCGTCATGGCAACCGGTCAGGGCAAGTCGGGTCATGCCAGTTTATCTCACTCCTCCTTTTCCTGTATCGTTAAGAATGACGTAACATTTTGCAGACTCTCTGGCAAAAGCAGTGGCAAATCTCCGAGGTCAGGATGAAGCCCCAGTACTCTACGCATCCCAGGCAAAATCAGGTGAACAGGGCCTTCCCAGTCTAGCACTGCTTCTGCCGGACAACAAGCACAGCTAATTCCTCAGCTCACTCCTTGTTGTTGGGCTTGGACCATTGAGAAGATTTTCATTCATGCATGTTTGTCAACATTGATCAACTGGCTGGGGTGAAGTTTTCAGTTTGAATCTGCACATACATTCACACGCATTCACATGTATGTAGCAGTTTTATTACCCTGTAAATAGTCTGTAGGGTTTGCAAGCTACTACAACGTGTGATGTAGCCAATTTTAGGTGTATAATGGAATAATATAGATCTGCACTAAGATTTCTTGTCTGATGCGTCAGAGTTGGCAACTCTGTTCACGAGTTAGACACCATTGCAGAGCTAGATAAGATTTTAACAACTCTGAGCTATTAGTTAAGTTCTCCCCAAGCGAGCTTGATGGGCCGAATGGCCTCCTCTCGTTTGTATAGTTCTTATGTTCTTATGCAATAGGAAAATAAAATCATGAGAAGGAGACTTCATCTGAACCTCCTTTCCACATCATTTTTACATTAAAGACTTGAAGGAATGAATTCTACGTATATAGCGCTTTTCAATTGACTTAGAGCGCTTTACAGAACCAATGGGGAGCCACTTCCACCCCCACCACAGTGTAGCCCCCACCTGGATCATGTGACGGCAGCCATTCTGCACCAGTACGCTCAACACGCAGTAGCTAAGGCGGTGAAGCGGCTAGGAGAGAATTCACCAGTTAGATATAGGGGATACACTGTTTCACCAGTTAGATATAGAGGATACACTGTATCACCAGTTAGATATAGGGGATACACTGTTTCACCAGTTAGATATAGGGGATACACTGTTTCACCAGTTAGATATAGGGGATACACTGTTTCACCAGTTAGGCATAGGGGATGATTAGGAGGCCAGATTTGAAAGGGCCACAGTGGGCAGCTTTAGCCAGGACATCAGGGTACCACTTTTTACCACTCTTTCAAAAGGTGGGATGTTTTATGACTACAGAGAACCGGGACCTCACTTTTACATCTCATATGAAGGACAGCACCATATTTACAGCACAGCATTCCCATCACGGCACTGGGATCCACACTAAACCCAGGATGGGCTAACCTGTTGGTCACAGCGACCCAGCTTTCCTGGCTGGTCTCCTATCCAAGTACTGGCCAGGTCCAAACCAGCTTAGCTTCAGGTGGATAACCCAAAATGACCTACAGGGGTTATGACTGATCTGCAACACATCTCTTAACATAAAACTAAGTCACATTTTATAAACATGGTTTATCTAAATTTGTAATCTATTTCATTTGTATGAAATCCCAAAGGGATGTTAAAATAAGATAACTGATATCAAAGCTTATAAACAAGATCAGTTTTGTAGGAGTCTATGTCTAAACTTAAAGTGATCACTGGATCAAATACACCCTGAGTGCTATTTGTTTGTTTCAGGAGAAAAGGTCATGTGAAGACTCCAACAGAGCGCTCACTTTCGGTGAGTAATTACTGCAGGCAAGGTTGGAATCTGTCCGGGCCGACATCATCAAGTTTAATTATTGTCAAAAGTGCACCAAGTCCTTGGAGACTGATGGGAACAGACTTGGGCCTCTGCCTCACCCGTTCCCCTTCGTGCACACGGCCCCGCACAGGCCACCTCACGCAGTCAGCCCCATCCGGCTCAGTCGGCAGCACTCCCAGCATGCATCTGGGCACCATCTCCAGCCAGTTCGTGGAAATCACAGCTCACGCACGGTCAAAAAGGCTGAGTTCTCGTGTACAGTACATCATAAACTGATACAGTCCAACTGCTTCATTAATGTGGGTATGAATGGGTTTATTTCAAAGAAACACCTTTTCACAAGGCATACACATTTGTGAATGAGAGCTATGTTAACATAAGGGCAACACAGTTGTATAAACTATATTAGCAAAAGGCTAGTGAAGCTGGGATGTTTATCATTCACTATACCTTCTGTATACATATGTAGACCTAAGTACTCATTATTAACCCTTCTGTTAACAGTCATGGGGGCTGAATTAAATAACAGAAGTCATGGATACATAGCAACTTCTCACCAACCACTTGGGCCGTACTTCCATAACAACATACAATTCAAGCACTAATTTTGGTTAATATTAATAAAAGCAGGTGACATTTTAAAGTAAACTGGCACTTAAATGTTTTGCTGACTGTATATAAAGGTATGTTATTAGCGGGAAAAAATGTTGAGGTTGGGAAGGGAGGGGGGGTGTGACCATGTTTATTTGTTGTCCTTTATAATGGAATCTCCAAATTCTAGAAAAGTTGAATATTGTTAAACTAACTGGAGCAATTATGAAAAATTCTAAGCTGTGACCCTGACCCACAGGCCTATACTGCCAGAGTGGTACGTTCCAGGTGGTACACCTAAATATTACAGTCAGAGAGCTGTCACTGGGAGACAGGGCACAGCCAATACCCACACAGCTGCTGAAGCTCCAGAGACTCAAGATCTTGAAAAGGAAAAGGTATAAATATATGTAAAATTACAGTGTCTGCCATAACATACAGTTCAAACATACATTTCCTGGAAAAACATGCAAAAAAAAAAAAGTAGATGATAGTATCAACAAAGACATAAAACAGTCACCTAAGGGCTTTTAAAAGGTACCTAGGGAGGCCATATTTACTTCACAACAAAGGAGGGGGAGTTCAGAGAGCCTGTGAATAGTTGTTTTGTCTGACACAGTCAGCTGGGAGTCCTGGATTTGGAGCCTTATAGACAGTGGAAGCCCAGCACCTGAGGTTTGGGGGAATTAATCAGTTTAGGTTTTGGATCTTAACTTAAATGTCAAACATTTATCCCCAATTTTTGTAGGGGATTTCTTTAAGCAGTGCAAATCACTAATCCTCCTCTTACTCATGCAAAAGGTCAAAGTTTGCCAGCAAGCCAGGAAATACCTTATAAGGTTATCCCCCCCCCTCCCTTAGCTGTGGGGAGTGTAAATCATGGAATTAGTGTATCGATTGGGCACCAACCTGAAACAATTGCTTCTGAAGGCCTGACAAGATTATTTCATCCTACCTTTCCTATGTTATTATGTGTTCTGCTGGAGTCGTTCCTCAACCTCTGGAGGTGACAGCTTGACTTTGATCGCTAAACGGGGCTGTTAGGGGACCCACCTGGGCAAAAGGGGCTGCTTGCACGGCAGGGGTACGTGACAGTGTGGATTAGAGGGTGATTGACTAAAATTAAAGGCTGATCGATGTCTTACATGGAAATGAGAATAATGCTGTGTGTTTAAGAGCCTGAATCAAAGATGCAACAGAAATTCCTCATCTGGGATTTAAACATGGAACCATGCAGATCAGTAACGCACATCCTTAAACACTGCATTCAATAAGCATATTTTAAAATCTCTGCTCGATGCCATCTGGAAAGTGCCAGTTTTATTTGTGTCTTCTTTTTTTTTGAACAAGCCATATCAAATCATTTTATCATGGGCTCATCCCTGCCCCCCCGCCCCCCACCCCATAGGATTTATCTATGCTAACCACTCCTATTCTCTCTTTCTTTAAATGCACTCTCGTTTCAATAACAATAAAAATAAAAGGTCATACTACGCAGCCCAGAGAAACTGACAGAGAGTCTCAGGTATCCGCTGGACGAATCTGCTGCCTGATCATTTATACCCAGCCTGCCAGATGCGGTTCATATCAAAATGTGCCCGGGTTGCGTTATCTGTAAACTCTCCACTTTTGCATTGGATATACAAGATAATTTACTTCAAGGATGGTCCAGAAGTAAAACTGCATTTTCACTGTATTTATTACATCTAAAAATGTTTTTTTTTTTTTTTTTGTTAAAATCGCACGCTTCTGAATAACCACTTTAGGCCCAAAGTAATTCATCTCCTCCATCCATCCACAAGGTGCTGGTGATCCTGGGGCCCAAAGCAGGAAGCACAGGCCACAGGGCTGCAGTGCCCTAGGGGAACACACTCACCCAGCAATTTAGAGACACAAGTTCTCAAGACCACTTTCTGAGGTTCGGTAGAAAACCAGAGGAGCCACAACAGACCTGCAAAAGATCTGTGCCCCTTAAACAGAGACAGGGGTGGCGATGAAAGCCCAAGCCCTGGAGGTGTGAGGTCACCGTGCCCCCTCCCCTTACCCATTTTAATAAATTCCCTAAACATATTTTACTGAGCTGAACGGAGGACAGGGCACACAGGAGGTTGAAGAGGATGCGTTTGGAGGGGGTGGGGGGGGGCTGCACACGGGGCGTGAGGCTAATTAAGCTGCATGCGCAGCGTAATTAAATTCATGTTTCTATTTATTTACCTCTCCACCTCGCCCAGATGTGACCACCGTATTAGCCAATCAATGGCTGCCATGCAGTGAAGGATTATGGGTCATTATTTATGGGGGTGTGGAGAATGTCAGCAGTTGCTGTGACGCAAATACACCTGGTTCCTTTCTGCATTAATTACAGACCATTTAAGGGTCATTTGCGATGAAGCACAATTTGCCGCGGTTGTTCTGCCCCACAATATTAAACACCAGACATGTGTCAGATGAAAAAAATCCATGGGACCATTGGCACTGGGTTCCCTATTTTAGGCCAAATATATCAGATTCCAGTCAGAAATATATCAATGGCTTTGCCTGACAGGGGAAGCAGCAGAAATGAAATTCCAGATGAGGGGAGAGATGAAGGTGACTGAAGGATGGAAAGTTACAATTTCCCATGGAAGTAAAAGGAGGAATAAGGTCTCAAATCACATAAGATATATAGGAGCATGAGCTCATTCCTGTTACTGTCTTAGTTTCAATTTAACATTTAAATTTACATTTGGACTGAGGTGATAAAAATGGCGGCTCATTTCTGGTCTGAAGCTTTAGGTTTAGGTGAGAAGTTTCTGCGTTACATTCTTTATGTATCCAATAATACCGCAATAATCCAAGTGGGCAGCAAAAACTGAAGATAATGTGGGTCTCACTGTACCGGGGGAATGGATGAGACAGTTTGTCGTTTGGCTGACTCCGTGACCTACACCGTGGAGGGGAAGCAGAAAGTCCACCCTTTTCAGAGTGAGGTCTCTATCAATCTCTGGGTCGTCCAGCTGCGGGTGTACCAGGATCGGAAGCGAGAACGACACCTACTCATGCGGACAGCCCGCTATGCAGCACGGAACGCGCATCCCCAGGTAGCGACCTCATGATACTCGCAGGCCCGTGACTGCTGCGCACGGCGGATGCCAGCAGAGCAGGAGCGAAGACTTCATTTGCTGCAAAGTGTATCTTCTAGCAAAGATAAAGGATGAAATCAAATACGAGAAACTATAGTAAGGTCACTCAACACAAGATGAATAACAATCCCAGTGTCCAGTGAAGCCTTAAGAACATTTTATATACATCACATATATCATACATAAAATATATATCATCTTAGGGGCTGTGTGCTTAGCTAGCCAGAAAGGCCTTACAGATACTTCAGATCAGTCACAAACGGCGGGGAGACAGGCCTCTCACAAAGAGATGCGAACGTCAGAAAATTACTTCCGAGGATGATTCTCAAAATAACTCTTCCTCTCTTACGGTGGATCTCGACACACTAAAAATCGGACACTGTCAAGCTTCCATCAGATGACATAAAATGTCTGATTAGGGGGCAGTGACAGTCGTGTTTTTTTTTTTTTTTTTTTTTTAAATCAACCAAAGAGGAATGTACAGATGGATAATTTTGCAATTTAGAATAAAAGCATTTTAGCCATCAACAGAGTAATCAATAAGCTATTTAAGGGGCCAGAACGGCTGTTTGTTTTGAAGGAAATAAATCGATATGACTGTCATTTCATAATTATGACATGGTGTTCATTCTGTGTTTTTTTTTCTAAGCTGTGTGCGGTTTCATTGTGGAGTCAGGTTTTCAACTCCTTCTTTAACAACTTTTTAATAATAAATAAATACATTAATAAATACATACAAATTAATAAATACAAAGAACTTATACAAAGAAATAAAAAGAAAAGCCTTTTAGAAAAACAATAAAGGTCAATAAAACTGAAGGAGTGAGGTTCACATACAGTAAATATGACAGTACTTCAGAGTATAAGTTTAACAATGAATTACTGATAATATCACCCATTACTTAACAGCATTTCAAATATTGTAAATGCTAATGTTACATGTTTAATTTTATCCACTAAATCACCTGTTTTATAAGTTTTAAATGCGGCTGATGTCTGTTCTGGCTTCTTCTGGACCCAACTTTTAGATTCCTGTATAAAACAGCTTCTTTCACCCACAATCATTATCCACATGTATCTAAGAAATCTTATTAAAATGACATATTAAGTGAAATACCTAAAGTACAGTCATATCAGCCCAAAGATGGCATAATAAAATTAGAATATACCTTCCACAGACGTGAGTTTCACTGCAAATTCATCCATCTGTCACTAATCACAATTAACCACATCCAATTATACCATGTGTTAGTATGATCAAATTTGCTGGAAAAAAATAATGATCTGTGGCCAGAGCGCCATAAGGGGAAGGAGAGCGCAAACAGTGATTAGAAACTGGGTTTTGGGTCCCATTCTGCGGCTCCGTGGCCAAACAGGACATTGTTGGGATCTGATGATGTAATTACAGGGGAGCGTGAGCACAGAGCTGTCACAGAGACTCCTAATGAATGTCTGGCCAGAGGCTTTATTGGGAACTCCTCCAGAAAGACGCCGGCAGTGAATTTCAGGCCGGTTAGAAAAGGCAACAGGCCTAAAATAGCTGTTTAGCTCTGCTCAATGCCTGTCTAGCTGACCTTCCCATCACTAATAAACAATCAAGCACATGTGACTGACAGTTTCACAAATTATAACAATGCTACTGTCAAACCTAACAAAGTGATTTTACATACGAATGTTTATTAAAGTAATCAACCAGTTATATGACTGGTTGAATGATTAAGTGATTGTTAATTTGTAACAACTAACACTCTGAAATACAGTAGGACAAATGTATTTAATACCTTTGTGGGGCTCATTTGTGTGATTGGTAGTATAGATATTGGTGGCTAGACAACTTTGAAAGCTGTGATAGTTTTATTTGTAGTCTACCAGTTTTGGTTCTATGTCTGTACACATTTCTGCACTGGCTGTTGTGTCACTTCTGGCAGCCACATTGAATCATCTTGGTGATTAGACACTTGTGTACTTTTTAGGCACCTTGTATACTTTCCGTTAGCAGTATAATTACCACATAAATAGTCAAAACAAAAAGACTTGGGCAGCCACTGGGGACATCAGATGTTTACTGATGTACGCACAACCGAACACACGAAGAATCAAGCAACTACAGATGTAAACTATTATTTTACATATTTGCTTATATTTATGAGTTTATTTACATCAAGCATTTTTTTTCTATTTTATCATGTCAAATGTGTCAGATTATAGTGAAATAATCAAAATTTTGCTGTCGTATATTAAGTCTGTTAAATCACAGCTTATACCTGATGGTATATTGTGTCTGTTAAAACATGGCTTTTACCATACCTCATGGTATATTAGGACTGTTAAATCACAGCTTTCACCATATCTCATGGTATATCAGGTCTCATCCCATCTAAGGTGCCCCCTGCTCTCTAGGCTCACAGCAACTATATAAACATTTGGAAGGTGGATGGATGGATAAAGTCTATCAGACTAAATGAGAGGCATCTCTGGAAAAGAAGTATATCTACAAACACAGAGAGAGAAACACATCTCAAGTGCCATAGCGTGCTATTCCCAGTCAGGCTCTTCCCCAGCATTTGTCTGTGCACCTTGGCTGCCACAAAGCTGAGGGGCCCATTATCGTCCCCAAGGGCCCAGGGCCCTGTGAAAACCTGTGAAAACACAGTAATCTGATCTGCCGCAGATAGGACACAGTGCTAACCAGGTAAATTCCTCCAAGTCTGTATCTAAATGAACACTTTGACACATCAAATAAGATGAACTCGCTGGCTAAGCCTATCTCACAGTACCCATGTCAGAAATCCCAAATCTCGCTCATGTTTACGTTCATACTCTCCCTTCATCATTTCAGACAGGGGATGAGACCTGGGGGCTGAAACAAAGCACTGAAATAGACCAAATCCTTCGCCCTAAAACCACACTAAAGCTACCAAAGAGCACTAAAGTAGACACTGAAAAACAACAACTCCTTCTGATAAGAAAATGCTTTCACACTGTTTTCATTTTGAGGCCTATAAGTCACATTCACAGCCTCATTCTAATAAGATAAGCAAGCCCCTTGGGGGGCATGGTATACCTTATCATAAACAATGAAATGTTAACTTTTAATATGAATCAACAGTACTGTGTATTCCATGACCCTGACCAGGGTATGTTGCTTGAAGTTGGATGAATGGAATTTTTTTCCAGCAATAGAATGTTCCACAGCTCTCAGCAGCTCTCAAACCCGAGTCCATGGGCAGTACAGACGATACATACCAGACCCAACAGTGTCTCTTGAGTCATCATCTTACGCTCATAGGTGGACTACAAATTATCCAGTTACTGGCAGGAAGAGGTGCAATGGATTGTGGGATATTGAAATTCTACCTCTTCCTGCTCCACAGATACACTCAGCTTTTACTGCAAGTCAAACTCTCACGACTGTCCCTTGGCTGGCCCAGGGGCCACTGGGCCCTGGAGCAAGAAAGACCCTAAACCCCATCTGATCCAAGCACTGACCGACCCTGCTTCTGCAATCCTGTTTTTGCTTTGGAGAAAGTGTCTGCTAAACAAATGTAATGTGTCTGTTCAGGGTGACTTAGCCCTGCTGTGTGTTTGCCCTGCACAGATAATCTACTAAAATCCACTGAAACTACAGTGAAGGTAAAGTGACGTACATGACAAACAAACAAACAGGTATAATTTAAACAGTGACACATAGATGCCTAGGAAATCATATGAGGATATCTACAAAACTTGTACTATTTATTTGTCCTAACAGAAATTGCTTTTGATTACATCTGTGATATTTATAGGAGTAATTCAGGTTACAACAATATATCAATACGTGTTTGGACTGGAATCTGCCCACACCTGCAATTGGCCATGTGGCTCTGTACCATGTGGCTCTGTACCATGTGGCTCTACCATGTGCTCTGTACCATGTGGCTCTGTACCATGTGGCTCTGTACCATGTGCTCTGTACCATGTGGCTCTACTATGTGCTCTGTTACCTCTACAGTAGTGCACTGCCGTGCAAATGAATACCTATTGATTTCAGCTGGGGGAGCCAGCGCTGTACAGCCCGCAGTCTTATCTGCTGCCCGCTGCAGATCGTGTTGGCCCCACTGGGGGTGCAGCCATGCAGCCCAGGTGAGTCTGTCCACTTGGGTGGGCCTCTAATCTCCACAAGTCTTTGGGACCCCCAGGGCAGAGTTGGCATCAAACATCCGGAAAGGAACCACAGAGATACACACGAGCAGATATTCAAAATAATCATGGAATCACCTTTGATGAGTCACATCATCCAGAGTTTGTCAGCTCAACATAAGATTATTCTTGTAAAGCTTTGTAACTTCCACTTCTGCCATACGTCTCCTAGTATTGCGTAATTAGCGTATATATGTGTTGTGTAAGAATTTGGGGAAAATATCAGCTTATGTTCCCATGAATAGGGCACTTAAAATGATTTCTAATGCTGCTCATCTTGCTGGTTATGGGTCCTTGATGCAACTCTTTTCTCTGAGCGATCAGATTTCTAAAGCTGCATGATGTGGTGGTGGTGGGGGGGGCGTAGGGGGGCTGCTATGATGCGAGTATGATGCCTCCTGCTGGTATGCAAGGAATGTTCCATGAAACAAGAGGCGGTTTCGCTCGACATTAAAGAGAGGAACGTAAAAAGAAGAGAAGGAGAGCCGGACGTGGCTCTGCAGACAGGCTCTGCCAGGGGGCCTGGCAAATGTAACATGGACCGGCAGGACCTGGCTTCCCCACACTACACCCGCAGTACGGCTCCCCCAGGCGCTGTAACGGAGGACCGAGAGGACGAGGGGGCAGCAGGGTGCGACACGGAGGGGAGCGCTGTGGGTAAATGTCACGGGGAAACCCAGGCAGGGCGGGGCTGCCTCTTTCCCCCCCTGGTTTCAGCACGATGGTGGTGGCACTGCGAGTACCAGCCCTAGAGCGTGTCACAGCCTCTCCGTCTGCCAGCTATTGGGGGGGGGGGGGAATGACCGGCCTCCATGGCTCAACAGGACCCCATGCGCTCTGGGGGTGCATTATGTTGGACACAGTAGTGTAGAGTGCAGCAATCACTCCTCTCAAGAGCCACCAGTGTGACTGCAGAACTGCAACATCTACCTTAATACTCTGCACCTAACTCAACTCATTTAGATAGCGTACATTTACAGTGTGACAATTCTGACCTGCAGCACCCCCATTTATCAAGATTTACTACATGGTGAAATATCCATTCATCTTGTGACTGCTTTTTCTGGGGAGCATGAAGCCTATCACAGACCCTAGGACCCCAGATGAGATACCAGTCCATTACGGGGTACATACCGGTGCACACTCACACACAATCACCCACTCTGAGTCTAGTGATGCCAGTCGGTATGTCTATTGACAGCACACAGAACAGAGGTGGGATTCAACCCCCAAACCCTGGAGGTGCGAGTCAACAGTGCTGCCCATCATTCAGCCAATGGAAAAATATGCAGCCATTATTAATTAAACCACAAACAGATTTAAACCACCAGGGAAGGAGCTGTCATACACCAGAAATTTTCCATTGTTGACTAAATTTAATCAGCATCGTAGTTATTGTACTTACATATAATCAATACAGGTCAGGTATCTAACAAAAGGTACAGCAGCAAAACCCATCGCAACATAAACCCTCAAATCCCCCCCACAAATAAATAAATAAATAAATAAATCTGTCTTCTTAAGCCATATATCACTGCTGGAGGAATTCATCACCCAATGGCCCCCACAAAAATTACTCCCCCCTTGTACCACATATTACTTCTGAATCCATTTTTCCCAATTAATGTGCAATCTCGGCCCTAAGCTGGCCTGTGTACACCCTCCCTATCCATGAACCAAGCTATTTATCAAGCACACAGACAGTGATGAAGCAGTAATCTGCATCTTCTGTCTGTTGCTTGTCGACGCATTTCGTATTGGGGATGCAGCGTTAATATGCATGTGTATTATTCATTAATTTTCTATTTCAGACACAGCCCCATGTAACTGAAGGAGTACCGTGAAATTCTTTTTGTTTTTCCCCCAGAAATTCACAGGATGTGTCTATCCGGACCTCATTCACGTTTTAGCATTTCAGTTCTCTATTCACCTTATGCAATCTGTTATCAGTATAAATATATGAGCTAAATTATAAATACACAAATAAAGAGAATAAACAAACAAAACTCATACATTACAATATCACAATTCAAAAGAGGCCTTATTGACACACACACATACACAGAGGGACAGATATTGCCAATGAATAAATACCCACTGAGACAATGTAAAAATGTTAGTTTCAAACACCTGAAAAACGTAAAAACATTTAGATTAATGAAATGTTAGCATAATTCAACTTAAGGAAAATATTTCACAGTTTAATTGCCCACTGGGATTTAAATGAACTCTTGTGGCTCCCTCCCCTCCCGGGGCGTAGATGTCCAGTGAAGATATTAATATGTATCCCCTTAAAGGTCTTAATCTCAATCTTGTAGGACATTTAAAACACACCCGGAGCTCATGCGACCACCCCGTGATTAAAACGCTTCTGCGGCCACCTGGGAAGCGTCTTGGCCCACATATTCATTACACGGCAGCTTCGTCACACAACAAGCCAGCTCTCTTGAACACTCAGACTAAGAGTTCGGCTTTTTTAATGCCTGCGGAGCACATTCATCTTTCAGAGATCGGTTAGCAGAATTATCAGTTTGAAAATACTATTTACGTGAATGCCAATTTGACGGGGATCGGTTAGTGAAATTATTTTTAATGCAATTAACATCTTGCTTGGACTGAGTGATTTAGACATCGTGTTGTAAAACTACATTGCCAAAGTACTTCTGCAGTGGTGTTCGATGAGTTAAGTAAGTCTAATTATAAAGTACCATTTTACAACATCTGAGGTATACCAAAGTACCGTACATGAGTAGGCAATTCATAATGAATAAGAGGGACACAGTAAAAGCAACTTATTTATAGGTGAGTGAATCCAAATGGGTTTTCAGTCTAGTTTTAAGAAGCATGATTGATGCCGCTGATCTGATGTTGAGAGGTAACAAGACCCATAACTGCTAGAAAATCACAATGACCTCTTTTTTGGAAACTCCCACAGGTGCTGATTGGATGAGCACAGGAATCTGTGTTTAGTGTAAGGTGTGATCGTATCAGTAATATAGGGAGGGGAAACGGTGACCACCTAACCCATATCAGGATGGATTACTATCAGCTACTTCAGGTTTTACAAGCTACTTTAAAACAGAAAGGCTCCTGTGCTCGGCTAAACGGTTTGGTTTGTCTTGTACTTTTACTGATTTGTTCCTTTGGTGGACAGACTCATCCAGCTGTTTCGTACTAACATTAGTGACGCATGCATTATTATAGGAGACTGACCAATCAGCACACAGCAAGAGCTCAGGGCTTAAGTGAAATCCAGGTCCTTTCAATTGAACCGATTAAAACGATAGCTCACAAACCCTGCTATAGCTTGTAGTGTCCCTCCTGACATGGATCAGGTGGTCACCTTAGGAGAGGCCTGCATTAATGCACTGGGGGCCAACAGAGAGGAGATAAAATGGGGAGTGTGTGATCCCTTTCATATGTGTCAGTGAGTAGCACAGCTGCTCCATTCTGAACTAATTACAAGCAATCTATAGAAGACTCAACTCAGAGTATAATGAATTAAGGTGATGCCACACGGCGCAGCTTGTTCAGCAACGTCGACGGGCAGTTGCTAACCAGCTGAGACAAAGGGCAACTCAACCTGGATCTGGATGATTACGAAAAGTTGCCCACTGCAGATAAAAGCTTTTCAAATAGAAATCCGTCGCCCAATATCAAATGTGCCCAGGCAACACTGCCCAACAAAACTGCTCAAAAAGTCACCCTGTGTATCATGACCCTTACAGTCGTCTAGTCGTGAGGAGACAAAAGGGATGGAAGACTATTTCCTGTGCAGTTCACATTGGCACAGAGTAGGAAAGGGCTCCTATAAACAGTTAGACCAATATACGCAGACGCAGAGCGACCTGGCCAGAAGAGACGCCCCTGTCATTCGACCAGGATCCACTGCACGACCACTATCAGGAGACAGGGACGCCTCTCACACTAACTCTTAATGCCTATTAAAATCCATTAGAGCAAACACGATTAACCCCGATTCTTTGTGAGTGTGATTAAAAAAAAAAAGAAAAATCAATGGGCTGTTATAGACTCCTTCCGGAAACTTCACTGGCAGCGTGGTCAATAGCCTGGGAAGCGATGGTGCTGGAAGAGCAGCAGCAAGTGAAACGTGAGAGTAGTGGGACTTTCACCTTTGAGTAAAAGCAGAGCAAAAACAGCAGGGATGAGTAGTTACACCAGTATCAGGTTTGTAAATTATCTTCCCGCGTGGGGCTCGCTGAACCACCCAAACTACCATTTGTAACACAGAGTAGACTTACAACAAATCATGTTCAAAAGACACACTTTACAGTGCTTTATAAACTGAACAAAAACCCAGTCAAGACACCACTGACAGCGTACCCAAAGATTTACCATGTTCATGTACAGTAGTTTAACCTGATAAATTGCCGTCATGCTGAAATGATTATATCAGAATGAATTCCAAAGTGAGATACAGTAAACGATCAAAGGCATGGAAATCATTTACGGCTGCCGCGATTGGTTGACGTAGGCGATGACGTCAACGCTTACAATGAGTCGGCATCGATATTTTCAATGAACACATCTTTTAAAATTATTTTTATTTAATTACCTTTAAGACATCCAAAATGCTTACATTTATTATAACCTATGTTTTCCTTTAATATCGTTATGTAATTATGGTAGTAGTTCAAATTACCACCAAACAAAAAGGTGGTTTTACACTGTGCAAAGTTTCGATGGTATATCACAGCGGTAATGCTACGCACGAGTCTGGAACAGCTAAAAAATGGTTTGGTTGTGTGCCTGGAAAATAAAACATTCGGAGGACAATAACATACGTACAGATGCTGGCTAGTTGGAGAAGCAAGTGGATTTTCATACCTTTTCTTGTTAATACCAGCGAATTCCTTAAGGTTAACTGATTTTTTGTTATCCAGCTAACCGTAGAGGGAGTCTGTGGGTGGGACGGAAATTTATACAGATGACATTAAACCACCAAGAGGGGGGGTAAATTCAGGGTTGTACTTATATCAGTCGTGGGGGATGGAGAGGCTGGTATCACAGAGCACTAATCTATTCTGAAAAATATGGAGCGGGGCGGGGAGGGGGGGGCATATGACCTTTCTTCTGAAAGTGGGTGGAATATTCCTTCGCCATTCGATGTCCTAGTAAATATTATCCACCACAAAATTTCAAGCGGTGTGGAAATCCACTGAGGGAAACATCAAAACACCCCCGGGCCACTCCTTTCCATATGGGAACCTCTGAAAGTTAAAAAAGGAGTCCGTCTTTCCTGCTCTCTATCAAACACTAGTTGCGCACTCCTGCCCAGGATGCTTCCACGGTCCGAGGTCAGCTTTGAAGTGTATATCGAAGGTGAGCTGTGCCAGAACCCTGCTTCTTAAAGCAGCACTTCTCATTTCCTCTGGCTAATGTTACAAAGACAAAAGCAAAAGCCGATTACCGGAAATCACGCCCCCACCCCCACACACCTCCAGCATCGGCACCCCCACAAATGTCAGAGATGCGTGCCGATGAACTCCATCTTCCCTCTGTCCTCTGATCCCCCGGGACGCCCGCGTCTCCTTTCATCGACGTCCTTTTAGCAGTCCCCGGGGTGTGTGTTTACGGTCTGGCGGAGACGCGCAGAAACTCTGTGATGTTGGCCGGGGATGATTTACAGTTTGGTGCGTTGTGTTTTGAGACGGTGACAAACGCCGCTTCGTTTCCTGCGATTCGTCGGCCGCCGGCAGCTTTCTCAATGGCACGCCTCCCTTCGTAAAAGCCGGGGACGATGGCGCCAAGTGGTATGTTAGCAGTCTCCATGCCACCCCAGCAATTAATGCCCGATCATTTTCAATTAGGCTAATTCCACTCGAAGTTAGAGAGGACCCTTTGAAACGAACAGCTGTCGGGGTCCACCTGCTGGCCACCAAGCCGTCACACCACACTCTCACACTCATTTCCTTGCCCTGGGGATTTTAACGGTTGTACTGTGAAACAATGTACTGCCTCACACTTCTTGCAGATGCATAGACATTTTAAAATTGAACAGACACCAGATTTCAGCGTCTTTCACTGATTCAATAGAGGGGCTCTGCGAGCCTGAAGACCAGGGGATACCCTGGACAGAATGCCAGTCAAACCCAGGGCACTGGCCAGTGGATTCCCTGGACAGGATCCCATCCTATGCCAAGGGATGCCAGTCAAACCCAGGACAGGGGATGCCCTGGATGGGACACCAGTCAATCCCATGGCAGGGGACTCCCTGGACAGGATTCCAGTCAATCCTATGCCCGGGGATGCCAGTCAATCCCAGGGCAGAGGGTAGGGTGATGCCCTGGATGGGATGCCAGTCAAACCCAGAGCAGGGGATGCCCTGGATGGGACACCAGTCAATCCGAGGGCACATACACACTCACATCATGGACAAATTAGACATATCAGTTCATCTATTTCGATGGCTTTGGACTGCAGGAGCATCGGGAGAATCTGAAAACTCCACAGACAGAGACTCAAACCCACAACCCTCGGGGTATGTGTTTGCAGCCCTGCTGACTGAACCACAAGGTTTTCAGTTTCTCTGCCAGCAGTGCTGGCAGTGATATACCACCTGATTCAATGTGAGAGACAATCTGTTGGGCCATTAAATCTATGGAAATGAGGGTAAACACAAGGCAGACAGGACGTTACAGACCCGATGGCAGAAAAATGGATTCTGGGTTAGTGATTAATTCATTTGATGATCCCTCTGGTGAGAAATTTTAGTCCACAAATTAAGTGACAGGATAACAAATAGCCATTTAAAGGATTTTACTGGAAATTCTTAAATTATTGCACCAAAGTTTATGACAAGCAGAGAAGATATACATACAATGTATAATTTATGCATATTTTTACCTGTAATGAATTATTAATCTTTATGAAAATCCTTCGAGGTCTGGGAAAAGTGTTATGTATGCTACATATCTCATAACAGATAACCGGCTTGGAGAGAGTAGAGGAATTTTATCATTATAGAGTCACATTAAGCTGTCTATCATTATCAGCCATGCTCTTTATTAAAATGTATAGTTTTCTTAAAAAAAAAAACATAAAAATTATTCTTAAATTAATCAGTGGTTTTCGGCTAGATTATCTGAAATCGCTATACATCTGATCATTTCTTTTGGTGAATTATTAGTGAATTGTCTCGGGACAGTCAGTTTAGCAGGAAAGTAGCGTTATTGACAGACAGTCATATCTCACACTGACTGAAACACGTCAGCAGTCCGTAGTCTGCATCAACCCATTATATATTACGATGTGCTGTTCGATTTTCTATAAAACACTGATTTTATCCTATAAATATGGCAGTTGTTGAATCATTACCATTTATGAATTGAACAAATTATCAATTCCATGCATAAAGTTATTTGTGGTAGATTAGAGTGTCCCTGCATGATTGAACCACTTCTGGGATTTGTACCCTAAAGTAGAAGCTTGAGCGGTGGGTCTGAATACAGTCAGGGATGACACCCGCGATTGGGTGTGTATGTTGAGCCATGAACCGAGCGACCAGCTTTTATTCTGATCGCAGATCAGTGGAGGATACAGGAGCCTCATTGTGAATGTCCAATGAGCCCTGAGCTTTTTACTACACCACAGGTCTCTGTGTTTGTGAGATGACATCCATGGACATTTTTATAACCCCCAATTTCACATATATGATTCGCTTTTCTCTTTTTAACCAATATGTTTAATTGAGCAAAATCAATCTTGAAGCTGCATTGTCGAAAAACACATTCAAGAAATAAACCCCTTCCAGAATCTGCAATGGTATAATCCAGATGCTGAAAGCCACAAGCCCAGGACTATTGAATGTACCATTGGCAGTGATTGACGGGTCGGGACGGGTTTGAGAGCCAGCCAAAGCAAGCTGAGAACTGCTGGTTCTAATTGTCCGTTCCCCGTAAGCTGAAGGTATTGGCAACTAGGAGCTGTAGCCGACACTCTAGCATAACCCGCAGATGCAGGCAGGGCACACTAATTGCTTTGGCCTTTTCATCGTCTCAAATCCATCTTGAAGGGGAGGGAAACAGTCGGAGGTGACTGATCATCGCATCTTCGGATGTAGCTGTCTATCCCACATGGCTCCTTCCTTTCTTGACTGGAGGTGAGCACCAATCCTGCTGGTGTAAGTCGGGCTCCTCCTACCGCTGGGCCGTGACCTCATGGCACAGACCATTTAAGAGGCTCCCGGGAGGAGGGCAAGTTTGGTAGCTAAATGGCACAGTGTTGTAAAGTAAGCGAGCGGTCCTCCCTGACAAGAGATCAATACTATCCTGGGAGAGACTCGAGTCAAACTACTGGGTCAAGAAGGGCGGGGATGGTGGGAAGGGGGTGGAACTCTACATAATTGGATCAACAACCCGCAGAGCCCCTTCTCAAAGCCCTCACTTGGGGCTGTCACAACAGTCACGTGAATCGTTACCTTTCGCTTCAATGAATACCTCAAATACCGATCTTTACACATATATGCAAAAAAAAAAAACATACATATGCCACAACCTAGGCTAGCAAATAAATCTTAAAAGGAGGCAGTTTGCAAAATAAGCAGCAGTGGAGAATGGGATCAAAAAGAATGAAACAAAACATGAGAATAAAGCGGAAAAATGAGAGCCTGTCAGTGTGCATTTATCTTTCTGCCTGGCGCCTGATAGTAATCAGTTTATCAGTCAATAGTACACAGGCCTATAAGCAGGGCTTCCATTTATGGACTGACATTTGTAAATAGATAAAGCAATTACTGCTACATTGTCACGTTACTTAGTGGTTAATTGTCTAAAAAGTGCATGACTCACTTATCTGCTCTTCGTCTGATATTCAGAATGATTGCCGGAACCTGATTCTCCCCAGTGAAGCGTTTTGAAGAGGTCCCCAGCCCCGAAGTCGATTAGGATGGTATTATCGCTTACAAGATTTCATCTTTGCTTAATTAAAAAAGGCAGGGGGGGGAGGGTGCCTCTTAAATACCAAAACAGGGTCTTTGGACTCATGTACGTAAATATGAAGCTGTGATCAGCGTGAGACAAACGTCATCCATCTGAGTTTCCTCACAGCGCTACGTTTTTATCCTAAGTCTCAGACTACAGAGCTGGAGGGGGTAGAGGTTGGTTAAGCGTTAGGCCAGAAATGCGGATATAACGCTACTGCAGCGATTAGCGGACAGCGATGGCCTCCCACGATGCTCCTATTTACGACCATATTAATCAAATTAAAAGAAAAGGCAAAGATTCCCGCACAGCTAAGCAACACAAAATGAAACACTTGCTTCTGTTAGCATGAGCAAATACTACACATACCTTGACAGTGCAGAGAATCCCTAGAAAATAATTTTGTGTCAGAAAAGAGAAGAAATGCAAATAAAAAAATCTATTAGAAATTATTTTGGTTGCTTAATGATTAATATATAATAAGACAATGTTTCCTCTACTTGTAGATCTCATCTGTTTAGTATAAAGTATAAGGAAAAATCTGTGTGGATAAGGTACAGTTGACAATCAGTGAGTATACAGATACAGTTTCTGTTCTTGTGAAAAGTTCTGGCCCAGGAATGGAACAGGGTTCAACAATGAGGTGGGGGGGAAAAAGAAAAATAAATTAGTTGGAATTGGTGCCTTATGTGCGAACAGGGGAATGAGCTTACAGCCCACAGAACTGGGGTCTACAACAACTTATAGATTATAAGAAAATAAGGGACTAGTTTATGAATAAACCCCACACTACTGAAGAACGCCACAGCGTCGCAGAGAAACTCTAAGGCTGAACACAGAGAAGGATACATCTGAAGATGTTTCCCTGGGTCTCCTGAGATGAGGCATCCATGTAGGGGTGGACAATCTGACGATTTCATATCGTGACCGATCTTGAAGACGTCCACAATCTACTTCTCTTGTGCATCGTAGAGGCCGTGACCTTTTATGTCTTTCCTACTAGCGTTTCCTAACTTCACATGCCAGAGTCACTACAGACACTACATGTCCAGTTCCTGTGAGGGGCACCGCCAGTGTCAATACAGACGATTAAAGTTAATAAGCCACTTTATGAAAATGAAGGCAAATTAACTTTTACAGCTGGTAAGGGTACAGGTTTGGCAGATGGTCCTTAATTAATTGAATATTTTAATACTTCAGTAGTTTAACACAGCTGACTTTGAAGTGCTCGCATGACTCAGATTCACAGTTAACTCAGATCCTGTAGTGATAGCTACATTCACAAACCCACAGAATGACTTCCTACTAGCTGGCTAGTGCTGGACAGGCCATATTGTATCACGCGCCTCACAGACTTTAATGGTTGTCTATGAACTGCTTATTACACCTTTGTTTAATATTCAAATTAAAGTTTAACTCTGGATTTAATCGCCATTTTGAAAGCAAAGTCTTTAATGCAATATTGTGTTTTAAATGAATGATTTAAAGATGAATTATTAATAGACAAGTCCCTAGGCTTGTTCTAGTCTGGAAATTTTTGATGGTGTATTTCAAAACTTGGAAGAAAGATCGCAAGTCACACCGTGGCTCACAACGGTGTATTCAAAAGATCATGATTGGGATGCGATTTTTAACCACTTGTGCAGTTATAGTTTCTCAGGTGACAAAGATCCAAATAATTCAGAAAAAAAGTTAATTGAGAGTAAAAGAACTCAGGAATTCATTGATCTGGAACTGATGCATTGTAGACTTTGTGGAGACTTTCTTAGGTGCTTTGTGTGATTCCACCGATGCAGCAGCCCCAGGATCCTCAAGCTGCTGTACGGTGTCTGACATGATAACACATGCTGACTTGGTTAATGTGATCTGTAACACAGACACCAGACACGCCAGCACCAGAAGCCCGGCTGTGGGAGGAGCCTGTCACTTTGAGTTACGTAACACTGCTGGTGTCCCACTGAGAACCAGTTAGACCCACCAGCAAAGCCTCCAACATGGACTCTGATGGGGGTAACATGTGAGTCATCTCTCCAGCCCCCAACCCTCAACATATCAGCATCTCACCCTGCGAGAAACTTCCCCTGCAATTAATTTCACTCGACCGTTTAGTACTCAAAACACTTCCTCTGGCGGCTTTTGGTTTACTGGTGTCAAATTGCCACAGCCAGTTAAAAAATTATCTCATTAAACTCATCTTTTTTAACATTGAATATGATAAAATCTCAGTGAAGACTGTTAGACTTGCCATCATACTTAGAGTTGTAAATTTAACAAGATTATAAACTTTTTCTTAGCCAAGATCACTTTGTGTCACAAATATGCTTTCATCCTATATCAGCTTGTTAGATGTGACATTAACCTTTAACTGAACTACAGATGAATTACCACCTCAGAAACAAACAGAAAGAAGTTAGATGTTGCATAATGAAAATATTTTCAGTGCGGCCTCATTATCACACAAGGCCAACATGCTGTTTGGATGAAGATCAAACCTCTACCAGCTGTCAGCAGGAACCAGATTGAGCATAAATCGCTAATAGGGTGAATGAAATTAAAGGCAGTGATACTGCTGCAATTAGCACACCGGTGCAGCACTTTAGAGGTGTGCTGTGTCATGCTGAAGTATGCAATCATGTGACCGTTTCCATCCAGTTCCTGCCTCCAAGTCACAGTCTGCTGAGGGCTACTCACAAAGCAGGATTTCTTCATTAGCCAGATACATTAAGCCAAATATAAGGATTGTCCAATAGGAATGTTACTTACCTCTCTTCCTATTGGACGGTTTTCATGTTTGGCTTAAGTTATCCAGCTAACTGGGAAATCCAGCTTTGTGGAATACCCCCCTCAGGCAGATTCCTTTTAAACCTGTTCTATTGGACAAATTTAGTTATTTTTTTATCATTATTGCTATTTTGGATCCTTATTGTTTCTGCTTCTTATTACTATATTAGTATTGCCCAAGCACACTGCAGCAAATGCCAGGACATCCTAAACTCAGGTTGAAAGCAGGTGAAGCTGTTTTCTAATTTAATTGATGTTTAAGGTGACCCTGCATTAACATTTCAATATGACAAAAGTGCAATAATTGAAGAAGCTTAAATTAGCAACCAGCACGCAAATGCCACATCCCACAAGGTTCCCTCCCCATGCACTAAGGCTGGGACCCTTTCTTCTAAACCCGAGGGCGGGGAGTGGAATCTACAAAACAACAAAGTACTGTCTAACGATCTGGTCACCTACAGGGGGCGCAACCTTCCTGTCTTTGGTTCAGAGCAGATCTGATTACTGTAATCAATTATTGATCAATGCTCTTCCAGCATTGGACTCTTGAAGCTCAAACTCAAAGGTACTTTTAACACACTTGCGCTTTAATAGAACACTTTTTTCTTGTTTCTTCAAAGTACAGGCTCACAGTAAAAGGTTACTTATGTGAATTAACTGTGTCATTAGTGGCAGAGCGGATGGTGGCTCAGTGGATGCTGTCGTTTCACACCCAGGTCCAAACATGACTCTCTGAGTATTCCGAATTTCGGACTTGCTCACGGTGGACCGGCACCCTCTCCAGGGTGAACAGCGCGATAACCTAGACAGGACCAGACTGACAGCATTGGCATGGTAACCGTCTGCTTAGTTAGACATAAACATACAGAGGCACAAAACATGGGAACAGAGACTGATCCAGTGGAAAAACAGGTCATCAGCATTGCATGATTCCAGAGCAAAGAGGCACAAGGTTGTTTTAACCCCCCCCCCCCCCCAAAAA
>JAODKF010000040.1:20863179-20876701 GCA_026779585.1 Mormyrus proboscirostris | reverse complement strand
ACATTTAATAATTTTTTGTTTGGACCCCCCCCCCCCCCCTCCCCACATTTAACATAAAATATTAGTTCACCCAACGCTGTTTCTATTGCGTTGTGAAAGAATCCATTCCACTCAATCCATATGGGAATACACACACGGCATCTAATTCATTAAAAAAATTCTGGGGGAGGGTCCCCAGACCCCCCACCAGTGTGCCCCCCCCACATTCAAAATGCTTCTGACGCCCCTGGTGTATGGCCATGTATATAATTATGGGTACAAATTCTTCCCACAATATGAAACCTAATATTGTGGGGACATTTTTCATTCCTCTTAATGGGAAACTCAGTTCCATGAAAGAAATAAATGTGTGCAATCAAAACCTAAAATACCAAAAGTCTTGTATTTTGTTTGGTTACTTATGGTTAAGGTCAGGGCTGGGTAGGGGTTAGGGTTATACCCATAGAAATAAGAGTCTCCACAAAGATATTGATACCGAATCTGTGTGAGTGTGTGTGTGTGTGTGTGTGTGTGTGTGTGAGAGAGAGAGAGAGAGAGAGAGAGAGAGAAGTAAAGACATGGTATGTTTCCTGGAATCATTACTTCATCAATCCTCCAGAGGAGACACATTTTGACGTGATCATCAGACAATCTCTAAGGTCAGGGCTGATCAAGTTAAGTGGACAGACGGAAGCAGCTTCTGTGCCCTCTCTGGCCCAGGGCGTACAGGTGCAACTGATCATGGTCAACCTGGCCACCCGGCTAATGGTGGCAGTCAGGAGCAATTCACAGGGAAGCAGACTGCAGACCTGCCGACCTTGAAGAAGCTCCAGGGAGTATCACCTTATCCCGAAAAAATGTGTTTATGGAGAGAAACAGACATAACACATAGTATATTCTGGATATCTGACTCATTTGTTAATGTCAGAAACCTAAATTCAAACTAAGTGTTTACCTGAAAATAAAAAACAACCAGTTCAATATATAAATAGTTCAATATAAACTCTGGCAGGAAAATATTTAATGAATTAAATTCTAACTAAGCATAACCTTGAGGAAAAACTGAGCAATGCACCTGAAAATAAAATAACCCATTTACCCAGTAGCTTAATATAAAGTCTGGCAGTAAACTGTTTAATGAATAAATCAAACAAATAAATAAATACACAGACTAGTGGCAGCGCAATCAAAGAATCAGGTTTTTCCTCAGTTTGGAAAAATAACATGTTGCACTATTTTGATACCCTCCACCTGACAGCTGGCTTTCAGTTTCGCTTAGCCGACACTAACACGGTTCCGACGCTTAGTTGCACTTGCATTCTACAGCTTGGCTTTATAAATATTATGAATATGGTGAAAAGTCACATTTAACCATCTGCAACACATGGACAGTATGACTTTGCCAATTTAAATGACTGGTAAAAAGCACCAAGGTTAGCTGGAATTCAGCACGGAATGTCGGGCTCTTTCACTTATTCCCACACGATCTGCTATCACAATGTGGGAATTTCCTACTCTGTCTTCCTGGACGGTGCCAAAGACAACCTGATTTAGAAGTGAATATATTGTAGATATACGCTCAAAAGACATAACCAGCAGCTGTGAAGAATGAGCAGCACTCTCAGTCATCACCTTGCAATGGCCGTCACCACAACTGATGTGGCTAATCGGTTCGGGAAAAATCCCAGTGGGCTGCTTCTCAGCTGGGCCACCAGGACATCACAAAATCCTGAGAGCAACACCCTCCTATTACTCAAATCTCAGGTAGTCTTTGAACTGATGAGAAGCTGGTTTAACATCAGGCTTCCACAACACAATCGCAAGGTAGCCTGATGTTGTCAAAGTGCACGTCATAGATGCTCCACACAAATTCGGACACATTTTAATCGCGTCGGAAGTGAGTGATTTATGAGAGGTGCTTTGTAATTTGCACAGATCATACATGTCGTGATGTCCAGTGTCCTTGTTTATGACAAGGTTGCTCCAGACATCAGCAAAGTGCATGTAAAAATAATAACAGGAATACAAAATGAAACAGCCATGATAGTATGGAGTTAGTTGATCAGATAAATGATCTGTTGAAAGGCTGGTTAAATGACAAGCTGAGATCTTGGCCTTTGAAGGTGTCTCTATATTGTATGCGTCTAACCTGCCAGTCTTCAGCAAGTGCTACTTAGTATTTCCCAAGGACAGTTTCCTCCCCTCAAAGCTGGGAAGCCACAAGCAGTTGAAGACTGAATTTTTCCAAAATACACCAACCGTTCCTCCATCTGTCTACTGCTCCGTGCTTCACACCTGAGCAGAGGTCTAACATGGCCTTCACACAGACAGTAGAGGGTTTAAGAAGTGTGTATATTTATAAGCTCCAAATCCATACTAGGGCATAACGATTCTTAAAAAAATGTTTGCTTATAATTGAGATTACGATTCTCTGTAACGATTTTTTTTCTGCAAATGTAATCGTTTATGGCACTCATTAAACTGCAAAAGGGAACACAACAAAACATGATTTTGCCAAACATTTGATTGATCCAGGACCGGCAGATCAAAAACAGAAAGGAATTGGCCATTAGGGCAAGTAAAACAGGCATACCAAAAGTTCCAGTTGAGTACTCTTTTGGTACTTTGGGGTGGGACTTGTAACACTTTTGTCGATCGATTATGCAAACAGATTGCCTTTGAAATGCAATACAACAAGGAAGGCAAGGTCAGGTAAGTTTATTTATATCAAACAATTCGGGCACAATGGAATTCAAAGTGTTTCACAAAGGCAGAAGAGTACATTTTAAAAAAGACATTAAAACAGTTGCGAACACGGCAAGCAACGATTAACGAGGTAAAAATAAATATAATAAAAATGGGTATGCGGATAAAGGAAGTGACCCATGCTTTAACTGTGATCTGGTTGGAAGAACCAAAGATTAGGAGAGCATAAAAAGAAATGAAGTATTTAGTATAGTATACTAAGACAGCTCACTATTGGAAAATTTCTGAGTATTGCAATTTGATTTTGTTGCAATAAATATTGGGGTATTTATCAAACAAAAAAGGAGTTCAACATAAATATCTCACAAATCCATCTAGGTGCAAGGGTGAAAATGATTATGATTGTCTGCAGCACTCATGCAAAAGCAATGGAGGTAAACTTTAAACTCATTTTTAAACATGCTAGATAATCTTGAAAATGAAATTGATAATAAATAAAATTGCAAAATTTGATGTTTTTTTCTTATGACAGAGTAAAAATGTTCTAACAAAACCTAAACTCTGTGTGCTATAATGTCCATACAGAACTGAAAGTAAAAAAAAGGCTTATTTTCTTCTAGCTGGCTAACCATGTAAGTATTGGATGTGCATTAAATGCGATGTTGGTATTAATAGCACATCGTCCAGGCCCTAAAATATACTACAGTAATTTTTTTAATTCAATACAAAATACCTGTGTCACGCTGTGATTACACTGGTGTAAAACCAACACCTTGAAATACCGTACTTTTGGTTTACGCTTTGTTTTGATCAAGCTGATATGATACAATGCAGAAAAGCCGTTGTAATTTAGAAATGAGGTCGCATAGAGATGTGAATCGAGATCCAAGTTTTTTTTTTACAATTAATTGTGCAGCCCTAATCCACATCACCAACAACAAAATCGGTTCAGTCAAAAAAGCACCCAGATCACAGTGAGTGGAACACACACCCATCAGATGTTCAGAGGGATTTCCTTTCCTAAAAAATAAATATCTTCAAACCAGAAAAAAAGCACCCCCCAGTGTGCACATTTACCAGGCCTCCAGAGCATTGTGAGCACGGACACCACGGGCGTGGTGGGGGGTGTGGATGGAGGAGGGCAGGGGGGCACCAGGTAGTCCTCCAGACATACACAGCAGGGGAGGGGACAACTAGAACCACATCAATGCCTGGCAGGCACAGCAAGGCCACCCTCCCCTGCTTTGAACAGGAAATAAATTAAACAACAAAAGAGAAGCTGACATTCAGGGCTTTTCAGCTGACTGCCCCTGCGGGCAGCGGGTAGCTTGGTCACGCTTAGCACAGAGCTAGGTGGGCAGATCGTTTATTGCTATGTGCATATTGATATAATAGCTGAAATGAAAACATTCATGAATCCTTTCCTCTGATACAGTCCACGTGTTCATATGGACCTTTGCTTTTTAGAAATGCATTACACTGGATACAGAGTCTACGTGTGAGACGCTACGCCATAGAGGTTCAGCCTGGATGTGCTGGAGACAGGAAACCTGCAAAACGTACCTAGAGAGAGCTGAGCTTTGGGAGACCAGGATGAGCGACTGAAGAGACGGTGCTTCAGAAGACCAGCAAATAACTACCTTTATGATCCTAAAGGAAACAATGTTAAGAGCAGGATTTCTCAGCAGTTTAAACTGGCAACTTTTGTCATAAAAATGCAAGGACACCAGAGGGTGGAATGGGGGGAAGGAAGAATATTATCCAGAGCTGTGGTTCTCACACTGGTCCCAGGAGACCACAGATTTATGAATAATTCATGATGTCCAATCAGACTCTTCATTAATAGGCAGTTGTTGCAAAAAGTTAAATTATGAGGTAATGTATATATTGCAATTATACAACAGTTAGGAATTGGCTCCAGCTCAACCCTTCCTACATACAACCTCGTACAGGACGAATGTTGATACAAAACTAGTCACTTTATAGTTCTTTTACGTAAAGCTTAAAACAGACATGACTCGTATACATTGGCTTATGTCAGTGTTTAACCTTCAAGATAATTGAATGTCCATTCTGAAAACATCATCTTAACATTGGCAAAAACACGCATTATAAATGATTCCGAGTCGCCTGTTCGGGACGACACAGGAAAACATCCGATGTCCACGCAGCAGAAATAGAAAAACAAGGTAGAAGGAAGGAGACAGTACAGAGGAACTTCAGGGGAACCAGACAAGCTGCAAAAGGTCAGGAATGAATCATCCTGAGTAGGACTAAAGAACCTTCCAGAAGGCAGAATTCCGAGCAACCATTTTTACAAGATCTTGATACAAGGTGAAATTAACTTTGCAATTCAGAACTTCTAAAAAACCTTTAAGTCAGAGTATCATTTGGTGCGACCTTTATTGAGCCATGCTGTCTGTATAAGTTCAGGTCTTGGTTTGGCTGTTCATATCTTATCTCAACTCACTCTTTCGGTTCTTGTTTCAGGGACATGCTAGCAGTTGGGTCTGACTTTGGTCTTTCGAATGTGAGACAATTCCATAAAGAACAGAGAGGTGTTATGGTTAACTGGCAAACAAAAGAATGGCAATTAGCCATTATATTCAGGACACCCCCTCTTACTATAAGGTTCTGGAACCTCAAGATGCTCTGTGTGGTCAAACTGCTTTGCAATATTGCAAATAATATTCTTTGAACAGTGATTAAACTACAACAATATAATATTTAATAGTACTATTAAAAAAAAGTCGAGTGTGCCACGTACCCACTGTAAAACAATGCACAGATTTTAATCTACAAACGGCTACAGAGAGGGTGAACAGGAGAAGGTGGGGCAACTTTGTGGCTATCAGGACCAATGTAACACCAGACTGCTGGGCCAGGCTGCTAAATTGGGAACTAAATACAGATTGTTTAGATCAGAGCAGTATGAGACCCAGACACAGTAAATCAACATGAGGACAATAAGGGAAGAATTCTGAAAGGGCTGTTTAGAAAGAAAACAGAAGTACAATTGAGTAATTGAATTGCTACACCTCTAGCTGGGCAGCAGGCTTATTAATTTAAGTCGGTTCTGATGCCTTTGTTTTGGATGAACATTAGATACTGTATAGATTCAAATCCCATTGAACCTGTACTAGACAAGTAGTTGGAGGATTAATGGATTGAGATCAAAGAAATACAAAAGATCGATTAAAATGACACTTCAGTGTCACATTTCACCCATTTTCCAGGGTGTTTTTCTGAATGTTCACATTTATTACTCTACAAGAATTTCTGTATAACCATTTTTGATGCCACAATTTCAGAATTTAAACTTACTACACAAATAAAACTGAACAAAAATGTTATTATTCATGTATCCTTTAACGTTAAAATAATAAAAGAAAAACTAGTTCCTCTAAAATATTACATATACAGTTACAGAATATTAGTTCTTAGTTCATATTACCACCTTATTTAGCGACAATACTGTGCATTTGCCACCCAAGCAAAAGCTACACCCAAACTTCTTGGGGCAGGTGGAAGACAACATGGTATGAAATTTACAAGGCAGAAATGGGGTAAGCTGCGAAAGACGGCCACATGGAGGAGGGGGTCTGCAGGGGTGAGCACAGCCTGCGTGATGGGGCCCAGCCTTGGAGCACCACCTTCACGTTTCCCGCACTTCCAGAAGACTATAGTGCTGTTGTTTTACGTGACAGAGGAGACACAAAACACCACATGAGGTGTGTGGGAATACCCTGAAATCAGGAAATGATGTATGTATATATTCTGTGTCAGAGGGATGGGGACCCCTGTGCCAAACTCATTGGGGGGTCCGACCTATAGCATAAAACAGCCAGCCCAGGTTAGCCGGTGCATAAGCCCGGTCTTGTCCACGTCTCAATTAACTATACGTTTTCATATTACATCTTTTTTATTTAAAGTGAAATGGGTGATTAAGATACGTAAAAAGGTAATTGCAGCATTAAAACGGATCTTTTGAGACTGTCTATTTTATTGAAGGATGGCACCCTCTAGTGTCGCCTTGGAAGTAGCGAACGTACCACAGGTGTGCAATGTTATCCGGTAAGGTCCAGCGTGTATGCAGGTTTTTGGAATAACCTTTAGGTCAGCTGTTCAAACCCAGGTGTGAAGACTCTTAAGCCAATTAGTCATTTAAACATACCCACATAGCCAACGGCCCTTTTTGGATAAGACTGGCCACTGGCTTAAACCATCTGCAAAATACCAAAAGCAATCATTAGGTTAAAGCAGGGGTGCCCAACTCCAGTCCTGGAGGGCCGGAGCCCTGTGTAGCTTAGTTCTTTCCCTGTTCCACCACCAATGATTCAGCTCAAGAGCTGTGGTAATTAGCACAAGGGGTTGAATCAGGTGTGTTAAATGAGGGGAATCCCAAAAATGTGCAGGGCTCTGACCATCGTTTATTGCGGTTAATCAGTTCCAGACTGTACCGCGATAAGTGAATTTCCACGAAGTAGGATTCTTTATTTATAAATGGAATATTTTCGTAGTTAGAGCATAGAAAACCTGTTTACGACCTTCTAAATTAGGTTTTAACATTATTAGAGCCCTCTATACATGAAATAACACCCTTTAGTCAACATTAATGTTATGGCACGAAAGCAGGAACGGGGAGACGAGGAATCAGGATCGAAGGGTTAATAAGGGGCCGTGGCACACAAGAGGATCGTACAGGCAGGTCATGACAATTACACTCGTATTACCCAATACATTAGAAACAAGGGAAACTAAGACACATTAGACGTTACAAATATCATATTATTATTGTACACTTAATTACGAGGAGCAAAGATGCTACCGATGCGTAGCGTTGTATCATTTTCACTGTATTGATCAACTTTTAAAGAATATACAAAAACCACAATAGAGTGAAGCCGCGAACGTCGAATGGAGAAGTGGCGAGGGACGACTGTAATTGCATTATTTCATCTAACTTTTATCAAGTAAAAAAAGATTTAAAATGTGTGACCTTGTAAAACAGCCCTTACAACAAGTGCTTAATCTTTTTTATATATAATAATTAATACAGTATTTACAACTACTAGTAACATTGAAATCCTGTTTTACGTGATTTATTTTAACTGTTTGTAAATGTATGGAAACCAAGTCATTGACGCTACTGGAAAGATCAATATGGAATTCAGCACTCTGAGTAAGCCAAGTGATTACTGCCATCTTGAGGAAAATATTTAAAACTACAAAAGCACAAAAATCACACTAATCGGAAGCAAGAGCACAACTGATAATAATTCTTGAATAATATATATTCCATGTTTCATTTTAAAAAATGCCATTCATATTAAATTCCATATTCAAACAGAGACTCTAAGTTGGGGGTGCTGGCATGTGTGGCTGTGTATATATGCTCCTAATGACTCATCATTAACCGGGGTCCCGATTCCCGGAGGTTTTAGGGATGTCCATCTATTATTGAGTAATTTGCCGTAAGTCTGTATAAATTTCACAGTAATGATCATTACATAACCAACTGCATATGAGGAGAGTCCGGACCACATCCAAGTCGCTGCGTTTGCCGAGTGATGCATTCATTCTCCCATCAGTAATGAATATTAATATAATATAGTGTATTCTGTGAATATAATGTGAATTCTAACTAAGTTTCTTGATTTTAAAAGAGGAGGGATTGCAGTTAATATAGCTAGTAAAAATAAAGGTAGATATCTTCATAAACGTCTCACTGACCCTGTAATTATGGCTGTTTTTTTGTCAGATTTGTATCTTTTGAATGAAACGTCAGGCTAAATACGCCTGGCTGAAATGTCCTTAGGCTAGAAGAACAGGCTGTGGAAGATACATCAAAGCAGAACGTTTTTTTTTAAGAAGCATCATATTCCAATTTATGTTTCTCAGAGATATTAAATTTGATGATGGCCTGCTGTTCACACCTTACCCCAGGCACAAATTTATAGAATTTGTCTCACTGTCAGTACAGTAGGGTGATGTTACATACTGTTAGTACTGTGGTTCGTGTCTTGCGTCATGAGTTCTGACTTTTGTTCGCAAAATTAATCGGGGCATGAGTAATAAATCTGAAAAGCTGATGCAGACAAATGTATAAGCATCATGGTAGTGTGATGCAGACAAATAAAATAAGGTTGGGCATGTCTGCCTGCCCGAACGGGAAGCCTACAGCAGCGTTGCCGTGACAGCTGACTGAAAACCGAGCCCTTGGGAATAAACACAGCGCGTGGTGCAAACATGAGAAAACAGATTTGCATTCATTTAAATGGAACGGCAGGAAATAAAGTTCAGTGGTTTAAACACGGAGAATACCACAATCCCACCGAGAAAACAAATAATAAATAACAAATAAACAATGCTGGATATCAGAAAGATGCCCCAAAAATCTGGTTAAAACCTGGGCTCATTTTTATGATCTCCCGTCGCCTGACCCGCACCTGTCTATTGCGAGTTATTAAACGACAAATAAACAGGATTAACAGTTTAAATTAACTTTATTGGGCAAAAATACAGCACACATGATAAAACCACGGTTTAATCCTGAAAGCTCGTTTCCATTATTACAGAGGGTATAGCAGCAAGTTGCACTTATTCTTGGCAGGAAAGCAGGGCTTGCCGACTAGATTGCCTGGTTCCTGGGGCGTCTCCGCACACTTCCTGACTCCTACAGTACAATGACAACGGCTTTCTGTCGAGTGCAGCAAAGTAAGGTTATGGGCGTAGGTTTAGAGTGGATGTGTATTGAGGACAGAGCCCATTCCCTACGGGAGTCTTGCTGAAACAGTAGCGCCGTCATACTGCGTAACCCACATGACCGATTTATTTTCATTCTGACCCACCGTCTCCTCGGTTCAGGCCGTCGCATTTGTATATCTGAATCACTGAACTGCTGCAACACACCGTCACTCTAAGCTGCACCCAGGCCAGCACTGCGGCTCCTGTTCAGACTTCACTTGGCGTAACAGCTGGGTATGTAACAGCAGATGTACAAAAGACACCCTGCATGTGAATGGATCCAAAACACTTGAATTCAGAGGCCGCTTAGCGCATTACCTTTGTGCATTTTAATGCTGTTTAATTACCTATACCAGTCACTTGCCTATAATGCCAGTGTTAAAGGCTTGACTATTTTTCTGTTAGCTCCTGATTATGTAAACGAAGAATGTACATCTACCCAGCACCCATAGCAGCCCTCTGGGGGGCTGGGGGGTCAAAGGCCTCGCTCAAGGCACAGAGGCTTACCCCACTGATCCACACGCTGTCCCCACTGTTATTTTTGGACTGTGGTACGGAACTGGAGTAATCACAGGAAACCAGGACAAAAACAGGAGGAACATGTAAGCTCCACACAAACCCACAGCCTGAAGGTGAGACTCGCTGACCTGCCCAAAGAGGATTCCGGCCACTGGCATGACACAGACCATGCACCGTCTATGGGGGACCGTGTATGGCTGAGTTCCCCCCGGGGGAGCGATTTAAACCAGAAATCAGTGTAAAAATGCAATTAGAGGAACAGCCAGAGAGCCCCGCACACACCAGCAATGGTCTGAAACTGTATCAGACACACAGTTTACCAACTGAACAGGTGAGAAAAAGTGCAATTCAGAAAGAGGGGATCTCCTGTTAAGTAAATGGAATGCAAATCCAAGCGCTTCTTTGAAATGGGTGACACTGGGGAAGATACATAGACTGGGAAATGCGTCAGGCGTTCTTTAGGGTCACCGCGTTCTTTAGGGTCACCGCGTTCTTTAGGGTCACCCCGCTCGTATCTCATAATGGCTTTCCAGCCGATAGGAGCACATCTCTCCAAATCTTTCTGCTTGTACTTCAGATTCAGGACTTTTCCTGTCCTTGGAACAGCATTGTGGTTTATCATGATATATCACAAAATGTATCACAGAGCAATTAGTACTAGATAAACTTCTCTATGTCATACTAACATATGCAAGACCCTTAACCCTCAAAGACCTGTTAAAAGATGTGTCCAAACATGTTATGGAAAAAAAACACAAAATATTAAATTATTTAAATTGACTATAAATTGCAAATTAATAGAATAAAATAAAATATATGAGTGATCCAGACTGGGACAGGCAGTTAGAAGTGTACACATTTGATTACAATGGTTTAGTCCGGTTTGGAAAATCAGATATGACCTGTGCGTGCAACCATTATAGCTTAATCTATTTAGCAGTATTCCTCTTAAATATAAAAAACTATTCATTTTGTGGCATGCCATGTCATTATATAAATACATTGGTTCTAAGGAAAAAAAAAAAGTAAAAAAAGTTATTCCCCTTCTTGAACAGCAGAGGGTGCAAGAAGCATTTTTAAAACTTTTGTATTTTTGGCCCAATTAACGATACGACTGGTATTCAAAGCTGGCGTTAGTGTTGCATCAACTGTCTAGAAAACCCCAAATTCTGTATTTTCTCCAGTCCTACATTAATGGGGTTGTAAATATGTTACTGAATGATGTACAGTAACATTGTTTTGCTCAGTCATTTTTGCTCAAATAGGGTCCCTCCAAGAACAGCTCACTTGACGCTAAAGCAGCTGGGTGGCCGTCCCCCTTCTCAGGGGACACTCCAGTCAGGAAAATGTGGGAAAGGAGGCGCTGCCTTATACTGGCAATTTAATTACTCAGTTTTGCCTGGTACTAAATTATGTGACTATCAACTGCAGAGTTATTGCTATGGTATATGAAACACAACCAAATGCAACAGAATGTGCTCTGAATACCCGGCCACAGAAATGGGTGACTGCTACCGTATAAACACTGACCAAAGACGGGGGCACTTAGTCATTAAGTAGTAGGGAGATAAAAAGAGATGAAGCAATATATTTAGATCATTCAGAGATGAAAGTTTTACATGGCTAATGAGTAGCATATGACTCATTACTGCTCGGAACAGAACGGAACGGAGCTGACCCTACGCTCATCCAGGAACATCGTGGGGAGCCAGGATAGGCGGCAGTCCTTTACAGGTCACACATTCGCACACTATGGACACCGATTCACCAATTTTGGACGGGGAGAATGTGCCCACAAGCCGGAAGCTGGGTTGCCAAAACGTTACCCTTGTGTGCCATCCTCTTTCAAACGGTTCTTTAAGCGACGAAACATCTCGCAAAACCGACAGTGTCGTGCGCCGCAACGACTGAAACACTGGGCTGCCACTGGATAAAGTCCGTCCGTCCATCCATCCATCCATCCATCCATCCATCCATCCACATTCTGTAGCTGCCTGTCCTATTCAGGGTCATTGGGGATCTGGAGTCAAAGCCAGAAAGAGTGTCACACACCATTCATTCACATACATGCAATTTGGTAACTTCAATCAACGTCGGTATGTTTTTCGACTGGGGGGGGACTGGAATACCAGGAGGAAACCCCACGACCACACGGCGAGAACACGCAAACTCCACACACACAGAGCCATTGCAGTGACTCGAACCCTGGTCCCAGAGAGGTGAGGCAATGGCGCCAACGTACCACCTCACTGGAAAAAGTCACTCTAATTTAAAGCTTCATCAGCGCAGAAAGTGTGAAAGCTTATTAGCTTTAGCTGGTAACCAGGCCGAACCCGCGGCTTGGAAAGTGCGGCACCTTTGCTAAGCTCAGGCCGGAGCGTCGCTTCCCTTAACAGCCTCGGGGGCAGTCAGGCTCTAATCAGATTCATTCGCTTTAAATAGAAGCAGTTACTAACCTGTCCAGTGTTAATATATAGTAATAACCAATGTATTCATCTGAAAGAAAGGACAATATAACAGTGGATAATGCACAGCCTGCTTCATTAGAAGTTTTTCAGCATGGGGGGGGTTGATAACTGTACAGTGCAGAAGTGTGTACGGATAATTACCCCGGAAGAATCTGGTCTCATGCTGACACACGCCAGGGGCTTCCTGTCTGTGACAGGCTTGACGTCTCCCCTCCTGTGCTGGAGGAGTGTCTCCCATTATCTCTGAGATGCGGGAAGAGGAATGGGGGGGGGGGGAGGGGTTGGCTTGGGTAAAAAATAATCATTATCGGCGAAGCAGCTCATCTCAGATTATAACGAGCTGCCCCTTATGCTCCATCAATGGCCAACAACCCCCCACCACTGCCTGACCCATCTAAACACACACACACACACGCACGCACACGGACATGGACACGCACGCGCGCACACACATGGACACACACACACATGCACGTGCACACACACACACACACACGCATGCACACACACACATGCACACACACACATACACGTACACATGCACGCAACAATTAGTAGAAACACTCTAGTTACTGGTGATCTTCTGGGAGGACCACCAAGTTTCCATCGTCCAGCTCCAAACCCAAAGATGCAGACGAATAAAAGCGAGTTTGTTTTGATCATCTCCCTGGTTTCTCATGCCGCATCTCTGGTAAAGTACACTCTTCTGTGTTGTGCTATTTCCTTCCCAGAATTGATTTCCTGTGGCTTGACTTTCCTATTTTCAAAGGTCTTATTTTCTGGAGAACATCCAAGCATTTAAAGAGCATTTTTCTACTGAAGATGTGTAATCGGAAGGGAACTCGTAGATATTTGCAGGATGCCCGGCAAATGTCACTCACCCTAACAATCACTCGCCCTAGTCAGGAGGCCTCGGAGCAGCCTGCCTGGTGTGGGCAGTGTTAATGCTGCTAAATCCCAATTTAATTTCTCCAACGTCTCAGTTGTTTGACAGTCATTACTAATATATTATGTATAAGTGGCTGCAAGAAGTGGACCAAAATTTCTCACCACAAATGCAGGAGCCCATACTATGTCACCAGGAGGTTGAATGAAGCCTTTTA
>JAODKF010000040.1:20847875-20863079 GCA_026779585.1 Mormyrus proboscirostris | reverse complement strand
TAAAAGGCTTCATTCAACCTCCTGGTGACATAGTATGGGCTCCTGCATTTGTGGTGAGAAATTTTGGTCCACTTCTTATATACATATATATATAAATATTGGTTATAATACATAAACAAAAATACATTTGGCCTTCATTGGCTTTACTTGCTTTTACCGCCAAAGGTATATTGTCTTGTTATATAAACAATTGGATGCTTTCTAAAGGAAGCCTGTGTCTCCTGGGTGGCTGACAGGTGAAGGGCTCCTCCCCAGTGCTGACCTCAGATCAGATCATGATCTGAAAGTTAGCTTATTTTGGGAGTCCCTGCGAAGAGAGTGTGGGCGAGGACTCAGCCACAGAAAAACAGGGGCAGAAATATTGTGGGGGGGGGTCAAGAACGGGGGTCACAAATATGCGATGTCACAAACCTGGCAGCCCATCGAACTTCTTAGGATTGAAAGCATTGCTGCAGAAGAGAGAGAGAGAGAGAGAGAGAGAGAGAGAGAGAGAGCAGCATCTCCATGCACGATTCATAGGGGTGACCCTAGACCTCAAAGCCCAAGGTGGGTCCATCTCAGCACCTCTCTGGACTCTCTAGGACCCGCAAGTGCACCTCATTAAATCAGAGCATATTAACCCCTCCCCCGAAATACATGCCTTTTCACGTTCCTGCTGGGACAAATTCAGATTCAGCACATACTAAAATCTGATTTACAGAGCCACCATCATGGTCCGTTTTAAAATTTAATTCTCAAGATGAATAATAATCCATTATATGTAATAAATCAAATTCAATATAAGCAATTTATCAGAAGTGAGTTTTGCAGAATCTAATTTTCAGAGCGACTCCAGCCAGCTTATTATTCTGATGTAATATTCTTAATGAGAATAATTGATTCATTATATGTTTATATATTGTGCAAGTCCTTTAATATTAAAGACCCATGAACACAATGTGCTAGCTTTGCTCTGTAGATGCAGTAACGACCCAGAGCGTGGTGCGTTTTAGGCCAGCGAGACGTATGCTGCCTCTTCCGAACACACGGATACATCTGCGTTTGATCTTCAGCAGCCAGGAAAAAGCTCTAATCTGAAGCCGTCGTCTGCCCAGGACCCGTGGCTCATTGCAGACCCAGATTAAGACGGAAAGCGAGGTCACAGGCCACCGAAGGTGCATTCTGCTGCCGAACGGAGGCGGGGGTTATCAATTAGCATAATTTTGATGCCGCTTAAGATTACTGTGTGGACCCGATGCTTGCAGTTTGTGTGGCAGCACAGAGGCAGAGGATTACTCATTGACTCTGCTGGCAGCATCGTCTCCTAGCAACGTGTCCTCGATGTATTGTGCTATCCCATCCTGTGGGCTTCTTGCATAATCTGGACCACTTTTTTCCATCTAGGGCTCGTTAAAAGATTTATGATGCTGCTAAAACTGCCTGTTTTCACAGTTTTCATCTTTCTATGACTGTTTTAGGCGACCCATAATGAAAGGTCCCCCCCTCCAGCACAGCCCAGCTATTATCAGAACATTTTGCCCACTAAAGTCTAAGCTCCCTCAAAACCGAAGTAAATTTCTAGAATTTTAAGTGCACGTATTTCAGACACATGGAGCACGGAGAGCGACACGCTAATACTGCGGACAGGAGGACACCTTTCACATCAATATATGTAGCGTCATCAAATACAGCATGATTACACTGGGAAGTCAACGTCCAGCAATTTAGTCAGTGTTTTGGAAATTGGGTAAAAATGATTGTGGAAAATGAAACAGCGGTAGTGAGTCTTGGGAGGACTGGTGAGGGAGATGTCAAAGTAGCTACCCCAGTTCCAGCATAAAGTATTTTTAATGGGACACTGGGTAGCGACAAAGTGACAGAACAGCTCCAGTGTACCTTGGCATGGCGCAAGAGTCAGAACATCGCATTGCAAAATATTCAACCCCTGTCCAGAAAATCCCACAGGTGTTCAGCTGATGCTGAAACCCACTTACAGGGTGGCAACGGTTTATAAATGTACATAATTTGCATGCTTACCAAACCATTAAATTGCCCAGTGGATGGGGCACTGTCACTCTGGCCGATCTTGTTTCCATCAGCAACACTTCAGCATAGGATCAGCTGAGAATGTTGTGCCCTCTGTGGGGACAAGCCAAAAGCATGCCAGGAAAATGTACCCCACACCTCAACAAGGCTACCATCACTGTTAAAAACAAGCACTAATGCCTGAAAGCTTCTGTTGCTGTGCGCCAAACATGTACTGTCAGCTTAGCGACAACATTGAAGAGTGACTCATATGACCATCTGACTTTTTTTCCCCCACTGTTCAGTGGACCATCACTAGTGTTCATTGCAGCACTTGACGGGCAAAATAACATTTTTTTGAATAATTATGGCTATTTGTAAAGAGACCAATCCACAAAGTCTCTTCCTGTGACGTATTTCGGTGGACCTTCTTTGAAATCAACTAGACTAGCAACTGCAATGAACGAACGTCAGGTCATCGATATCGCAATCGGAGTATAGCTTATACGGTTTAAGCTATAGGATCCAGCAAAAGGCCTCAATTCATGCCCTGCAAATGTGACATTCACACTGCACACAGCGGGAACTACAGGCAGTGCATCTGGTGCAGCTGTACCGGGGCCCAGAGAATCGGGGGCCCCACAGAGGGTCGAAAGGCCCCTTTGTGCAGAGGATCAAGATGCTATTGATTGATTAGTTTAAATTACTGAGGCACATTATATTGTACTATCAACCGGCAAACCCCAAGAGTTATATATACCCTGTACTTGGCTGGCAAATCTCTCTTGCTCAGTGTCCAATTTATTATTATTTTTATAATTTTTATATATTTTATATAATATATTTTATACATATATTTTTATTATTATTCTTTTAGGCTACAAAAGTTCATACAGTATGGCATAGGTTTAGGATAATCCCACAAAGACATTGAACCCTTAAGGGTCACAGGCTTTGTTGATCCGTCTGATTTTGGCATCATATAAAATATTTAAAAACTTACCCTGCACGGAGGCCCCCCCCCCCCCCAAAAAAAAAAAAAAAAAAATCTTACACTGGAGCCCATTACCGGACTTACCCCTTCAGGCTCAGCTCACTGGAGTGTGTCAGAACAAACGTAGAGAACAGTAGGTACCTTTTTACAACTCCATACCAGTCTGTGCCAACTAGCCTTCCCATGTATCAAATTAGGGGGGGAGACGTCAAACCTGATCCCCGGATAAACGCGGCATAGCCATACTCTGTTTCGCCATATTCCTTGTGAGCACACTTCATTCTGAGGGGCTTGGATTCACCGAACGACTCCATTCAATTGGCTCTCCTCTTTTACTGTAAGTTTTTTCAAATAAAGAAATCTTGCTTCCTAGATACAACGGGCAGCCTCTACTCGAGGTTTAAGGTCTTTGGTCAATGTCCTCAAGCTGCCTACAACCGGTGTTTACTTCTATACAGTTCTGTAAGTTTTCAGGTGCTCAGGTCACAAGGTCTCACTGTCCCACCATGGACCTTGTGATTCCAGGTGGGCTCCATCCCATGTCTCAGCTGAGGCGGCGCAGAGCTGAGGCTCTGTCCATCGGGTGAGGCGGCGAAAGGATCAAGGGCAAGGTAAACTTTCATCTCGTCTCCACCTCCATCCCACGGGGTCACTCGCTCCATCAAAGCAAAGTGCGGCAAAAACCCAGCAAACACCTGACAGCTGTAACACCTGGCAAACAACAATTACACCGGAAGTTGGGGGGGGGTTCTTGGAAAGATGAAAGCCAGGGAAAATGAACACCCCACTGCTAATTGATGTGTCTACCTCCCTGGGAGCTCTGCACAACCTGCACACAGACATGCATTTCCATCCTGGAGTCACGCATCTGTTATGCAAATGCTCATTTCAAATAGCTCAGCGAACAATGCTAAAACTCTTTCCTGTACTACACTCTAAATCTAAATCTGAATCTGAATGACTTTTATGGGAGTAGAAATACTGAATATTTATTTATACCATTTTAAAACCAAGAGACAGGACACAAAGACAGGAGGAAGTCCCAGCTAGCCTTTGGACACAACCAGCTGCAAATGAAAGACGCCCAAAATGAGTTGACTCAAAAGCTGCCCAGGCCATGCCTCTACTCTCTAAGCCTCCCCCGTGCAAGACTGTCTGGGCTAATTTTCCCTCAGTACGAGAAGGTGACTCTAGCAAGTGCTGTGTGGCTGGTCTCCACCGGCCAGGGCCCACAGTGAAGCACCGCTTTACCATTCTAGAGCCACACCTCTATTTCAGAAAGCACACCACAGATGCGAGACCAGACAGCATAATTTATTCAATCTGCATGACCACCAGGACATCCCTCCTATAAGAGTTCTTTGTGACAAACAGTGATACGTATTTGTAACAATCTGCTTTTCCAATACTCCCCCCTGACCACTTTGGGGATTCAAAAAGACAAATTCACAAGAAGTTATCCCTCCACATAAATGGTATTTTACAGATGAATAACCTGCAAATGTCAAACTCAAATGACGGCAGGGACAAGCCACTCGCACTCTTCCTGACACGGCTTGACATTCAACATTTACGAGGTGCTCCTTCACAAAGGGAATGACGGCAAATCAATTTTGGACTTATTACGGTGCACGTCAGTGTATCCAAGTATGCAAATGTGCTTCATAACCATATAAAGGATCCAAATAAATGGTTTTTAATTCACAGCACAGGCAGATAGGTGACAATACACTTTCTGGAAGACAGAAAATGAAGTCTCGCCGGTATTGAAATCTATGCCTTGGTCTCTAGCAATAGATATCTTTACATCTTCTTTAATATGGTTTCTCTGCTACTGTACAACTCAGAAAGCAAATTCAGGTCTATCAGAAGCTATTGCTTTCCAGCTGGCATTGACTTTAATGCCCTGATGCTCATCACTGTTCTAACCTTTATTTTATTATTTTTCGTGCACCAGAAAGCCAGGAAAGAACTTGAAATAAGAAACTTCAGTGACAGACTTCTGGATAATCCACGCTAAAAGGTGTGAGGCTGCAATGACATCTGCTGAAACAACAAGGCCCCCTCCCAGCTGTGGGGATTCAGGGAAGCGAATATGAAATTAGTGCACTTTAGGTCTTTGAAGTCCATTCAATATCTGACAGAGAGTCATAAAACTGTAAAATCTTGTGCTTAAGCTGCCCTCTGCAGACCCATCAGAAGGGTAGGGGGGTCTCATTGGGGAAAAGGGGTGCAGAAGCAGCAGCACAGAAGGGAGCTCGAGCCTTCAAAAGCCACACTTCGACAGATTTCTCTCAGATGAAGAGGCTCAGAGGCCAGCAGGCCCCTCACCGGGATTCGGCCTTGTGTTACAGCAAAGCTGTCTGCCACTGTTCAGCCTCTTTGCTTATTTGCGGCTGAGATCAAATTTCCATCCTTGTTTTGGGGAGCTTTCTGCTGAGTTTGGATGCTACCAATTAGTCACAAGGTTCTCCTATGATTCTCTGTCCTCTGTTCTCCAGGTCTGATGCCCCTCACATCACCAGTTGATGCAGCGGACATATTCACTCCTTATTCTTTGGGATATTCCAAATTGAAGTATGTGACATTAAAAGGACTGTTAACCTACAGTCATCCCATCCCAGAAACTTCACATTTAGAAATACGAACTCACAAGAGATAGGATGGATATAAACACAACAGCAGTGTGTACTGAGGTCAATGTTTTATTCAGCAGGATTTTTTACCCTACTCTCTTTGGGAAAACCCAATATTTTAATTTAGAGTTCTTAATAATGTGATTAAGTGTAAATAAAAGGATGAAAATATAGCCCAAATGTCTAAGTCCCCACAGGACGTGGGAACCAACACCAGATCTCCCATATGGAGCTCGCACTTCTAAAGCCGCTCTTACTTTAAATACATTGGAGGTCCATGCAGGTCTGAGCATGGTCAAACATCTCACCTTGATCCCTTGGTGGGACACTGTTTAATATGGGAATAAGTCTGTTCTGCCAGGACCTGAATGATGTGCACCAAGCCACCAGCCATTCAGCTAAAGACCCAAGAAACTCAGCATAAAGTTTTTAAAGTTGAATATACCACCAACACGTAGCTGAATTTATGCACGTTTATATGTTTTCTCCCTGTGCGATGGACCCCTTCAGTACAGTCTGGAAAGAAAACAAGACTAGAAATCGTCATGTTTTTTTCATGTTACCCTACTAGGGTCCCACATGACACAGATTTGGGTCATTGTGCTTCTTTTCCCATTTAATAAATTATTGAGAAAATCTGAGTCTGGAGTTGGTTCTGCCTTAGCTTACTTGGTATAAATCGCACATTTGGACATGGGCTAAGTTAGGGAGGAGAGACATCAGACAAATGCATAATTCAAATGTAGCTGCGGCCAACCTCAAAGCGTTCAGTGTTCAAAGCGTCGCTATCAGAGAAATCTTTGGCTTTAGGAAACAGATACATTCGTTAAAAATACCTCTTTGTGTTTGTTTTCTCGGCGTATGAGTAGGAGGAGATATGTAGCCAGATCTTTTGTGATCACTAACTCACCCTTCCACATCATTAGATAGCTGAATCAGGAGTTTTTTTTTAAGGTTCTTGCTTTTTAGAAATATCTGCATTTGTATTTGTGTCTATATTTAATAGTCTAAAATACATCAGCAAGTCCGTAGCTGAGCATGAGCATCCACAAAAGGCTAGTTGCCTACTTGCTTGTTTTGTAATGAAACATGATGCTCCGATACATTTAAGTACCGATGCCTGAATCATATGTGAAGCTATTTTTTTTTCCTTATGTCACGACATCATCTCTGGAATCCGCAGCCCGTTGCTGCTCCAGCTGATTGACAGGCCGACTGACAGGTGGCCTCTGCTTCAGCAGGCTGGATAGTGGCTGCCTGTCAAACCTTCCTCCATCCATTTTGTGGGCCAACCGTCAGGCATCCTGTGGCCAAGCCATGCCCTTAATTTCACCCACCTGGAGAACCCTAATGACTCCAGGTGGCTCCTCTTCATTCTTGATGGCTTAGGGAAGAAGGGCTTCCCAGGAACAACGGATAGATGCGAATGGAAGCCTAATGGCCAAATCCCTGGCCATAGCCACAGCAAGCACGGCACCTGATTGTTGACTGCTTGTGTTAATCCCAGGTGCTGCCCTCTTACTCCCTCCTTCATATTTGAGTCGTGAGTCTAGTTTTTAATAAACCCATCTCTACTGGGCGCTCATGCTTGACCCTTCTGTTGCCTGCATGTTTCCATGTTCATTCTCCACCACAGTTTGGTGGGTCTAATCACTTCACAGACACCTTGTTGCGCTTCCTCATCCTCATCAAGCACACTTTCATTCACATCGTCTTGTGCTTCTCTCTCTTAGCTTCACCACCTAAGACATGCCATTCACATAAATTCTCTCTCCAAATTTTCCTTCATGTATGTGAATATTATGCAAATATTCCGCTGTGGCTGCACACTGTTGCAACCTCACGCAAATTTGCTGTCAAATTTGCTGCAGAACAATTAAAACCACGTGTGCATAATTTTGCCATCTCGGTGCATCAGTTAATGCTTTTATGTGAGGGTTCCACAGCAAGGAGTGTAGTGGGCTAGATGTCCGGGGCTGCTCTGGACCTCCTGGGATTGGCCCCAGATTACGATGACCCGGCTGGATAAGATGTTGCAAAATAGCGGGGGTTAGCCGGTGAGTTGTGGAAAAGCCGCCAGGACTTTAAACATGACGACACACACCAAACTAATGAGCAGGAGGAAGGATAACTTAGTACACACATGCTCCATGATGCACCGTTTAACAGGCTGGAATCCGGGTATAAATACAGCCAATGGCTTGCGGATGATGCGACTGAGAAGCATAAATTAAGCATGAAAGTGTGAGCTTGGAATGCAGGGAGAAAGGAGAACAGATGGCTGGAGTATTTTAGGAAAAGTTACACAGAATAATTTCCCTGGCAGTTCATGGGGCCGAAATGTCTGCTACCCATTTTAATTGCCGGGCCAGAGAGCTTGTCAAGCGGAGACACTGCTTATGGTTTTAAAATCATTCAAATGCCACCTCCCCTCTTTCAGAGTGTGCCAATAGGATCATTCGCAGTACAAGGGAAGCGGAATTGCACAATGAAAGGTGTCTGCATATCAGCTCCATGAATATGCACATATGTGGAAAAATGCTGCTAAAGATATTGTTTAAAGGTATTTCATCATTTCTGTATACTGCTATAAGAAAATATTAAATGACAAATTAAAGCAACAAAACCTCTGAATGCCCTCTGCAGTTTTTCTGCTACATATAATAAAGTAGCACACACACACACACACACACACACACACACAATTACCAGCTGAAACTGGTATTTATGATATAGTGTAACTCACAGCAAGTCTTATTTTTAAAATACATGAAGGATAAGCCATTACCATCAGCTCACTGGAGTGTAACTGGGCACAACGTTTTGAAAATGATTAAGTTGCTCAGACTGAACTCAAGTTTGCAGACTTGTGCAGGATCAGGCAGGTGAAGGGGGGCACAGCATAGCATCGCTCACCCTTGGATCGTGACAACGGCAGACTGCCTGGTCTGTCCTTAGGTGACGTGCTCAGCCTTCAGCCCTGGATAGGTGCAGTTTGCAGACGAAGAGTATAGCCATCAAACATGTTCCTTTAGGGAAAAAAGTCACTAGAGACAGAAGCTTAATGACACTTACTCAACTAGAAAATCAGCAGCCATTCAAGTCGAAGGCCTCTACAAGAAAATAAAAAAAACAGACCAGCACAATGTTTTGTGACACCTCTGCGCCTTTCCCTAGCCAATGTGACACTACTCTGACGTAAAATGTAGAAGATGAGATCTCAGGGCACTGGGGAACTAGCACATCTTTGCTGTAAAGTCTAGACCCTCAATGACCGTGCTGTGACTGCCCAGGTCGTACAGGGTGTCCTAATAGTCAGAGAAATATGGGCTGTCCACAATACCCAAACCGACCTGGGAGTTTCTGGCCTGCAAACACTGAGTGTGAGTAACCAATAGCTGCACTGGCAGCTCGAGTACTCAAACTGAACTGGAGAACCATTCGGAAACCATGAAGTACTCAAAGGGGTCTGCAGCAAGAGATGCGGGGAATCTTCTCAGAAAGCGCTGCAGTTCCGCTTATTTCACGCACCTTTATAGCAAGAAGTTTATGCAAAACAAATGGAATTGCCTATCTGAATGCTTGGATATCCATTTGAATATAAAGCTGCCCTCTGTGCCCATACTGCTCGGTCCAACGGCATGGCCCCCCCACTCCATCTCTCGTTTCTGCCCTAATTAAGGCAGCACTACCGTAAGACCGCCATCCTGCCATACATATAAAAATAACTCACAACATATAAAAAATAGGGCAGAGGAAGCTCACGGATTGAGGGCCAGTGTCAAAACCGTGCAATTCAAACGGAGTGGATTTCATTTCATTTTTTTAGCTTATGTAGCAGTCTACAGAATACAGCATATAGGTAAATACTGCGCATAATTATCAGCATCATCAAGATGGCAGTGAATAACAGTGAGCTGACGAGAGCACTGTAAAATTACAGCTCACAGAAGGACAGGATAAAAGGGAAATCGGAAAACATTTGTAATTCCTTATCTACGTTCATTAATTTGTGCAATATTTAGTAGAAACATGACATTTCAGGTCGTCTTTTCCGCGAGGAGAAACCTTGACATCATGCTAATGTTTTTCCACATTTTAGGCTCCTTCTTGTGGAGGCTTCGTTAGCGAGCCGAGTGGCTTCTGGTGGCTTTCGCAGCCTGCCTGTCTTAGATAATGAAGTTGGAGGCAAATAGCTAGTGAATGTGGGGGAGCAAAAAGAAAAAAAAAAAAAACGTCAGTGACCAGCGGTGCTTGGTCAATAGTGGCTTGCCTCTGCTAATTAGCATTTTTATGAAATTTTAAAAAAGCGCAGTTCAGTGGGTAGCACTGATACCTCACAACGCCAGGGTTAGGGTTTAAAATCTATGTGTTCGGAGTTTGCATTTTCTCCCGCTACTATCCAGATTTTCTTCCGCAGTCCAAAGACACGGCTGGAGCCTTAAGCATATCCCAAAAAGCTCAGGACAGGGGACACTGGTGATTGCATGATGGAATACATACTCTGAAGAGCCAAATGTGAAAACAGGTCAGCAGTGATGTCCTGAGCCAATGTCAAAGATCGGAATCAGGGCCGATCCAGACATTTTAATTGACTAGTATCAGCTACCACAGCCCGATCCAAAGCCTGATCTGCTTCATCTCCTGCATCCGCTAGATTTTACGTCAGTCGCGCAGATTGTAAGATTCTGCCACATGCTGCAGTAAACCTGAGGCACGTGGTTAGAAACTACAAAAATCAAGGTTGTCAGCCATGTGGAAATTCTTTAAATTGGAACCTCAGAGTAGCCCAACAGCTGTTTGCAATGCCATCTTTTCAAAAGGAGGCAATGTCAGGGCCTCGTTTAATGCATCAAATCCAATTATAGGCCCCTGCAGAAACATAAAGAATATTTCTGCACAATCGCTAGGCTTTCTCAGATGAAGAATGCACCAACACCTACCGTATGTGTATGTATATTTAAATATTTAATGAAATATCAGCAGATATAAATATTGAATGGACTGGATTAAATCGGGGGGCTAAAGTGTGGATCACGGCATCCGTACAGGTTACCGTAATTTTGAAGCAAGGTTTACGGACACCAGTTTTTTGGAGGAACACAGCACAAGCATGTGGGGATAACATGCAAACTCTAGACATGCAGAGGCTGAGGGGGGAACTGAACTCCCAGCCGTGGATGAACCCACAGAGCCACGACGGTGTCAGGCCCAGCTCCGTCCGATCCTCGTGTGTGCCACGCCCACCTCGTTACCTCGTGTGATTCCCCGATTGTAATCACCTGTGACTTGTTAACTTCAACCTGTCTGGTGTATTTAGTCCGTGTCTGAGTCAGCATTTCCGAGTTCTGTCATTAATGTGATGTGCGTCGCAGTTCGCCCCGGTGTATACTTAATAAACCCGACTCTTTGTGGATTCCCTGCCTCGTCCTTCCCTGCGCCCGTGACAGACGGCGCCTCAAAAATGAATCCAACGATCAAGACAACAGGGCAGAAAAAATGTTTTTCTTAATATTATGCTCAAGCAGCTTGCATTTACACAAACCTCTTCTCCTCACAGAATAAGTACTAAGAAACAGAATATATACTGCAGAATATTACAGCAGCAAATATTACAGACAAGGACATACTTATACACAGGAGTCACAATAAACTATAGGCTATTAATGCATGAAAAATTTAAATTTTACTAAACATGTTCTGCTTGAATTATCATAGCACCTCTCTGACATTTTGGCCTTTCATTGTTTAGGCGGCAGCATGACAATTACTGAGACTTGACAGGGCTGCAATTTCGGTTATATCAGAAGTGGCTGACATTTTAAACTCGGAGTGTCTTTAATCTTTTGTTTCTGCAATGACTCACAAGTTTCCATGTTAAAATGTATGTGGGAAGCAATCAGACCGGCCTCTGGAATCAGACAGAGCTCTGGGTCTTGGACCGGAGAAGGACCCCTGAAGCATGGCAGAGGGTCGGTGGTCTCTCCAGTCCAGCAGTTAACAAGCTGCAGCATTGTCCATAATTAGGACAGGGTGTCCAAGCATTAAAAGCTTGTTTCGAGTCAGACATCTGCTCTTTTCAGGAGAGGAAGCTATTCACAGACTCGGTTTTTTGTTAAAAAAAAAAAAATATAGACAAGGCTTGTCTCCTTTTGCAGGTTCTCACCTGACCATGATCACTGGTGCCCAGCTAATGTCAGCCATTATCGGGAATCTTGCATGGTCTGAATTCATATCTTACGATTTGGATATTTATAGACACTGCATACCAGGAATCTTTAAAGGGGTCAGGAACTCATTTTCAGATTTCACTAACCCTGTCAATCTACTCTATAGTGGTTTGCAACATCTCAGTTGTTAAACTGGGTTGCGTTAATTAAAATTTGACCGACTGATTTACTGATCCACGAGGAAAGTGCCGATTCCCCTTTTCCAAAAAGTCCTATCGGGAATGTTCGGATGGGTCCACAGCAGCAACAGGTGGGAATTTTGCAGCTTTCATTGCTATCTGGAACCTGTGCTGCTCTGGTCCACATAGCAGTGGTTTGTATGCTTCCGTCAGCAACATAAGAATAAAAAGCTTGGACTTTTTCTCTGGGTGCAAATCTGCCGCTCCCGTGCACCTCGACGCTGAGAACCAGCTGGTCCGTTTAAGATCCATTCGACTCCCCTTCGAAGCAGAGACCATTGTATCCTGGATAGACTCCAGCAGTCAGCAGATTTGTGCGATTCCCTGCTCTGCTCTTGCCAGTGAAGCAACACGGTGCATTAATGCAAGAATTGGAGTCTGTGGAGACTTGGCTACGTCAAAATGCGCTGCACCAGTGACCGTACTGGAGAGTCTGCTTAGTGCAAGGAACCAAAATTAAACAGGGGGAGAGGAGAGATATCCATGAGTGGGAGTGAGGCAATTAAAAACGCTGTCTCTGATCAAGCTGACTGCCAGACAAGAGGCAAAACTGTTTATTTTGTATTTCTTAAGTCACTAAACTACTGTATGTTTAATATATAATACAAATGTGGTCATGAAAAGAGGTTTCTCTGGCTTGATGCTGTGTTTCTGATCTTACTTTAAGAGAAGCTGTGACCTTTGACCCGCTTCCTTCAGGCTCTCATAACATGTCTTGCGTTTTCACCAAGCAGCACAGTGGATCCAACTGCAGTTTTGGTTTTAATTACTCCTTCTATTCATTAAGGACCATCATGGTTTAAGCAGCATTTGGATGGCGATCTGGTAAATCCAGATAGCAGAAAACTGGAGTTTATTCTGCCTCCCTGGATGGCAGTCTTCGAACTGCAGGAAGAAACCCTTGTGGTAGAAATATAACATCATGCAGAGATGTCAGCCTCCGTGTCTATACTATCATACCAGTTATTCTCACCCTCTTATTCATATCAACATCAAATCGCAGAAGACCTCTTATGACCGTTTACACATGACCAACTTGAGCCAGCCGTAGCACATTCCCGTGAGACACTATCGTTTGTCGTTTAGAGCTGAAGAAGCGTCTGGGGGTTTTACTGCACCTTGTTCATGCCACTTATTTTTACGGTAGGCCTCATTAAAAATCTATGGCAGGAATGTAAATCCAAAGGTTAAGTGGACTCAGTCTCATCACGAATAGTTCAACTGGGACATGGGTGCACATCGAGAGGATTAAAGCAAGTTTATGACATATTGCTTGTCCCACTTTTAGAGAGGTAATGTTCAGGTTCAGCAGCACGAGGGGATTTCCTCATATTTCATAAACCCCATGTAGGAAGTGCAGTGCTCTTTTACACCGAATATAAGATTTATGCTCTCTGTGTTTACATTTTAACAGCATATTAGAGACTGGTGTGTGATCTAACCATTCATTCATAGATCCCAGAGCATAGCGTCGCTCAAAGCACAGATAACTGAGATGTGACATTTTGAGGGAATACAACTAGCAGATTCTGTAAACCATCTCATTTAAGATTCTTGAGAGACCATCTTGGGGGGATGGGGACCGTATGAAATTAGCTGCCTTTTATGGTTTGGGTTATGTGTTGGAGTACAAACAATACCTCATGTCACTTAAAGACAGCATTCCCCAAACATTCATTATGCTACAGCCTGTCTTATTCGCAAAGGGCCGGCGTCTATGCATGTTTGTGGGATAACCTTTAGGTCAGCTGTTCAAACCCAGGCGTGAGGACTCTTCAGCTAATCAGTCCTCTCATTAGTAATCTAATTAGGAAGTTGCAGTGAAAACTCACATATCCAGTGACTCTTTCTGGATACGACTGGCCACCTCTGTGGAGTCTTCCAGTGCAGAAATATACAGATGAGTTTGTGGTGGAAATGATGCCCGTGTATAACAAGACAAAAAGTCCGAGCTTTGCTGAAATTTTGACAACATGGACTGGACCTTTACATGACATGCAAAAAATGTGTTACCTTAGTCAAAGTTGCATTCAGGCCAATTTCATTTGAAATGCATCACTTAGTGTGTTATTACATAAATATAATTCTGCACCGTGATTGTTAGCAAGGATGTTGTACTGAGCCACTCTGATATTTGCATGTGAAAAGCCTTTTATTGTTCTGTACGGAATGAGGCACACAATCGAGAGAACTCCCATCATATTGAGAACATAATTTGATTCTGTGGCAGCTTGCCGTTGCTAGGTAACAAGAGGAAAAACCTTCGTCATGAAGTACTTAAAATGCATTATTAATTACTAATTACCACAAAAGAAAAGAAGCACTGTACTGTAAAAACTATTCCCAGTTAAATTTCAACCCTAAACTTACATGCTCGCATTTAGAAAAGTGCTTTTCTTTTGCGCTGTTTACTAGAGATTCTCAATTAGTACTTTTTCTTCAGGTGAATTTGTACAAATACATTTATATAGTCATTAAGAGCAATATAAAATTTTTCTTCATTAATAGATTCTATCCAATAGAGTTTGACGGTAATATATGACCTATTAATCCCTATTGACATTGATCAATATCTTTAACTGGCTGTATTTTAAATGTCAGTAAAAAGTGAGGTAAAATCTGTTTAACTCCCAAGGGGCATCCTGGAGATTTTTCTTGAAGCACAATATTAGTTGTTACCTAAATCACCTTCAAGAGACAAACAGAGTGCAGGTGATGTAATTTCTGTAATTCATCGCCAAAAACTCTTAAACATGATGCACTACAAGAGGCCATAGACCTGTCATTGGAAGTTGGAAGAGGCTTTCCTATGCGACCCTTGATGAAGGTAACCTGAATTACGCTGTTAAAAAAAAATTACTGCTCCACAAATGGCTAAAATTGTAAACCCCCTTCAGCAAGAGTATCAGTTATGGTATCATATGTATGTCATTGACCTGATCAACATGCATCAAAAGATCAGGGAACTAATTCCTCCAGGACAATGAACGGTCTGCTTTGTTTTTTCCTTCCTTTATGTGGCCTGGAGAAATTGCACAGGCTCACAATATTTCTGGGGTTCTTTTATTTCTGAGAATATTTACAAAAAAAATAAAACAAATTGTACAAAATAGAAATATAAACAATTTCAAATAAACCTAATATCTCCGTCTACTCTATTA
>JAODKF010000040.1:20836460-20847775 GCA_026779585.1 Mormyrus proboscirostris | reverse complement strand
GCTCATGCGCAAAAGCACTGAGGACGTCAAGTTCATGGTCACGCGCTGCCATCGTTAAAGGAACAGAGACCTTTTTCCCTCTTTATTTAATACAGCACCCGGCTACATTTACATTAGAGGCCTCAACTGCTGTTGAAAGTATCAGTAAAAGACAGAAATGAAAATAGTGGAGAAAAAAGAAGCAGGCAGCAACAGCATCACCAACCAAGTTTACCTTAGGAAACTCCACTTAGGAAATCAAAATCGCGAGATGTGCTGAAAATGCTCTAAAGTGGTTTCCACCCCCTCGGTTTCATCATTCTTAGTGTTTTTTTTCTGCACTGTAAATGTCTGATGACGATAAAGGAACAAAGCAAACCACTCGCTGCTCCTTTGGAAAATTTCTGCAATAAGTAAACAAAATGCATTTATCATCATCATCGTCGTCGTCGTCGTATTTTGCCGTTAAAAGGCAGGCTCTGCGTCAGACTCCGGGTCTAAAAGATCATTGTGCTTTACTGCAACAGGTGCAGGAGAGTGATAGGTGAATGTCTAGCAACGCATGTAATGCGCCTTTTTGATCTGAGCCAGGCCCGACTGCACGCGTCTCATCTGCTCACAAGCATCTAGTAATACTAACTTCTCTCACTGCTTGTCCCCCGGAGCTGCTTTTAAAATCAACTATGCATTTTTGTGGAATCTGTGGTTGCGTCCCCCCCACTCTTTTCATGAGCAATTCAAGTAAAGCACGGTGCAGAATAAAGGGGGGGGGGGTAAGCCATCGACAGCCTACCATGTACAGACTAACTCCCACACTAATGAGTGTACGGACCACTAATTTAAATCAGAGGTGTGACATCTGGGGATTATTTGACACCTTCTGCATCTCAGAGGGCTCTACATCATTTTTGTCCATGCATGCTTGCGCAGGTACATGTTTATGCATTACAGGTACCTATCTCACAAGCCAAGCCATCGCATTTTAACATTTTTCATTCTATTTGTCAGGGACCGTGACAGAGGCTGTGAGATCACACAGTGATTGCAGCTGGTACTCGTTCTCTTGACAATCCTCGTTCATCAAGGCCCTACTTTTGAGATAGCAGACGAACGGAGTCACAGACCTGAACACAGTGCGGAGCAGGGTGCTACGCCGGCATCCCTTGTTCAGTCTGACAGTTTTCCGCAGGTACAAACTCATTTACTCGAACATCACTGGTATCACACACTCAAAGACTATCTACTGAAATAGACAATGGGTAACACTGCGCTGAATTTGCAGCAAGTTCAACAAGTTTAGTGTACGAGGTAAGTGACTCAACTGGCGACGTTTCAAAAGATATGTACAAATATTCTGTGTATTAGTGAGACTTAAATTACAACATTCAGGAGATTCATATACAGTAGTATTTGAGGTATTACATTATATTTAGCAGGCACTTTTATCCAAAATCTAGCTTACTAGCAATGTAAGAATTGTATGTGCATGATGTTGGTATTTATTATATTACCCTGCAGCTACTGTATTATTTGGAAGGGTATAGTACACTTCAGATTTATTTGGAGGTTTGTAACCTATGGACGTTTTTAAAGGTAAAAAAAGAAAAAGGTCAGTGTTGTGTTATTTGGTGAATTAAAAAATTTAAATACTGGAAGCTGACATTTGTTTTGTTATTTAAATCCGATGCACCTGTTCTTGTTTGGTTTGTTGGTTTCAGTTAATTGTTATTTGTACCTCTTACAGAGCACTTTATTTTGAGACATGTTTAAGTAAGAGGAGACCCAGTAAAGTGCAGTTTGGGGGAAATTGTAAAGTTTAACAATTTTGTTTTACTATGAAAATAAAACTTTTGCTTTGAACACAAGCTGATTTTTGTTTGTATATGCTGTCAATCACAGTTCTTATAAAGAAAATCAGAAACGACAGAAATCAGCATCGGCCAGTCACACTTGCAAAAAATCAGTAATAGGAATCGGCCAAGAAAATTGTGATTGGTGCATCTCTAATACAAAGTGATGTACAACTGAGAACACATGGTCAGCCAATCCCTGGAGCAAGTGAGGGGAAAGGGCTTTGCTCAGGAAACCACTCTGACCATACTGGGAATTGAACCAGCAACCTTCTGATCAGGACACCATCCTATCTTGCTGAGCCACTTAGCATCCCCAGCAGCAGATAAATATTTACTTCTTTTCATATTTAATTCACAATGTCCAGAATCCATTTCAATGACTTCCTTCCATTTATCTATCCACCCATCTTAACCACTTATCCTGTTCAAGTTTGTGAGGGGTCTGAAGGCTACAGGCCCAAGGCAGGGAACTACCCAGGGCGGGGTGCCAACCCATCGCAGGGCACACTCACACACCATTTCCTTCCATTTATTAATAGCTAATTATCAATCTAACTAATAAGCTAATTTTATTCTACTAGTAGTAAGATAATAGACACGAGACATTTTGAGAAGACAGTGGTCACTGAGGCTCTTTAAAGCTGTATTTTTATTTTAAATATTTTCTAGAGGTTAGTAAATTTCATAACCTCTCTTCTGGGGTAAAGAAATGACCAGCCTCAAACCTATTTAACCACAGACTATATCGTAACCACTTTTAATAGCGATAATTGTGTTTTGATAAATAGAATGTGAGCTTGTAACTAAATTTATACAGATGAGGTGAAAATTTAGCATCGCACATGTCAACCCCCAGCATGAAGTCAGGTTAGCATTAGCCTCCAGCAGCGAGCTGGACCGTGAAATGCTGACGTCCCCAAAGAGAGGTCAGTTACGTCAGCCCGGCCGACAGATAGGAGGCCCATCAGAACCATGGCAGGCCTTGTTTACACTGAGCCTGTCAATGTTGTCAGGAATCTGGGGACCTTTCCTCAGTGCGAGGCAAATGGACGTGTGTTTGTTGCTGACAGAATCAGGCTTGAGACCCAAGGGTTTATTTTTTGTCTTTATACTGGGAAAGAGGCAATCCACACTTACTGAAAGAGTCACTTTCATTCATGCATTTGGAGAACAGTGAATAAATCAGAATATAGCTTCATTTTACAGGGATATTTTCTTACCCATCTACATATGCGTCCTTATCTCCAATTTAGAGAAATTTACATCTGCACATAGCCAAAGGGGCGATGTCATTAAGCATAGATGGATGCTTCCCAAAGAAATATAAATTATGTTTACATACATTTCTAATAGGGTAACAGCAGCTCCACCTCTGGGACTGTAAACTGCAGCATTTCATTACAAATGCAGTTCCCATGTAAATGTCTAAGTAAGTGTTTTACACGCCAACCTAAGCATGTGCAGACTTCTGCCCCATATCCAGGGGCAGATTCTTTTCTCCGTCACAGAGGTACCTTTTTGGCACACACGGGGGTTCTGGGATGCGTGATTTGAGGTGCGAATCGAGGTGGGATTCAAGATTCATGAGGTAAACAAACATGCACTTGCGCCCCCCCCCCCCCCCCCCCAGGAGAGATCAGGATACTGCCTACGGAGCAGGGGGTGGAGTATAAAATGAGATGTCACATCTCAGTGGTTCCTTGTTTGGTTTTGAGGCCTGTACTCCCTTCCTATCTATGTTAGGCTCGATTAATAGGTTATAGCAAACCCCCAACAGACACAGCCCCCCATGGGAAATGAGGGTTATCTACCCAACCACACGACTCAGGTCTCTGGAACTCCTGAGGACAGCCTTCTATCATTCGCACCTGATGCCCCATCAGATGCCATCCCCCGTCCCCTGCTGCAGATCACTTACTTCAGGCACATCAGCGTTATTGTACAGCTGAGAAAGCCACCCCTTCCCCGCGCAGAAGACAAGGTCATTCTTTCGCAGTCAGATAAAATATCTGCATTAATGGATTAAAAAAGTAAAAGTATTCAGAATAGTATTTAAAAATAGTTTACAAAATGCAGCTCACCATGGATTTTACCTTCCTTTGCTTTTCAAAAAGACTGAAAAACGCATCCATGAGTTTTTTAATTTCACTGGCAATTAATGCAGTCTCTTCGGATATAAAATGTAATATATAAAGTTAGCACTAAACAATTGGCTTATTTACATCATTTTTTGTGCTTGGGCCCTCCAAGATAAATCGATCAATAAAAAATCTCAAGATTGCACCAACTTTGCACCAACAGCATCTGCCAGTGGCATACAGTATACAGATAAGTACCTGAACCATTTAAAGAAAAAAAAAAGACAAAAAACATTATTACAGGTAATGTTACACTGCAGCCAGACGTTCAGTCCTGCTATAACACGTGATTCCACACCGTGAGAAGATTCTGCGGCCAGCTCGTGCTCCGGTTTTCTGCACAGTGATACAAATGGCGTGTGGAGTTCAGTAGAAAAAAACTGTCCGTACATTACACTGCTCAATGCAAAATCTGTGGATTATATTGAATAAGCGGGTCATGATTTTTGGTAGGGCACGCTGCAGTTGGATTTTTCAAATGTATTTTCTGGTGCTTTAATCAGAAGGAATGTCAATGCGCCGGACATGTCTGTGGCCGATATGTTCAAAACTAGGCAACTCCCGGCAGAACAACCAATTATGGACAGATAGCACGAAAGCACCTCTAAAGTACAGATACCGACAAAGTGTAGCGTTAAACGTCAACACAGCAAGAGAGCGCATAACATTTGAGGTTGACTAGCCTGGCTAATCAGGCTGAGATTATTATGCAATAGAACGATAAGATAAAAGTTTAACTAACCTGTATATAACTAACCTTCTTTTATTTGACTTTGAAAAGGTGTTGCAAGTGTGATAAGGATGTACTAGATCTGAGGCTGGGTCAACTCCTGTTGCGAGCATCCTGATCGTCAGTAGCTGTTCATTTCATCAGCCTGCTGTGATTTTACATGATTTTACAGAAAATGAACACTAATCGCTATTATAACGCTGGTATACCAGCAGTAAAATGATACCTGAAAATGCTACAAATATAAATACTATAAACTATACACATCTATAAATACTAACGACTCTCCACAGAGAACAATTCACACAAAAAACAAAAAGTACTGATCTAGCAGCAGAGAGGCTACAATGGGATCTAGATTTAATTAGCGACTGGGCTGATACTTGGCAGATGAAATTTAACACAAATAAATGTAAGGTAATACATGCAGGGAGCAGAAATATAAAGTACAGATATTTTATGGGTTCCACTGAAATAAAGGTAGCTGATTACGAGAAAGATCTCGGTGTCTATGTTGATGCTTCCAATACTAAATACTAGAACTCGTGGCTATAAGTGGAAATTAGCGGGAGAACATTTTAAAGCAAAATTGAGGAAGCACTTCTTTACACAGCGTGTAGTTAGACTATGGAATAGTCTTCCTGCTACTGTAGTGGAAGCTAAAACCCTGGGTTCCTTTAAATCAGAGCTAGAAAAGACTTTAACAACTCTGCGCTGAGAGTTAAGTTCTCCCCAAATGAGCTCGAAGGGCCGAATGGCCTGCTCTAATTCGTAAATCTCTTGTTTTCTTAAGTTTAAGAAACCTTACCACCTTGGGAGATGCTAGAAGTACTTATATGAGTCAAAACACAAAAATTTCTTGCTGGCATAACCGCAGACATTGCATTTCATTTGTGGGTGTGAGGAAGCGGGTGATTCCCAGAAATTCTGGAAGAGTTGGGATGTTTGCAATGACCACCTTGCTGTATCCAGCAACAGGGCTGGAACTGCAGCTGGGGAATAAAATTCGGCCTTGAACATTGGGGTCCCCCATGACCCCATGATAAACTTCACCTAGTGGGAAGGGAGGTGTTGATCACAATCAGGGCTGTAGCCAGGATGTTTAAAATGCCAAGGACCAAAGTGTTAGCCCTTCCTAAGCCACATAAAGGGTCATGATTATTAGAATTGCAGAAAAAAATACAGAGGACTCGGTGTCCTCCATGCTAGGTACGGTCATCTCCCACGATAACTTCTGCCGACCAAGAGCATCACTCATGACTACACTACACAATCTACACTACACCCCTTCCCCCAGTTTAATTTTCTACTTGTGAGTTATTTTAAAGAGTAGCAGCAAACTTTTAGAAAGAGTTTAGAACGAGTGAATTGGGCATGAATACAAACAGTTACATCAGCTATAAAAAGCAATGGTTAAATTAGCTGCTGGCAGTTCGCTACTTTAATCGATCCAGCATGTCTGCAAAGTAACTTTGCTACAATTCTGTATTACTAAACTCCAAGGACCAGAAAAAAGTTCTCATATGTTGTCCATCCTATCGCCATCTGCAAGGCGCGTGCATGGTTCTGTAAACTTCCGCCACATAGTTCACGTGGGGAGTACGGAGGACTGACAGGCGAATATACGACTCGAGCAGAGCCGCAAATAGCCGAGCGTTGCCGAACAGTACAACTTTTCCGTACCTACAGCTGCGCTCGCGAGTGGCGAAACGTTGACGTCAGAACACATTCTCATGCCCATTCGCAGTATCAACCGGCCCATTTGGGAAACGAAGAGGGGGGGAAAAAAATCACACCTTGGCTCCTTATTTTACAGCCGAGTCACATAAAGGTCACGTTATCCATGGATGTTAAACTCAGAATGGACCAGTGCATGCTGTTATTTTATATTCACATATATTGTATTTTCAAATCAGAATAAGCTGGAAAATGATTGCAAATAATTTATTTATCTTTATTTCTGCTTATCCGCTCTCTTCAACTTTCCCTTACCACAAACAAAATACATTCTGCCTTCATAAATCGATTGTTTTTTGTTGTTAATATGCCTGTCCTTAATAGGCAATGTTAAAGATCTCTTCATTTCTTTTTCCAGCCTGTTGTCGGTAAGTGCTGAGAGTGGACTTCGTCGCTCTTTTGTTAACGCATGTCAGTTTGAATAGACCTTGCTGGTGATAGCCGGCATCGTAACGATAAATGATTATCATGCGGTTAATACATAATGCTATCATTCTACGTGTGGGTGGCTGCGGGTGAATTGTGCGCCGGTCGGTATTCAGTCGGGAATCGTGGTAACAGCCGACTGTTTTTGACTCACCTACTAAGGTAACGTGTGCATGGGCACCAGTAGCCTCCGCTACCCCTCCCCCAACATAGGCACTAGTATTCCTCAGGCTGGAGCAGAAATGCCAGAAAAGGTTGAATATAATAGCTGCAGACAGGCAGAGGCTCACGGCTGACACAAGACGGCAGCTTGCGTGCGGACTGCTGGAAGCTGTCAGGTGGGTTCGGGGCCTCACTGGCCTGCCTGTCATGTGATCACTACCTGTTCCCCCACAGAAAGTGGTGTGTGTGTGTGAGAGAGAGAGAGAGAGAGTCATCTGCGATGGTGGCAGATTTGCATTTGTTTGGCCTTGCCGCTAGAAAAACATATTGAAAATCACTCTTGTCTCTGTAATGAATAACCCTAGTAGGCGACTCCCTGAAGCACAAAGCTAGAATGTGTAATTCAGGTGTCTGAGTCACTGGTTTGCTCCTGCATGTCTTACCTCGCTAAGATTTAGGACTGCTGGATTATCGTCCTTCCGTCCATCCATACTGCTTAGCCAGGATAGGTAGCTGGAGTCTATGGCAGGGAGCAGCAACAGATCCTGGCAAGGGCAAGATGGGCATTTGGCCAGGACGACCTCTTTGGGGTGGGGGCTGAAGCTTTCCTGGGGCACTATGTTGACTTCCACCACCACTGCCAGGGAGCATTGGGCATAACTCAGGGAAACACCCTGGATGGGATGATAGATAGGATCCGTCCCGCCGGGGGGCCGCTCGCCCCAGTAGGGGGGTTGTGGGCAGGACTGGGGGGCTCGCTGCCCATCCCCCCTCGGTGGGCCTCCTTGTACGGGGGTTGCTGCTCCCTTAGTCCCTCTCGGGCTCCTTCCCGGGTTGGGCGGGTGGTTGTCTCGGGGACATGTGGCCATGGGCCCTTATGCCCTGAGGGCGGCCCTTGGGTGTCTTGTTCCACTGTCTTCGCCTTGGGCCTTCTCATCATGATTCTGCTGTTACCGTTTTGTTGTTTGATGTCCCTGTAATGAGTGTTACGTGTGTTATGGTTGTTTGTTCTCTGTATTTCCTTACACTTGGTTTTCCCATTTGTTTCTCAGTCATGTTTTATTATTATTATTATTATTATTATTATTATTATTATTATTATTATTTCTATTTACCTTTTTTTCTCTCCCCATGGTGATTAATGTCTGTTATTGTTATGATTGTTGTTTCTGTGTCCGCCTCCCTTTTTATTTTTTTGTATAATCACGGTAGAAGGGCGGGTGATTGTGCCATATACAACCCAGTAATAGTGACATTTAGTGACTGCTGACTGAATTAAGCAGATTTTTTTTTTTTTCCCCACATTAAATATGGTTCAATATGGTTGTTGCTGTACATGCTGTAAAGATTCACCTGTCAAGCTGTGAATAGGTAAGTGGCAGAAATTGTGCGTCATCAGTTATAATGTTTAGATGCTATAGAACATGTACAGCTAGGTTTTGGATGTTTTGAAACTTTTCTGGCGACTGTGACGATGATGATCCACGTGCTCAACATCAGCCTCAGACAAAAACAGGGAACACAGGTGGGGCACCAGACCTTACAACCCACCACAAGTCAACTTTCTGTGTGTAGTACAGCTTTTTGCAGGTCCGTTCACTTGACCTGTTTCTTGATGGGTCGGCATGTTTGAGGCATGTGTTTTATTGCCAGCATGCGGTGAATGATGAAAAGGAAAACTCAATAAATGCATTTTGATAATGAGAATGTTACAAAGATTGTTTTTTCCTTCTTTTCTGTCCATATTTCATAGGTGAAATTAATGAGTTGGAACGGCATGAACAGTCCAGCGGGTCGAATTTGGAACATTTCACAACATGAACTGGGAAAGGGTTCATTTTACAAAACACCTGTTTTTGAGTTCACTGGGTGTGTATGATCATTTCAGCCAACGGACATATTTTTCCTGTAATGATAATGTGGTCTGTGTTCCCCAGGGTTAAGGGACACTAGCCCAAACATCAAATAAACTGCAAATTTGATTAATTTGATTTATTTAAGGGGATAAGTGTGGCATACTTAGATGGTCTTGTTTTGACATGAAATTATGTAAAAAGAAAATAATCCATCTGGGTGCAATGTCAGCCATCAGATGAGGCCTGAATTTGGGTCACAGTGTTGCCAGGAGGAAAAAAAAAAACAGAATTTTTTTATTTAGACTTTTTCCAGATCAATTTCATGCCTCCACCACCTGGATCCGTGTTTCGCGTCGTTCTTTCTCCCTCCTTACCGATTCTAAGAAGTGGATGTAAATAACATTTCTGTGAAAGTGGGCGCCTAACCCTGGAAGCATCCTTCACAAGGAAGTCAGAACCTGCGGTCCTCAAAAAACCTAAAATAATGTGGAGCGCTGCTTCAGGTGCTTTTCCCTGACAATCACACCAGATTAAGTTTGCGAACTGTTTAATCACAGACACACACATACGTTCACCAATTAAATGAGAACAAAGGATGGTGATCGATACTTCCCTGCTCCCACGTCAATGTACTCCACCTGAAGAAAACTGTACTCACAAACGCAGTCACGGTGTAAGCAAAGGATTGAGGATGCTGGAGACTCACTAAGAATGAGAAACTGCTACAGTTTAAGATGAAAAGGTACAGGCCTTGTGCAGTTCCCCAACATACAAACAACTTTAGTTTACCCCCAATGGTACAAAAATCCAGTCCATTTCTGTGCTGTACCTTAAATTAAACTTAAAGTACTACCTACAGCTAGGGTACAATTGGCAGACCCTTGAGTATACAGCCCCAGTGACAATTAATCGTACCCTCAAAGGTATAAATTGGCAGTTTCTTCTGACAGCCTATGTACACTGTGTCACTGTCAGTTTCTGCGTATTTCGAAGAACTTTCAAGAATGCTAAAGCAGATGACGTACTGATGTTTAAGTGATGTAGTCATATGTATTTGCATCACTTGATATTTGGTTGACTAAAGGTAAACAGGTTAACAATGGTCAACCTTTGTTGGTTCATAAAACAGTGTAATTTCAAATCACTTTTCCTTTGGGTTAAATCAAGCCCAATGTTCATATGTGACCCAAAATACAACTGTGAATGTGGTGGAATAAATGCATTCATTCATCTCAGATCACAAAAATGCTATTGATCAAGACTAAATTTTGTATACTGATGGACATATTTCATCATTCACATTATTTAGTATTCCATTTAATTTGGACCAGTTGCACATCTATCATGCAGTTGAAGGACCTTCCAAAATAAACTCTTTCGAATGCTAAAAAAGTTTTTTAGGACGGCTAAGTAACTAGCTCAGTGAAATATTAAATTTAGCATTTGCCATGTGTCTGATAACTGTCATATACACAAAGAAACATCTAAATTCAATAATGAATCATATGTATTTAGTCCAGCCCTGTAGACATAGCTCTATGTATTGTGGAAACAAAGTATCAGATCATAACCATGAATGACTTACTGCAAAACAATATCTGTTATTTGTCTGAGGGCCTCCGATATACAGTGTCATGGGTAATGGAAGGAAAAACAGAATGTATTATTATTGCTGTATGTTGTTTTCTGCACTATTTTGTTCATCAGAATTAAAATGATTTGGCTAATTACCTGGCTGCTGTTGTAGGGAGACTGACCAGCAGCCTCTATATGGGATCGGTGCTGTGACAACAATGCGACAACAAAGATTTGCAGCCCTCAAAGTGAAGTATTAACTCTTGGAACTTCACGCACCTCTGTTTTTGTTGCGCTAATTACAGGTGTGACCTTATCCGGCATCGTGTGCGGTCTTTAATCAGATTGTGGTGCACACGTCACCCGTGGCTGCTCAAACAGAGATAATTTAATGAATTAAACTCCGGTTATGAGACAATTATATGTCACGGCCCTGTATTTCCTCAGACAAATTGCCCTAATTAAGACTGTATATTCATACCATGTTTGTTTCTTCCTGCGAGCACGCTCACGCTTCTCACGCTTGTCGTAATCTGAAATTAGTTTTATTAAAACCTAGAGCAAATTATTTTTAATGCTGCACGCAGGCAAGCCTGTGATCTTTCACCATTCTTTTGTTTATTCAGGCTAGACAGGAGTAACAATAATTAAAATGTAATGAAATCTATTTTCCTCCTCATTGTGTCATTGATTATTCTACTGTAAATATGTATCAGAGTTGACCATGCCCTGTGTTTTTCGATCCGGCTACCCCCGACGAGCACGGTAAAGTAATGGATTTGGTGTGGGGTACAGGCCAGGCAAAGACTTTTTGAGGGGCATGTGCTCAGGCCCCCCTACCCACCATTCAACACCCCCC
>JAODKF010000040.1:20825191-20836360 GCA_026779585.1 Mormyrus proboscirostris | reverse complement strand
CATTCAACACCCCCCCCCCCCCAACACAGAACATAGCAACAAATCCAAAAATAAACAGACAACACATTTTGTGTGTGTGCTGCTTGTGCTGATCCAGCAAAGATGTGAAATTGCAGTTTGTCATGCCACTGCAGCACCAGAAGCTTAACTATGCAGAAAAAAAAAACTTTTCCCATTTGCTGGATTCATGTAAGACATTAACAGAAGAAACACAAACAACGACAAGAATAATAATTCAGAGCATGGGCTTCGGTTAGTATGGTGTTTTGAGAGGGTAAATAGCCACAGTGAGGCTGTTACCTCAGTCTCCAAGTCCCCTATCAACAAATATAACTCTTTGTCCTATTGGCCAAGGCTCCCAGTGGTGGCATTCAGGTTCACCATTAATAAAGCCAGTTTTGTGAAGGTATTATCTTTTTTTCACTTTAACAATCCTTTGGGTTTTCAATAGTACCTTGCACAAATGTATTAAATTTATAATATCTTTCGTTACCCATACTGTGATACAATATTACCGAGGACCAGTGTGATACACTGGTACTGAATTGAATCAATGCATTTCTGGTAAGAATATTGCCAGGACAGACAAACTGCGCATAAACATTGCCCTGTGGCTGGTTTCCTGAATTCCTACCATAAGGAACACCACTAAGGAAGCCCAAATGTTGTCAGAATATAGCGATTTTGAGTGGATTATGATTATTAGGGGAGTTAATGAACAAATGGGAGTTTCAATTGACGCCATTATGGTGATAAAAAGAAGGGATTGAACTAGCATTTGGAGGGGATGATGGTCAATTGGGTTCACACTCTCCACCATCATCAGGCACTGTCTTCACCACTTGGACATCACCCTTTATATGCAAATTCACTTAGAAGACATATACACTGTTTCTTATTGGAGAGGATCTTATGGAGTATGAAAGGGGATAAAGACCTTTTATTTTGTATTTGAGCTGCCTTTCAATATCCATTTTATGTCTACATTATATCACATTCATTTTTTGCTGTAAATTGATTCAGTTTTCTCAGACCCACCTTGGTAAGAGATTGTGTGGATCCCTTAACCCGCCTTCCCAGCCGCGCACCGGTCGGTCCTCACCCCAGGGACGGAACCTGCCAGCCATGAACCGAGCTGCCAGTGAGCTATGGCATCAATATAAGAAAGAAGACTTGCAGCTCTCGGTTGTTGGGGAAAAACAGCATGTTGTCTCCTTAATCCAACTGCAGAAGACGGCCGGTCATTGCAAAGGTCCTGGAGAAGCAGATCCTGACACATTCGCCAGCGAAGATGATCCCCCATCTAATTTAGCGTATGAGCTTGATGAGAGACAGCGCTGACCTTCTTCCTTTCATGAGGTGCATAATCAGTGTGGGAGAGAACAACCGAAGATAAACTAGCATTGACATCCAGTGGTCTGCAAGTCTTACCCAGGTCGGAAAATTGTTGATGCAGAAAGAAACATCGCTGTCCCAGGGGCCTCTGTTATCTCGTATCATTTGAGCCTAGCGGACTACCTCTGTACAAACCCTATACAAGCAAATATCCACCTCATGCCCACGTCTTGCGCTACTTCTATGAACCTGCATTTAAAGAATGAATGTTTCTAGAAACGACCTTACTGAATATTGAAATCACGTGCACATTCACCAATTGAACATTGATTTGGATGTCAATGCATTGACACATATTTAACAGTTTCCTCGGCAAGGTGACTTATACCGATGGAAGCAGTTTAATTAATTGTTGGTATTGGACTAAAATTATACTAAAGCTTTGTACTCAATCAAACTGCAAATATGCAAGTCTGCTGAAACCCTTTGTATACAGTATGTACAATGAAAACATTTATATGTCTAGACACTTTTTCCTATCTGAAATTACTAGGATTACGATTAGTGCTAGGTTACGGTTGTCTTTATGTTACAATTGATCCTAAGGCCAAAATTAATCTCAGCATTTCTTTAATTTTTATCTGTATATCATGACCAGGGCTCTGCTCTAAACCTAATTCCAAATGTAATCCTAATACAAAGCCTAAACTTAGACCTGACCTAAATGCTAACCCACTCCAGAGCCCTTACACTAAGAGCATCCCTAATTCCAGACATAAAGTTGGACCTTACACTAACCGTGCCAACGCCCCCCCCCCCCCCTTACACCCACAGATGGCACTTTCCTGACTCGCAATGGCCCGCATAAAACCAGAACCCGCTTCCTTATCCGCCTCTCCGCCCCACACATTTTAACTAAAACCCACTGAAAAAATTAATAAAAACAAACACTGTCTAACAGATTAACAGGACCTTTGGGCTTCGTGAAGACAGAAGGAGATGGTAACATGCTAATAAAATCCCAGAAAGCATGTTCCCTCAAACCGCGTTGTTCTGCAAGCGTGTGGGCGGATAACCTGTTAACACACTTCTCAATCCACTTACAGTATCATAGCTGGAAGTCTACTATAATTATTTCAGGCGAGTGTTCGTATTGAGCCCCAGTGTCCCTCCATCCACTGCGCTGACGTGTGCGGAGAAAAAAAATGGAAAGTGGCATCCCAGAGAAAGGTCTCTTTTTTTTCAATGAAATGCGATGGCAGTGATGGTCAGAGGGTCCCAATGATCCTGCCTGGTTTTCGTGGGATTGACTTTGCAACTTAAGATAGAGATAAAGGTTTTTGGGATCTTACACTTAATCTTATTGACTTGTTAAAGTGGTTTCGAAACACCATTTTATCTTAGAGAGAGAGAAAAAATAATTATCTCACAAAACATATATCATTGTCAGTCTGTATACTTTGTGCGTGATTATCTACAAGCTTACCGTCTTCTTCATGCTCTTGCAAAGCTGGACATGTGTAAAAATAGCATTACCACCTACCCAAAGGGAGCTAGAGTATGGGAATCATTGTTTCCTCAAACATCTTCCTGTAGAAGGTCTGTTCACCAATGAGTTAAACCTAAACCTGCCCAAATCGCAGACCTCTGGTCAGGAACGATGCTGCAAATAAATCTGACCTTGCGTCATGCAATAATAGCAAAATCATTCTCATGTAACCATTACTGCTTCTGTACTCCAGTTAGTTTTCCAGTTAGTTGCCATCTATCGAATCAGAAATAAGTGAACAGATTTTATGTTATAAACTGTATAAATTGTGATTGCCCCTTTTGTTTATTTTTTCAAGGGGGGGGGGGGGGTATCATCCAGCCGTTGATTTTTTCCCAGTCATTAAAAAATGCAAAGTATCTCACTCAAGACAAATTTCAACCCCTGTATATTTAATAGCTAAACACAAGTGCAAAATAGTGAAAATAATTTGTTTAGTTAAGGCTAATCATCCGGCTCCATTGCCTTGGTCTAACTAATTCAATAAGTGTAGCATGCATTCAAAATAACATTTTGGATAACACAAGTTGACATTAAATAAACTAATCAGCGCAAATTGGATGTAATGCACCTTCCCGCACGCCGCTCGCTCAGCCACCTGGTAAGTATGAATGTTTTCCACTTGATGGACCAGTTTCAGCAGTTAAGCCTATTTATTTTAATATTTTCTTTAAAACCATTTTGTATATATATATATATATATATATATTTATATATATAATCTATAGTTAAATGCCATGCCAGAAAAAAAACATACAAAGAAATGCGGCATTACATGCACTTAGTGAAATACATGCTGCTTCTTCGTAGCTAATATCATACAACAACCTGAAAGTTGAGGTCTGAGGTCTCTTATCAAAGCTGTGTGTACTTACACCCAGGAGTGCATGTAGTACTAAAATCCATTACCCTACTTTATATAGAGTATATGTGTACATATTTCATATATTTAGTGTTCTTAAATATAAGAATGTAGTTGTTAGCAAATTGCAAAGTCATTGGAAGGGGGACTGGGCAATTTGTTTTCTCTACGTAAACCTGTCCGAATTCATTTTCCTGAGTTTTGGGGGCAGGTGCCCGTCCATGCGTCCCCCGACCGCCACGGCCCCTACCCCTCCCCCGCTGCCGGCCAGCTTCTGCAGCTTGGGGGGCAGGTCCGCCACGGACTGGCTAATGGGCTCGATGGTGACGCGCCCCGCCTTGCCGCCCTGCCTCTCCTCCAAGACGCCGGGCACGGAGCTGATACGCTGCAGCTTGACGGGCAGCTCGCCCAGGCTGTAGGTCATCTCCGAGGCCGTGGAGCTCATGCGCAGGAGTTTGCGCGGCAGCCCGTCGCGACCCGTCATCTTTTGCAGCTTGGAGGGCAGCTTTGTGGTGCTCTCCGCCGCCACGTCCCCCAGTGACTCCAAGCCGTCCAGCGAGGCGTCCCGATCCCCGCTGTTGCTCAGGGAGGGTGCCGTGAGCGGAGAGGAGAGGAGCAGAGCTTCCTCCTGCTCCTTCACGCTGTATGGAGGTGTCGGGACCTCAAACGTAGCGTGAAACTGGGAATAGTCCACCTTGAAGAAGCCTTCCTCCAGGGAAATGACCGGGAAGAAGCGATGACCCCAGAGAACCTCATCTTCGGTGTAGGACGTCCGAGCCTGGCAAGTCATGCCTGTAGAACAACAATGACAGAAGGTCGTCACAACAGGCCGGGCCCAGCCAAGCGTGCTCAGCATGAAGGGGCATTTTGGACGTCGAGACAATATTAATCAACCTTTTCCCAAGCAAAGGAGGAATTGTGATTCTGTTAAACGGTAATGAGACACCGGTGAGCCTCTTGTCCTCTGACTATAAGCCATAAAATCAAAACATGAGTACAGGGGAGCCCAAAGACAATTGCTGAATGGGGTCACACAGGGGGGGACACAGTGACCTTCCTGCATAACTTAGATTCCACCAAACACCCCTGATGTTTAGCAAACTAGTACATCTATATTTTGAATGGAAAAACAGTTTTTTTTTCATTGTATGATTTTTCCACGCTCTATAAAAATTCTCAGAGCACCTATACAGGTCCTCCCCTCTCCTCTAACAGTGCTTTATAAGTTCTCTCAGAAAATGCCACATGGTTATACTGATATTAGCAACCTTTCCTCCACATGCAGAAGATGTGGGAAGGCACACCAGCTTCAGCTCCATCTCTCATGGGTCCAGCTACACCCTGATCCGACGTGCACGTTGACCCCACTAGAGAAGGCCTCATTTACATATTTCCAGGTCTGTTCTGAACCCACCTGTGTGAAATGTCAATGGCAAAACAACAAAACACCCCCTCAAAGCAGGATGAAGGATTTGGTGCACTCTGCTTCTTGACACACCTTTGTGTGGGTGTGTTAGTGTGTGTGTGTGTGTTTATTTTTGGTTCTAAAGACAGAGGTGATGTGATCTGTCCTCTTGGCCTGTATATACCATTAATCACCAGAGACTTCTGGAAGGTTCCAGCAATATTACATTTTTGTCAGACGTCAACGTGCAGACGGAAGGCACAGAGATGATACGGCAGTTACGCACTTTCATGACAGACTCCTGTGCAGGAAACGCATGGTTTCCATAACAGACGACAACATATATCTGGAAGGCCATTATCATTTACGGAGGAACCAACTGTAATGTAATAGCTACTGCACATGCATGGTCTGCGTCATACGCACGATGTAATGTACGTATTTTGTTTACTTGGCTACTGCGAAATGCACTTCAGCTCATCAAAATTGTATTTCGGGCGCCCGAGCAGAATGAAGCAGCCGATCGATTAGGGGGAAGGAAAAGTCAGCTATGAGAAGGCAGTACAGGGATGCAGTGCGGTAGACGGATGGCGAGGTGGAACATGTGACAAGAGCACGATGATGTCGAGTGACGGGAAGGTGCATATGGTAGGTAACATCTGCATTAGCATTACAGCCATAACATTTATTACTAATCATAGCAAGATTGAATAAGCGCAGATAATATACACCGGATTACCGGGGGAAAATGTTCCAACTCGTAAAGAATTTATATATTTTAACTCCGTTGTAATTCAAAAAACTGCATCCACCTAACTATCCGTCTTCCATATCTGCAAATGAAGTGCAGGGATGCAGTGATGCAGTGATCCTGTAGGCCAACGTAGGAATACAGGGTAGGGGGCTGGAGACACATTTGTTATACATGTATTACATATAAGAATAATTCAAAAGCAGTGATGTCTGTGGATAACAGCTATACGCAGTAAAAGTAAATATTTCTTCTTTTTGAACAAAGCGCACCGGGACAGTGGGGTACTGCTATATTAAATGTATCAAATTAATTGTACTGAATTTCTGATCTTTCCAAATGTACATCACCGACTCGCGCCAGTATTACACGGACACTGAGACACAGGGAGATGAAAGATTAAACAATTAGGATTTTTGTTACATAAGACCTTTACATGGTATCTGTGCATTTAATTTGAACTGTGAGCTATCAGTCATTGTCAGAGTTTTCCCTGTTAAATTTTCATTTAGAAAAGCTACTGGCGAAAATGTGCACGGACATAGAATTGCACATGTTTTGGCGATTTTTCTTTGACGGAAATGGAATAATGCAAGGCAGAGGTGTGACTCCACTGCACACTACGCCCAGAAATGTCTCATCTGTGGTTTGATATCCGGGTTTAGAAAAGCCCAAGCAGAGTAACCAGGCCCTGTCAGGCCTTTATGGCTCCCCCACCAGTGAAAAGCCCATATCGTCTGGATCCGCCTCTGAATAGAATCGTCTTCTTAGCCCAGTCCAACTCAGCCACGTCGGCTTGCTGCTGTGTGGCCTCCTTTCCTGAGGGGCGGAGCTGGGCGTCATGCCCTGCTTTCTGCAATTCGACGGAGGGCAGCGCAGTAGTGCAGCCCTTTGACGCCGGGACACGGTCGCTGCTGCTGTCGTTCACAAAGGATGGGAAACGGGATTCTGGGCCAAGTCCCAGTTGGTCCCGAGTCCAGGAAGGGTGATTCCGAAACGGCCTGGGTACCGTGCGTAAAAAAGGTACAGAAGACCTTCTTCTACATAAACAGGTTTAAATGCATAACCAATAAAAGGCAAAGAGCTCACCCTGAATGTCACAGTGGATAGTTTTTAAAAATGATAAAACATCTAAAACATTCATAAAATAATGCGTATTTTTTCTTTTCTTGCTTATTTTCTTTTTGTCCAGCCTGATGTCTTGCGACATTTTACGACACGTTTGGAAACACTGATACATTTAGGACCATCTTCATCCTCCTTCCCCTTCCTGTAATCTCTAAGACGTCAGATCTGTACTACTAAACTGCCCGAGTTCTGCATAAAATGTATAAAAATATCCCTTCAAAAATGGCAAACATTTCTTGGAAGTGAAAGGTACTGTTCAGGACGGGTCAGTAATCTCAAAAGTAAAACATTTTGCTGCATAAGGGATTAAATTGATTCGATGTCTAGTCTATTTTTATGGTATCCCATAAATGGAAACTGGGATAAAACACACTGGCATCTTGCAATGGCAAACCGCCTTAAAGTCCTTGGATTAGGTTTATTTAATGAGCTCAAGGCAAGTAAGGCCCAACTTCTGTAAGCTTCATTATAGAAATGGTTCTAATTAGAAGAATTACTTAGCTGACAAAAAATGTAAAGAACAATGAGCAAAGAACAATGAGGAACTTCTTCCTGTGACCCGGGTGGGATTGTGAACAGAACCATGTGAAATAAGGGTGGGGGGGAGAGAACATTTGGGGAGGGGGGTGGAGATGGATTTAATGAGATGGTGGGGAGGAGTGAAAAAAGGGTGGTAGAAAGGGATAGAATAGGGAAAGGGAGAGGGGGGGCACTTTTTTGGCGAGAAAAACAGTGCTCAGTCTTACATGACTGTAATAAGGCACAAGCAGCACACATGGATGCACTCGTCTCCTGACGTCAGCCCAGGACATCTACACACACCCCAACCCCAACCCCAACCCCTCCACTACCCCACAGTCAGGAGGAATCCTTCTGCAAACACTCATATTTGTGGTTTTGCGATTACCCTCCTCATTCTCCCTACCCTCTTCATCTTCTCTTCCCTCCTCATCCTCCCTACTGTACCTTCTTTATCTTCTCCCTATCCTCCTCATCCTCCCTACTGTACCTTCCTTATCTTCTCCCTATCCTCCTCATCCCCCCTTCCCTCCTCATCTTCTCTTCCCTCCTCATCCTCCCTACCTTCCTTATCTTCTCCTTATCCTCCTCATCCCCCCTTCCCTCCTCATCTTCTCTTCCCTCCTCATGCTCCCTACCTTTCTTATCTTTTCTACCCTCCTCATTCTCTATACCTTTCTTCTTATCTTCTCTACCTGCCTTGTACCGTCTCCATCCTCTGTACCCTCCTCATCCTCCCTATCTTCCTCCCTATCCTCCCTACCCTCCTTGTACTTACTACCTTCATCTTCTGTACCCATCTCATCCTCTCTACCCTCCTTGACCTCCCTGCCCTCCTCATATACCCTACCTTCCTAATCTTCTCTACCCTCCTCATCCTCCCTACTTTATTCATTGCCCATCAGAGGTCTGAGGCTTTCATCTCAGCTGGTGGCCCATTAAGAAAGGAAATTATCCACCAGGGACCCACAAACTGTCATGGAGTCGCACGGTGGGATGCAGGACCTCAAACACAACCATTCTGCGACGCTGAAGTAAGAAAAGGCTCCTAAAAAGAAGCCCCCCAACCCTCAGTGTAATAACAGAGGGCAGATTCTCAGAATAACTCACTCAACAGCTCTAAGGATCACTGTTTGTGTTCCAGCCCTCTTTCTGAGGGGATCCAGGTGACACGATCCACAGTTCTTACTTAACACACACAGTGGCGCCTTTCTGCCAAATACGCCGAAAAACAGCCAGTAATTGAGTTTTCAGGACATAAATATCGATTCCCTCCTCTTCGCTAACTCAAAATACAACACTAATGTCGTTTTCCTTGGAAGCACAGCCATTGGAAGGCAGATGGATGATGCTACCGTAAACTGTCCCTTTGGTTTGCCATTTCGGCGCATTCTTCTGGGCGTCGCTCTTCCACAGCTCACATTACACGCGACCTTTCCAGACAAACTTATATGAGGGATGGTGAATAGGCTGTAATTTTGCTGCCCTGCTCGACGTTACACCACTTGCGAGAAAGTCAACGCCTACGACAAGGTCTAATTCTGGTGAGGAAAGTTGAAGGTTTAAGGCAGTTTCATCGTCTTTACGCCCAAACGCTAGCAGGTGTAAGATGGCAACCTGGGCAAGCAGGGCCGTGGCCCAATCAGGGGTGACATCACTCCTGTCGCCAAGGCGACGTATAAACTGGAAGACCTGCTATCTTTGGACGTGATTTTCTGCCAGAATAGTGAGGTTGCCGTGGGTGGGTAATACTGTAGCCTGACACCTCCAGAGTTACACGTTCGATTCATACTCCCAGCTCCCAGTGTGTGCTCCAGTTTCCTCCCAAAGACACGCAGTGTCAGAGTCACATGTATGTGACTCTAAATTGCCCAAAGAGTTAGTGAATATGACCTGGAATGGGCAGGCAGCCTCAGACTCACGGTGACGTCATACAGTACAGTACTGGATAAGCAGTTATGGAAAAGGAATGGATGGAATGGTTACAGATATGCAGACAATAACTAACCAACTGTCAGTTAGATTATTATTAGTGCTGTGTACCATTCAGAATTGAATTAAGAATGGCCCCGAAAGTCTAATTCAATTCATGAATTTGAATTAGAGTTGAAATCAAGATGGAGAATTTGAATTTAAGGAAGCAGAATTAAAACGGAATTGAATTGACATAAATTCATATACATATTGTGGTTGCAGCTGTAAGAATACAGATTAATATTTCAATATGAATTACAAATAAACATGGTTACATACACACAACACATACTGTAACATTGTTTGGAAAATGTCGTCTTATTCGGAATGAAAGAATAAAACATCTGAAGTGTCACTTATACAATAAATAATTTAGCGGTCATTTTATGTACCATGGTGGAAGAGCACTTCATACTGTCATACAAATGACTCTATCGCAAGCCTGTTCATCTGACAACTCAGACACTCAGAAAAGCTACTGCAGACTCCTCACAAATGCGAACACACATACAAAATGTACAGTATATTGTTAGAATGGGCTAAAAGTTATATACAATTCTTCCCTTAAAATCTTGCAAATCTAAAAGTATACTTCACTACTCCCCTTGTCCTCTCTGTCCTCCTTGTTCTCTACACATACATGGTCAGTATCCACCATCGAGAAAGTAAATGTATTATATAATTATTAATGTTTTACTCTATCAAATGACATTCATGTGTGATTGCATTGCATTTCTTTGAACTGAGATGAATTAATTTTTCTTTCTGTAATTCCATTTCCTTTCAAAATCCTGTGGGGTGTGGCCAATTCACTTCAAATTCCAATTCATCTATGAAATGGGACACGATTCATAAATTATGAACTTTGTACAACACAGATTATTATGAAATTTATTGCAGTAATTCAATGAATTTAAAGTCTACAATGAACAGATGGACATTTCCTTTGTTTCTTGTAAGATTTGTCCTGTGCAGTGGGAAGATAAGATTATTCATTATAAGCTATTGCCAAATATTCGCATCCTCCTATTTGTGCTTAATTCTCATAAGCAGAAGGCTGGAAATAATCTTTCAGTTTGATAAATAACATCTGTCTTCTAATCTGACCTGCTGTGGTCACAGCATCTTCTGCTGGGTATTTAAGCAGGTTTGAATCCTCCCCCAACCGCCTCCTCGCCCACCACACACACACACACACACACACACTCAGAGACATTAATGGTTGTTCTGGAGTGTGCTTTACGTGAAGTCTGTATAGCACATCTGCACATGGGCCAGACCGTGCCTGGCCCTTGGCGTTCCCCCTCTCTGTACTGCGAAATCTCTGGCACCCCTACGCTCCACGAGAAGCTCGTCAACGGCTTGTCTCAACTGAGGGGAAACGTTCTATTAGTCTAATGGGCTAATCAGAGTTTAAGGGGAACATCTGCCAGAACAAAAGCCTGGTGCGCAGTAGCCCACGGCGACGGCAAATTCCCGCTTTCACCAGCTCGCTGGGTGTTCGAGGGCGGCGGGCAGCAACAGCGCTTAATGAACTAATTAACTAATCAGCTTAAAAGACCACATTGGGTACTGATTCTAAATGTGTTTCTGATGTTACACCACTGGCAAACGGTAATGGACCAGAACCTGCCCCTCCCCCCCCT
>JAODKF010000040.1:20803890-20822054 GCA_026779585.1 Mormyrus proboscirostris | reverse complement strand
TTAGACCCAAACTCTGTTAGCACTGTTAGACCCAAACTCTGTTAGCACTATTAGACCCAAACTCTGTTAGCACTGTTAGACCCAAACTCTGTTAGCACTGTTAGACCCAAACTCTGTTAGCACTGTTAGACCCAAACTCGGATATGTTGCTTGAAACACATCCAGCATGCTAATTCATTTGAGATGCCATCATCCGAGTGTGTGTACGACCAAAGGAAGGTAGAAACAGCCCCGGCAAGATAGTCTCCCATTGGCATTTAAGGCACATTTGCCAGGAAATTAAGTCCAGTCTAAAATAATGATTATCACTATGGGGGAGTTTATCACCACAGATTCCCGCTCATACTCCTTAGTAGAGAATTTGGGATTCAGATGGGATTTAGTTTATTATGATTGTTAAGATATTTTTGATGTTACGTTATATTTTTGATCAAGTTTGTTTTACATATTACATTTATTTTTACAATATGCAAATAAGAATCTCTTAAGGTTAGTTATTCAGACACATGGTCAGACACATCACCTCTGGTTTACAACTGTTCATAATTGTGTCGGTTTGCAGATTTAATAAATTTTTTTTAACAAATTCAGTTCCCCCAGCTGTACTATTTGCACTAAATTGTAGTTTGTACCAAACCGTGAACTTTGTTTATTCGTACACCCCTACTGACTGGCATCATTGATGTTCGCGCGCACACACACACACACACACACACACACGCAGATCTGTACTCATATCTTTGTGGGGACGCTCCATTTCTTCTATGGCCAAAATCCCAATCCCAATAATGGTAACCTTAACCCCTAACCCAGCCATAGCCTTAACCATAAGTAACCAAACAAAATATATCTTTTAGCATTTTTAGTTTTTTTGATTGCAGTCACAGATTTTTATTAAACTGAATTTCCTCTTGTGGGGACCAAACAATGGTCCCCACAGTGTCAAAATAACAGGTTTTTATCACATTGTGGGGGCATTTGGTTTCTCCAATGTGATGTATGTATAAACACACAAGTGACCTCAGATGTTATTCTTATACGGACATCCAGACATCCAGCTGATTCTTGATTTATAATCATTAAATGAGTGATTATTACCAAACAGATACTCAAACAGAACTCAAACACGAATGGAGGTGGGTGGGTGGGATTTTCCATCTCTTTAAAAAGAAAAATGGGATATTAGGTTTTCCAGATGGAGGTGTTTATTTGATCTAACCTGTCACACACACACTCAGCATGTGCCCCCCCCCCCCCCCCCGCAAAGCCAGCAGGCCCTGACAGGGGCGGATTCACGCTGTGACATGCTCCACATGTGAAATCAGCCCCCGAGTGAGCAGGTGGCCTCCCCATGGATGTTAAAGTCATCTGTGTGACCCCTAGTGCCGCTCGCTGCGGCTGGGGAGGGGGGCGCAGCAGAAGCTGATAGTGGGCCAAAACAAGAAAACACGTGTCAAGCGGCGAAGCTGTCGGCGGGAGGCGTGTTGCAAAGCCTCCCATTTTCATCAGTTTCTCTTACACTAGCAACCAGCTTCAGACATTTCACCGCTCGGTTTGTATCGACGCGCGGAGCGAACCCCTGGTTGGCGGTGACGGATTTAGGCAAACGCCGCACTGTCTGTACGGCCCTCGTATTGGGGAACTTTGGCGGGAATATTTCCAAAATGCGTGGGCATCAAAATCCCATTTGGCCGGCCCGTGGGTGGGACGCGGGAATGTCACTTTGCTAACGGGTGGCACAAGGAACGCCAGCCCTTCCCCCGCCTGACGGACACGTAAGGAACTTACGTCTCCGGGTCACAGAAAGAAATGAGTCCCCATCCCGAACAGCACAGAACAAGAGGCAGGGGGCACTGCAAACATACATGCACTGCGGGTGACTCGGCGACGCCAGTTAGCCTGGACTGCATGCGGAAGAATATGCATACTGGACTTTAGCACAGACGAAACCTGCAAAGACCACACAGAACTGCAGAGGAGGGATTCAAACCCCTAACTCTGGAGGCTTGGGGCAGAAACTCCACCTACCAGGGCTACACTGATGTATGCGGCTGTGGCATTAAATAAAACAGCATGTTACAGGGCAGAGTTCTGAGGGCAGAACAAGGGTGCAGGTTAACCTTAAGGTTATTTATTGAGAAAAATCAATACAAAATGGCTCAGCGTCTCTAAAAAACAAACAGGGAAAATATTACTAAAAACCCGCGATTCCTTGGCAGTGTTCTCCCAGAGTCTTTCCCTTTCTTATTTCTGACAAACCATCTCCTGGCTCCTCCCCCCGACCCTATAAAAACCCAAACCAGGCAATTAGCCTGATCAAGGTCAGCAGGGTTTAATTATCTGGGTCAGCTGTAGGCACAGGACTGAGGATCTCACAGCAACGCAGAAGCAGTGTGAAAGCCAGCTGTCTTCCTGGTGTGAATTACCCACAATGCTCGGGGCCAGGTCAAAGGCACGCTTCAACAGGAACCACCTCTGCTTGTTTGGGCATGCACCTGTCCCCATACGGCGCAGGGTGACCTTGGTGCCTCCCCCTCGCACGATGTTTAGGACGAGCTCCGGTCGACCCTGGCCAGGACCACGGGCAGCCCGGCACCGGAAAACACGATAACATGGCAGAGTGCCTGCTGGCCCAGTTCTGAGAGAGGTCATCCACAGAAACAAGAGTCTATAGGCGATTAAAGTTAACAGAATGAAGATGCTGAAGAAGAGCTGAAAAATGCATCAAAGGAAACCAAAACTGTTCCACAACCACGTGTCTATCATCTTACTACCACTGCTCCATACAAAGTCACAAAAATAATTATATACTGCCTGTAAAACGTTTCATTTTTCATTTAAAGCCAAAAATCACGCACAATTTGTATCTCTTATACAAATGACAGAGAATCTCTTTACGAGCTGTTGTCTGAGTCTTCTTTGTCTGCAGAGGAGGCAGAGAATTGGGCGCGATATGAGCTTAGGTTACGTTCAACTGCTTCTGTTGGTGAGTCTGAATGCACATGAAGCGCTGGGTGCCTGGAAAGGGGGCGGGGGGGGGTTAGTGAAGCCAGGGTGAAGCAAACCACAAACTTCCTGCTTTGTGGGGAAGGGGCTATCGGTGGGGAAGGAAGACCAGTCACAGGTCCTATAGGTAGAGCATTGACATAGCATCGGGTAAGGACATGGACCGGGCTTTGGTCATGGACAGGTCAGGAGAGATGGGAAGAGGGTCTGGAATATCGCAGAGGGAGGACAGAAAAACAAAGGAGGAGAGAGAATGTTCCAGATGTTCCCAACTCAACAGCACCCTAAACAGGTTAGATATCACTGACTCCTGGCTGATTTGAAATCCGTTAGAATGGGGATAGAACATAAAGACATGATGTTTACTAAGCTTAATCATATCAGAATGAAACAAATCAGTCACTCATGGTAGAGATATTTCAGTAAAGTAATGCTTGTAGGTACAGAGATGGGTGTAATTCACAGTACACAGCCTGGGAGAGCTCACTGTGTATTCAGATAACTGGAGATTGCCATCATGTTATGAAGAAGGGCAGGCAGCTGAAAAATAATAATTTCTGGTTTCTGAAAGCACTGACTGAGAGATATCAGCTATTTGCACCGTGGCTCTTGACGGCAAAGAGAAAATCTGGCAGCAATTAATGACTGTTCTGCTGCATAAGTTTCCATACAACAAAATAACACAATCAGATCTACTGCTGCTGACATAACAGGGTGCTGGAGGGCGAGGAGATGAAAAACCACCCAACAGGCGTCCCTTACAGGCCTAGCGTTAGCGCTAGCATCTCACAACCCCCAGGCTCTCCTGACTGCAGCGTTTTGCTGACATCACTTCCTGTCACATATCGCAACCAAACTATGACGTCCCGTCACATTTGAGCAACTGAGCCAGAAGAGAAAGAAGATTTAAAATCCTGTAGGACGGGGAACCTAATCTCATTTGCTTCAGATGCATATGGACGCTATGCATGTCACATCGGATGTGGTAATGCAGCGAAAGGGCCAGTGACTGAGGGATTAAACTGAACCCTCACTGCAGGAATGACACTGCAGAATCTCTGGGGGCCTGCAGTGTCACGTGATGCCTTCCAAAATCCCACGGGGGTTTTCCATTATTGGGCGAAAAATCTTCCCTAGTCCAGTCTCCGGGGAACAGTGCAATGCAGCATTGCATCCACAATGTGTGAATTTGATTTATTAGGCGAAAAAGCAATAGAACTGAGCCTTCATATTTATGTTTTTTAAGTGTGCATATTCAAAATGTACTGTCGAACATAATGTGGGTTGAAAACACCTTACAGAAATAGCCCTGTTAAAATGAAAATAACACTATGCAAATTCACTTCAATTTTCTTCCCAGCGCTAGTGATTCACTGATCTATCACAGTCAGTATGGATTTTGCCCTATCACTCCCACTCTACGTGAGAGATTTGTCCGATGTGCACCACTACAAGCCTCCTTAAAGTCTGCCTCCTCTCCCAGCAACTTTGGGGGATGCCCCTCTACTTTCATACGCTTTGATTTTCACTGCAAAGGATTTTAATTAGGACCCTGAACGATCGGTGCCTTTTAAAAGGGCCTGTTCTCGGAACCAATAATCGTGAACAAGAAAGGATTTCACACTGTGCCGACGAAGAGCACGGACTGGAATCGTTACATCCAGCACCAGACTGGACATTCTGCTTCCTGTCCTAGACAGCCTGGTTTCTTTGTGTCTATGAGCCTCTGCTCCGCACTGGCAGAGACCTCAGGCCCAGAATGCCCCAGACAGTGTGGGACAGGGATGCTGTGTGCTCCAACTGGGCTCTACCCTCAGGATCTACCCCCCTCTCATGTGAGAAGATCTCCGGCACAGATGGGAGATTTTCCCCTAGGGGGAAACTCAAAACCTCCACGGCTTCACATCTTGGACCACAACCTTAACTCCCACACAAGCCAGGGAGCATTTAGAAGATGGCTGTGTCTTTCTGCTTGTTTATGGATTTAGAACCATGCGTCTCCCTGCAGATCAATCCTCTCCAGACATCCAGTAGGATGATGTCAACTGTCAGAGACTCTACTGAGGGGGTGAGCGTCTCTGTTGAGCTCTTCTGCACTTTAGCCCACATCTCCTTTCCCTACAGACAGCTCAGTCCCCTCTGACGCTACTCAGGGTCGATGTGAAACCTCCAGGTCACCCCCCCCTCCACCCAAATCTGAAGCCCTTAGGCTAAACCTCTCTTCACTATCGTTGTGAATTCTTTAAAATGTTTGTCTATCCTGAAGTGTTTCTCTTTTTTTGCTCTATTCAGTAACAATAAGTGTGATGCAATCCAGCGTTCCCTTGTTCCCAAAATAAAACTGTTGGAAGCAAAAGTGCTGGAAGCCAAAATATTAAAAATGCCCATTTTTAATTATACGTGCTCTATGGCGAGGAGGACAGCACTGGAAGAATATCTAGAGGTGTCAGTGTTGACCGGGCGTTTATAAATCACCGTGGAACACGACTGCTGCATAAAGGCTACAGATATCCCCCGTTTGACCAAGGTTATGTTGTTCTAAACTCTGACTCCTTAATTGTGCCTCTTACTGACAATGATTTATTACCACCCAGCACAGACATACAAAAATCCCTACAGTCAGGTAATTACAGCCCTCACCCCCAGGAGCCTCCACCGTTCATGGAAACCACGTAGTTAATCGTTGACATCATACCTGGACTGCTCAGTTGATTATTCTTGTAATGCACGATTCCTAGTCACAGAAGGTTCCTGAGAAGTCACCTTGCACTCTTACCTACGACTACACATCACGTCTGTACTCTTCTGACCTCATTTGGAGTCCGTCATTCTTCCAGACACCTCCAGCGACTAATTCTGATGCTTGTTCTACCATTGTTTAATGAAAGGTCTTCAGAACTCCGTTTTCTGCGGATATATAGTGACACTGCATTTCTTAATGGCCTTAGTTCCCCGCAACACAACCTGACCCACAGCCGCTCTACCAGATGCACCATTATTACCCTGTGGGTAAGCGGACCTCAGATTTCTGCCCTCTCCAGAGGCTTAGCGGCCCTCGGACACTCTTACGCCAAAATAAACACCCACACCTGGCCAGATTCAGCTACCGGGGACTCTTCTGCAAAGCAGAAGCCCCGACATAATCCCTCACACTCAACAGGCAACCTTACAAATCACCTAAAGATCTGTGAGTCTATTACACTTGGCAGGACAGCAGGCAGTAAAGGTCAGGAGGAGAAGAGACAGCCATCGCAGCTCCCGAGACGCTGGTGGTAATTGCGGCAACACAAAGAGCCAGGTGCTGCGCCCATCATCGCAACGCACACAGCAGAAAGAGAATGAAAGAGAGAGGTCTCCCAATGGGTTAGTCCTAGTGAAGATTATTATTATTAAACGGCCTCAGACGGAGGTGTGTTTCTTTTTAAAGATCCTTTGGTTTGCAGGGAACTAGACTATTAACAGCATTTGTCACATTAACGTGCAATACAGAGGGAGATCGTGAAAACAGGCGAAAGGGAAAGCGAACAGTGGACGTTCCTCTGCCGACATGCATGCGATTCACACGTATTCTGATGCAAGTTGGGAGGTGCAGATAAACATAAACAGCGCTTACGAAATCAATCTAAAGGCACAGCTCCTGGCTCCCACGCCACCTACACGCATCTCACCATGAAGACACAGCGGCTGCACACCAACAGGGAAATTCTACCCTTCGAAACACCGAGGAGGCGCTCACTGGCTGCGGATGAATTGGCCATGGAGCCTGTATGTTCCTCCTGCCGTTTGATGGCTGGTGTTACCTGCCTCACTCTCATTTAGGGCCGTGTTTGTCAGTCCGATCCTCGGGGACCCACAGTCGGTCCGTGTTTTTGTTCTCTCCCAGCTCCCTGCTGGTGAATTGAAAAGATCAGTGTCTTATATATATTTTTATATTTTTATATACTTATAGTGCCTTTTGCAACAGAGTCGCCCTGAGGTGCTTTACATGTGTGTGTGGTGATACATTACTTCATTAAGACAGAATAATACAAAAACAGGGAAAAAGGAAGACGAAGAAAGAAAGAAAGAAAGAAAGAAAGAAAGATAACCACAGAGGAGAGGAAACAAAAACTATTAGCGAGAAAAAAAATCTATGGGGTTCCAAGGTCGACTGGCTGCCCAGCCCCCCCAAATATACAAAAATTACTGAAAAAGAAGGAGTTGGCTTGCTTGCTAAAAGCAAGGGGTAAACGTTTTAGGAAAGAAACATGGTGAATATTGCTGGAAGGTGATCCCCATCCTCTTGGCCAAGATGCAGGAGCCGGTTTGTTAAAATGGACCGAAAAATGGCCAAGTTCAACTATTCAAATGCACAGTCACAGCAGCCACAAAGCGAGCTGGCGATTTACTAGCAGCAATTATGTAAATGGCTCCTCAAAAAACTGCACACATTACCCCTAAATGCACCTTGTAACAGGCTGCTACACACACTCAGCACCTGGGGGGGAGACTTATGGGGGGGGGCACTGCCAAGATTAAACCCGCACGAGCGTAAACTGCGAGTTTGGAAATCTGCGGCGCCGCACATCCCAGGAGACGGTTCCCATTTCACTTGTCTCGTAAGATCGTGGCTGCGGTTGCGACGCCACCCTGTAGTGCGTGAAGCATTTCAGGCAGCCCAAATCACATTCTACATAACAATGGTCTCTGCGTTCTCCCGAATCGCTAATGGATAGGCACATTCTTAAAAAAAAAAAAACACAGTCGGAAATTTTTCAACCACAATATGTTATCAAACGTGTACGAGGAGTCAGCTAGCGATGTTACGCTACAGGAATCACTAGCTTGAGTTTTCTGGGGAAATAATAACACAACTGCTATTTGCGCTTGTTTGTTTTCTGTTGTTCCTTTCCCGGAAGTCAAATGAGGCTGCGCTGCCGATTCTACAGGAAGGTTAAATAACTTAAGTAAGAAATTACAGGTTAGCCGTCCATAATTAGTGGCGACGGGCGTGCTGAAGAGCTGCGGTGTGATTGTGAGCACTGGCGGGAGGACGACTGCCATTTTCCCTCTCAGCCGGTTTACTTTCCCTGGCCTTTATCTGAATATAGGCATTAAAACCTGCACCAGAATCTTTTAAAATCTAGGCCCCGAAATGATGACCGGACACCATAGTCAAACTCACTGTATGAGTGGAGAGATATTCTGCATATCTTACCATGACAGGCAGCCGCGTGCAATGCGGAGATGGGGACATGACTTTCGATTAACGCTTCGAAAGAAGGTCAATTTAAAGCTGCCAGGATACCACTAGTTTTTGCTAGTTTCAGTTGCGCTTTAGAGAACTTACCCAATCATCCCATTGAATGGGGTTTTTTTGTGCAACCCGGGCTTGTAGTTTATTGAAGTCCCTCCATCTCTTTCTCAGCTGCTTATCCTGGACAGGCATTAAGAAGGCAGGCAGCACAGGGCACAGAGCTGGGGTACAAGTTGGGCGGGATGCCAGTCTATCACAGGGCACAGGGCTGGGGTACACCCCGGGCGGGATGCCAGTCTATCACAGGGCACATTTGGTCCCCACAATGTAATATAAACCTAGTCCACACACACACACACACATACAAGGCAGAGATAAGATGTGGACCCCCACCCTGTTTTGTGAGGCGGCAGTGTTACCCGCTGTGCCAGCATGTCCACCCTCCATCGGCGTCTATACAGTCAGCTATGTTGACGTTTTTGAGTTTTGCAGGCTTTCTGCCATATCTGTTCCCATTCGGTATACATATTTCAAGCGTTCAGCACCGTGATCTTAAATGAGGGCTGAGGAGAAGCAAAAAAAAAAAAAAATGGTTTCCATGGAAACAGAGTTACAATAGTCAAGAAAGTATCTAGGGACAGAGACTGTTCATCAGATTTACAGATACACTGTTCTGATACTAGTGGTTCATACTCTCAATCCCTCTCCTAATTCAACTGGCCAGCAAACCGAGCGGCTTCGCTAAATAATGCAAAGCTCGCATCTGATTGCCCCCTCGCTCATTTTAAATTCACCATTCTCAACATCTACAGTATGTATAAACCAAGAAAATCTATATTTCACCAAATAAAAAGGGAGTCATCTCATTTGGTGAATTAAACGCACCTTAAATGTTTCACACTATGAACTCTGGTTTTTAAATTATTAAGTTGAGGGCAATAACAATGTACATCAGTGGATAAGCGAGTAAAATATTCCAAGTCCCTAAAGCTCTGGATAGAGTTAAATATCTATCTATCACTGTATCTATTATCTAGTTAAATATCTATTATCTATTATCTATAGCCTCCACTAGACTCGAGGTCACTTGGGAAGTCCGTCATCATGAAATTCAGCACAGCTTAAAAAGTGAGATCTGAAGTTGAGGTATTTACGAACGGGCCAGCCCAGCTGAGGTAAGCCAACCTAGGACAGTAAGGGCATTAGTTAAACGTCAAAGCTTCACCATTCTGTCGGAATGAGAAAGTGAAGAAAATTACTCACAGGAACCCAAGGAGCGAATACAAGCAAAGAGCAGGCAGAGTTTGTACCTTCCGCTTTGGATAGCGGTCATGTTAAGCACTGAGCCTTCATTCCAACACACTCTTAAACCCTTTCAGTTCACGCTCAGTATCAGACCAACGTCTGTGTGCTGCTGGGTTTAACGACGGCGTGCGGTACAAGAGCCAGTCGGAAAATGTCGCCCGAATACCGGCGGAACTCGAGTCCACTCTGCTGTTCCCGTCGTGCAGCCTGAATATCGACTCCCAGCTTAAAACACTCCACATCACGGACAGCTTACATAACAGTACCCTGCACCTGACAGGTCTGGGGGCTATTAAAGAAACAGGCCCTATAGCTGGCATGCCACTTGCCGGTGATCTGAGGGATTTTTGTAGCATGACATCATGTTGATGGTCCCGTAAGCCCCTCTGCGTGATTCCCCCTCTTTTCAGTCAGGGTGACACTGTCGCTTTTTCTACACAACCAGCACCCAGAGTCTCCCGGTTCGCTTTCTGTCACATTTTCACCAGTAAAAATAAACGCATCTCACTTGTTTGACAATAAGACAAGTTGGCTATAATCTTAGCTTTCCCCCCAAAAAAGAACGAAATAAGATGAACACTTGTCAAATAATTTCTTCAACGATCATCACCGTCCATCAATTTTGTTACAAAACATAGGCATGTAAAATGGGCGCATAACTCATTCTGCTAATACGCTGCAAAGCGAACACTGTGATTTTCTCTTTCTTCACAATGAACCTAAGGTAGACCCTACTTAATTTCTGTAAGGACTCCATTTCCGTGCTAAGTTTCCTGACCAAGTGAGAAGGCCATTAACAGAATGCATTTGATCTACTTCCTCACAGCAGCACTATTTAAGCAGACAACAAGGCACATCAACTTTGATGACAGCCTTAATCCATAGTTTGGTTAAAGAGCCCAGTATCGCTGCACTGGGCAGATCTATAAATAGAGGATGCAAGTCAAAAATTCAGCACACTTTCAAGTGAGAAAGATTACCTCATAACGGTCGGATTATAGCTGGGACACGGAACAACAGTCAGCCGCCACCAAAACACATAACGGTCAAAATTACATTCGGCTTAATAAAATTTCTTATTTTTTCATAATCTTTCCAATGCCTTAAAGGGACATCTCTCCACAAGGCCTGCTTATCTTTATGAAGCAGAAGGGGGACGAGTCTTTTTGCCTTCCTGGTGAGTAAAATGGATGATTCAATCAGAGAAAGGTGGGCACTTTTATGCTGGGATTCCATCTACCGCCTGTCCATTTGTTAAGTGTAATGTACTGTCGATAACGGTATCAGAAAACAGCACGCTGTGTAAATTATTCACTCCTCTTATGTAAGGATCTGCAGTGTTTGTACACAAAAAAATCCCCAATATTTCAGCCATTTTCCTCTCATAGGCAAACTGAAAATCTAAGTGTATATCACCCCCAGCCAGATACTGGAACGAAACAAAGAAAATTCTTAAGGCGGACTACAACCTTATTTTTGTAAAAGGAACCTAGAGCCCAAATCAGCTCTCCCTACTAACCATCCAAGGACACACAATATAATCCTCACAAAAAAAGGTTGGTTTTGATTCTGTTGTAACGAAATTATTGAGAACTGGATCTGTATTACTTTTGAGATACCTTCAGCCCAACGATCCTGGCAGTGTTCTAAGGTCACGAATAAACGCCATGCAACGGCCAAGCACTTAAGGAAGGTCTTACGGAGTTCACACAAAGACACGCTGCTCTAATTTCATCCTCCCAAGATAATTTTATCTTGACCAACATACACTGAATATTATAGTGCATAAACCTCTGGAGCCATTCAATTTGCTCAAGGGTAATTTAGTTTCATTCGTAGAGGCCATTCAGCTCATTTTATTTTATTTGTCATATAGTGCTTTGGAGTGTTTTACAGTTTACATTTCTTGTGTTCGTGCACTTCTGGAGGGGCACAATCGCGCAGGACGGACTGACCTGTGGTCTCCACAATCCCCTCCAAGATCACGACGATCTCGAACTGCTCGGTCTGCATGGAGCGCTGGGACAGCTCGTAGAAGGGGCTTCGGCTGTCGATCACGTGACAGATGGTCAGCGGCGACACCAGAAACAGCTGGTCGGCGCCGGTGCTGAAGCCCACGTCCAGCTCCAGCTGGTCCAGCGGCAAGAACTCGCCTTCGGGCGTCTGGCGGGACTGCGCGGGCATGCAGAGAAGCGCACATGATGAAGCCGTCTCGACGGCTGTTTACATCCTGTCAGTCATCAATCATTGCCGGTGCACCGAGACTCGCGGTGCAAATCCTATTAAGTTCACATCAGATGCAGTTTTTTCTCTAAGAATCATGGGCGTTAATCGAATAGAAGTCTTTTCTAATTACGCTTTATTAATATTATGCCGCAGGGTAATAGCCTAACGACTCCGGAAAAAAACAAAATAAATTAAATAAACCATGTGTATGATAGTTTCTTGCTTGCCATCTTGAAATCATGAACCGTTACTGTACTGCTGTAAAATAATCAAGAAGAAATTCATATATTAAGACTGTTTACATTTTTTTTACAATTCTACATATGGGGAGAAAAAATAGCCTAAGTTTTTATGTACATATAAGTCATCCAGTTTTCGCTGAAACCAATATTTGGAATCCAAAAGAGATACTTTTCATTACATAATCAAAAATGCACAAGTACACAGGAATAATTAATAATGACACAGGCATCATTCTGGCAATGAATTCATTCAGGAGCGTCCTTGTTAATTGTGAATTAACTGCTAGGGGGGTTTATATAGCAGTAAGACTTACTTTCAGCAGTTTGCAGCGAATTTGCGCAGAGACCATATGGCTATTGCGCAGGTTGCCGACTCGAAACATCAGAGTTAGTTTCCCATCTCGCATGGAAATAGCTGCATGTTCACTAAACATCAAAGTCTCTGCCCTTTTCTTGGGCTGCGACATTTTTATGAACATGCAGCCAATTAAAAAGGCATCTACGATTGATCCGAGAATTGACTGGAAAAGGAACAAAATGATCCCCTCTGGACATTTGTCCGTAATATACCTGTAGCCGTAGCCTATAGTAGCCTCTGTCTCAATAAAGAACAAAAACGCCGATGGAAAGTTATACACATTGGCCACACATGGCGTATACTTGTCATCGTGGGCTCTGTTGAGATCTCCTCTTATGTAGGCGATGACCCACCACATGGAAGCCATGAAGAGCCACGCCACCGTGTAAGTAAGGATGAAAATGAACAAATTCCAGCGCCATTTAAGATCTACAAGGGTGGTGAATAAGTCCGAGAGGTATCTGCTCGTTTCGCCCCCCAGGTTTCCGTGTTGGACGTTACATCGCCCGTTCTTGTCCACGAAGCGCTGCCTCTTCTTCTTCTTCTCCGCAGCCGGCTGGTTGAACCCAGAGCCGCTCGATGAGGTGGTCACTACCTGATAATCGTCCCCAAATTTCTTTCGAAGTGCAGACATAATACGCTGACAACAGTCTTAAGGGAATGATGGTAAGGATTCAACGCGCAATCCCGCTCCCCTCCGTGCCGTGATTTGACTTGCTGCGGGTGTTTTTTTTATTGCATGCGTTTTACTGGTGTGTAAAAAAGAGAGTAGCGTAACTGCTACTTCCAAAAATATACAGTGATCGATAAAGGTCCACTCTTTTCCTACAGCAGTTAGTAAAAAAATCTAAGCCGATGCGCTCAGCCAAACGGACACACATAGGTGTTTTTATTGTCATGGATTACAATAAAAATATCACCATCGTAAGATTAGTACAGGCTATCTGACATGTATCATCTGCTGGCCCGATGCGCAACCCGTGGTTCGAGCTCGGTAGCGGTATCTTCTTGGATGTCCCGCTGATCGCTCATCAGATCTTCTCAGGTTGCACCGATGCGGGTTTGACACGGGAGTTTCCGCCGCTCCGCGTCAAGTCAAAGTCCGCACCTTAAGCGCAAAGTTGCAAGCGTCTCGGGGCTTCATCAAAGCTCATCGCCGGCCGAGGAAACACATTATACGCGATACTTTTGGATAAATGGCTCCGCTCATGAAGGGGCAGATCTTGCACGTTGGCTTTGAAGAAGCTTAATAAGCCTACGCTCTCGCGCGCCTATTAATTTGGCTTCCGCTGGTCAAAAATCGACACTATTTAAGGTATTTCAGCTCCAGTTCTACCAGCCGATGAACATGATGCACCAGACTCGCCCGCTGTTCCGCTTTCAGGTGAGGGAGACGTAAAATAGACTGCTTTCTCGTCTGCCTTGCTTTCCCCCCCTTACACAGCTTCTGCGCACTGCCTGCCAAAGATGCTCTGCTGCGCCTGGCCCAGCGATACCTACTGGAGGGGCGGGGGGGGAGAGAGACACGGATTTAAAGGCTGCATGTGAGAGACGATGCCTGTGTGCGCAAAGGCGAGGGGGGACGGCCCTTACTGACGGGTGCTGCGTTTTACATTGCAAATAGTTTGCTTAGACTTATTTTAAAGTAAAATGACGATCAAAGTTCTTTTGATGTATTCCGTGGGATGTCTAATTTGAGGGGAGGAAATTCAGGTTGCAGACGCCTCCGCGCGTTACAGTAATAATGGCCGGATAGGACTGTACAAGGGTGTTTATTGCTCCCCTGACAAGCCGTTATATATTATTTTATCATCATCTTTGATTAGACTATCAAAAATTCTCTAAAGCAGGAGACCGACTAAGCTGGATGCGGAGAATCCAGATGTTTTTTGGGCTAACTCTCTGCCTTGTCATTCATGCCTTTGCGTTTATTATGATACAGTATTAATTAACGGGTCACTTTTCCGACAATTTCAGACAAGAAACGCATACATTTCCAAGACTGTTCTTATGTATTAATGTCATTATTTGTTCAACTTAGGGAACTATAAATCCCCTACCTGTACTAATATTTACGGCAATTACAAAAAAAGGTGTGAAAATAATAATAACAGAAAAATAAAACATAGTAATCGTATATTTCGTATATTATCATTGTGTACATATGAGGTAAAATCCAAATTATATAAGTAAAGAAACTGGCCTGAAAGAACTGATTATACCTCAGTTTACAGCATCATCTAAGATTTAAAAAGGTGTGCAGCCACTTACAGACACTGAAGTATTCACACTACAGGAGGCCTTGTTAACAACCTGCAATGAGGAACAGCAAGCATATACAATTAGAGAAAAATCCATAGGTGATTGGAGACTACAGTGTTCTGGTTGGTCAATAAAATCATCACTAATCTGCCCATATTAGTAAATCTATCCATCTTCTGTAAGTGCAGTATGGAGTCGCGGTGGGCATAGAGCCTATCCCACAATGCCTAGGGGAGGCCATTCGTAAATAAACATACGCTGTCATGGGGAAAGTCAAAGGGTCTCTAAGGACAGGGTTGGGAAATATTACTATAGAGGATGCTGTATTCTTGTCTGATGGAGAGCTGGTGATATTGTGGTCCATTCAGTCCTTATATTTTCCGTATTCAAATCTGGCCCTCGATTCCAAATCCAGGCCTTGTTTTCAAGTCTCCCAGGTAGTTAGCTCAATAATATCTGGCTCTAATTGGCCAGAGGCTTCACAACTGGCTCTCAGGTAAAGGAAAGCTGGAAAGACAGCAGTGCTCAGCCCTTGAGGATCGTGATTTGAATAGCCCTGCCTTACAGCATTGATAAGTGTGATTAATGAAAAAGCCTCCTGACCTGGAACTAATCCCACATACCACAGCATTGTATCACATGATGACTGTCCATTTAATACGCGCACCTGCATGCTGCTGCAATATCGTAGGTAATCGAGCATCACTTCCAATGCTGGCCTTTTCTGTGTCTCTAGAGCGACCTCACCATACTTAGGCTGTCACGGGGATGTCCAAAAAACACCACGTTCCCCAAAAACCATGTAATAAAAGGAACTGACATTTCGGCAGTACATAAAGTGACTCTGAGGCAACCCTGTCCCCGGTTCGACCTCAGCCTGGACGACACAGTGTAGGATGGGAAGTAGAGCAGAAGCAAGGCCGCGGAGACCTTCTTGAAATGTTCAAAAGTAATTTTAAAATACCGGCCTACTTAATCCACAGGGAGAAATGTAGACCGAATGCAATTTGCTCACTTTTATCTATATTAACTAAATTGTCAAATATTAACTATCCACACTTATTTTCTTTCAAGACATGTTTTTGAGTGACTTAAACACAGTCAGGCTGCAAGCTTATAAGTTAATAAGGATGGCTGTATTCATGAAACAGGATTTCCATTCATTTTTTACTTTATTATGTTCTACATAAACTTAATGAACACTCAACTATATTTTATTGTGTTTGGGACAAGTAATTAACCCAACCATCCACTTTCTGTAACTGGGTCTATAATGTTTAAGGGTCATTGGGGGTCCAGAGCCAAACTTGGAAGCTATGGGTGCAAGACAGGAAACAATCCAGGATCCTGGTGCCAGAGGTGTGACACAACAATGCCAACCAATCTGCCACCATGTCACCCCCCAGGTCATTAATCCCTGTACTCCAATACTGCAGGACTGAAGGCCCGATAACATCAGATCTGACTGCATGCAGCCTAACGCCCGATATAAATGAGCAGCCCAGCAGTCTATGTTCCTGTTCCCGCTCCTGTGTGGATCTACCTGCCCATTAGACAGCTAGTGCTGAGTCCCAGCTCTGGCGACCATTAACGGAGTTATATAGGGCAAACTTCCCAGGCAACTTCCCTACACAGGGGGCTTGGAACTTTAGCTGGTGATAAAAGTCATTCCTCTTCCAGGGTGGCTCATGGTACTGCAGCAAAGGTGCCCATCAGGATAGAGCAGGCAAAGGTGAAATAGCCCGTAGTTGGAGGGGTATAAGCTTAACAAGCAGGCTGGAATGAAAGAGTGAGAGGATTAAACAGCGTAAGATGCGGTGAAGCGGCGAAGCATGCCTGAGCTGACTGCATGATGCATGATGATGGGAAGGTATGGGGATCCCAGGAGATGCATGCCTAGGCTATCTCATGCTACTGGCCTGGGTGGGGCGGGGGGGTCCTGTTGGGTCTGGCAGTAGGAATAGCCCATTGCACATACAGTGAGGTGCCATCTGGGGTCTGCCCTCGCCCCCATCATACCATGTGATTAGCATGTTTCACAGAAACAGGTGATAGCATGCCTCCGCAGCCCCTACAGGCACTCAGTGCCATGGAGTGACAGGCCGCCCCAGCCTTCCCGTAACCACGGAGCGTCACTCGAGAGCGTCCCTCAGAGGCAGGGAGCCGCTCGCCTGAACCCGAGGCGAGTTCCGGCAGGACCCGGGGTCCTCTGAGGGACTGCAAGAGCCAAACCCAACAGAAAGGCAGCAAGACGCAGAGAGCGAGGTGAGGAGCGGGGAAGAGACAGGATAACCGCTTCCAGCCAGGAATGCTGAGCTTATGGCTGCTTCTAGAGCTGAACGAAGAGAGATGGAGGCTCCTGAGGCTGTAAAGACCAGGCTTTGGCTGGAACGGTTCAAGGCCAACAACCGACACACACAGGAAATGCCTCCTGGCACTAATGCTATCTTTGGCCAAGTACCAGGATTGTAACCTGCCGTGTAACTGGCTACTATGACGCGAATTACACTTTTTCCTACCTGAATATTTTAACAGAACCTACTAATATAGAGTTTGTAGGGGACAGCAGTACAGCCCTTCCTGGGACCTGAACCGCAGACCGTCATGCTACCTACAGTAACTATCTGCAGTCTAGTCAGACAGGTGAGGCATTTGAGGCCTTAAATAATTTGCTTTCTGTAGATGATTTCTGTGGTAGTGATGTGCAGGGGGGCCAGGGGGGGGGCAGCATGTTGGGTTTGCTGTTTTATCATCAAGCAGAGGTGATTCTGCCCTTGCCCTAAATAGCTGTACGCTATCTAGCGCTAACAGGCTACAGGGATCTCTCAGCCTCCGCATCTGCTCTCGTTATGTTTGACCAGCCCGTGATAAGACTCTACGTGCCGCCCCGGCCGTTAGCTTCTGCTGCCCGGCACCGGGAACAAAGTGCAGATTCAAATTTGATTCAAATTCTCCACGCGCTCACACAGAAGGGAGTCATGCTGTATCGCCCAGCTGACCCCTATTATCTAAAGGCCACTAATCATTTTTTTCGTTGGATGTCTTAATGGAGCTGTTCAGTTGGAGCGCCGGGCTCAGAAGTGTCATGGCAGGGCTGTGTCAGAGACCTGCGATCCCCGTAAACGCTACGAGCCTCTAGAGCTCTGCCACCTGCCGACCCGAAATGAGCTCTCCTTCGAGCCAGATATGAAGCGGCATGCTCGGGAGATCACTGCTCATGCGAGCTGTGAGATCACTAATGCAGAATTTCTGGTAGAAAAAAATGACATGTGATTCGACTGGGCCCGACATTTCCTCGTCCTCTAGTGTCTCTACAATGCACACAATGATCCAAAATAGAGAAAATCATTAGTTAGCTAAGGAACATCAAGACAGGTTTATTGGATTAGAATAAATAAGGCTTCTTTGTGCTACTTCTATGAACACAGCTGATATATCCCTTGATTTGAGTCTTGGTTCAAAATGTCACTACTCAATAGTAATCAGGGACTCTATAGTGGCAACAGGCCTCATCTTGCCTTTTTTGAGG
>JAODKF010000040.1:20786339-20803799 GCA_026779585.1 Mormyrus proboscirostris | reverse complement strand
ACACCAGTCACATTCACAGCTTTCACTGCCATTAGTCCATTGACAAAGTGACGTGACAATATTTTCCACGTGACACATCCCAGGTTTCCAGGGCAATGTGGAGGGCTGTGGGGGGGTAATGGTGAGTTCAGCCCCGGACAGGCCAATCAAGAGACTTAGGGGAATTCCCAGTGGGCCCCTTAGCTGTTGTGTCAGTCGGAAACAAAATAATTTGACAGGTTTAAAATTGAGCTGGTTGGAAGCAAAATAATTTTGTTTAAAATTTTACAACAATAATGTAGAATTTTAACCAGCAAGTTCTCTCTCTCTCTCTCTCTCTCTCTCTCTCTCACACACACACACACACACACACAAGACCATGGCTGCTCTGCATAGAAAAACATGCAAATAAGTGGCACACGCGGGTCTCTGATCGCTTGAGCACATTGCCCTGTTGCGTAGGTGCCACAGCTAATCACTTGCTATTGCTAATCACAAACGATGAACGGGAGAAAGATACCCGGCAGGGCTGAAAACGTCAGACTGCTTAAAAAGTTAGAAATGCTGTATGTATTTATTTTCTTCTTGAAAAGTCAGTAATTTATCGGGGTAATTAGACTGGAACTGTGGCATCATTTACCAGTTCCCCAGAACAGGGACAAAATGGGCAGGAACTGGACATAAAACTCTTGGGCTGAAAATAAGTCAGACTTCCCGCCTGGTCAAGTTATCCATTAAAATGCGGCGGCCTTTTATCTACGAAATTCAAGTCCAGTACAACCATGTGCGTAAACCAGTCAACTCAACCCCCTGGACTCCCGTAAGTGGAGATCTCAACACCCCCACAGTGCTCAACCCAAAATTATGCCCATGGGTAACCCTATTGCTCCTCACATTAAACAGCCCATTTTTAATTCTTATGGTACCTAGTAGGTTCATTCGCTGATGTTTTTGTTGATGAGTCAACCTGTGTTGTGGACTCAAACCCAGCCTCAGTTCTGTTCAGTTGAAGGGTTTCCTCCAATAATCCAAAAACACTCCTGATGTATTCCAGACTCTGGCTTTGTGTGACGGTACTGAATGGCACGCCATCCACACACTACCCAATAATATCGGCGTGGAAAAAATGAAGAGTCCACTCCATACTTTTAAACAAATCTGCATTTTTAAATCCTGGTTTAATCCTGGTTCTGCTGGCAGAAGGCTACACTGAGCAGCAGGCTGCTCCCAGGTTTAAAGTTTCTAAGACAACTGCACACAAGAACAATGTGAAGCTGGAGACACTGGCAATGACCAGAAACCAGCCAGGTAAAGGGCAGAAGTGACTTTCTAATGCCAGAGATGACCGTTAACTTATCCGACAGTTTGTCATGAATTGGAGTATGATATCAAGTGACTTTCAAAAGGAATGGGAAACATTAAGTGCAAGTGTGAAGTGCACTGCTACAGTAGGACAATTCATATCAGTCTCGTAGAAGCAGGACTGAAGTCCCGTAAACCATAAAGGAAAGATGAAGCCCTTCATTAATGAGAAATAGAGAAGAACCAGGCTGCAGTTTGTTCTCCCTCTCTCTGAAACAAGAAATTGTGCTGTGGTCTCTTAATTTTTTCCATGACTGGATGTTCCAAGCCTTCCAGACTAGACGCATGGTTATTGAAAATCCTTGGACAGTGCACCAGACAAATGGAGTCCCCTGGTAAACTAATCCCGTTTTGGTGCAAATGGACATAATGCATGAAATTGTATATTTAAGAGTATCAGTAATTTTTTTCATTTAAGAAATCCGTCCCTAATCAGATTACCCATAGGCTGTTTTGTTTGGCTTTAGTGGGTGAAAAAACACAGGCAGCAGAGGCCTTTGTTAAAAGCCCTGGTAGGTCTCCAAGTCCCTCTTTGTAACAGAAAGAAATTTCCAGGCACATAGCAGCTCTGGTGGACAGTGATGAATGTATCATCAGTTTTCTATTCTACCACTCCTAGTTCTTTCTAACCAGGTTCCTCTCCATCCACCACCCCTCTGCACCCCCATCTGTTTTGTCGTTAGATTGCTTTTTTCCTCCGTTCCGGAGAAAGACATTTCTCGGAGTGTTTGAGGGTCCAGCAGCATCATTTTCTCCACCGGCGCATAAACTGCCAGCTATGTTTCATGAGAGAAACACTTTATACTTAAAACTGACCCAGTGTACAGTACAGAAAAGCAGGCACACACACTCACCACTAAAAACCTCCCTTCAGCAGAAAATCTGAGGTTTTTCTAACATTTTTGTATACTCTCTTCTAATAAAGCCAAGTTTATAAATTAAAAATGATGCTGCACATCATTCCCATGTGAAGCTAAACCCACTGCTCCTATAATAATGTATTTATTACTGCTTTAATCTGCATAATGTTTTGGACACCAATATGAAACACTTATTCACGCTAGGTATTTCCTTAAAACAGTTTCTGGGGCAACGTAACTGTTCTGTGTAAAGTTCACCTTCATTCAATCACCGCCAGTCCCACGAGTCTGTATAGTTTTCACACACAGGGTACACACACTCACACACAGGGAACACACTCACACACAGGGTACACACACACACACAGGGTGGCTTTCTGGTAACTGACAGTTTTGAACTCCATTTCAAATTTGAAAATCATTTGCATATGAGTTATTAATGAAGAATGAGGTCGGGACTGGTATGGCCCATACTCCATAGTACGTGAACATTCATTGCAGTTTCCTGTAACTCAGCCCCTCAAAGTACTTGGAAAAAAATGTCTACTGGATTTTGCAGGCATTGTATTTTTCTTTTTTTAATTAGCTATCAAACTCAAAGTGACCGGATCAATACATTGTCAATACTTGCAGATAATGTGTCTGTCTCTTCTTCCCCTTCTGGGGTCTCCAAGGATGAGCTTTAAAATGCTGAAATCCATGCACCCAATCCTGTCTCCTTCCAGGCGCTATAGAAAATGCCACTGTAGTGTCTTAATTGCATTCATGCAACACAGAAAGCCAATTGAAAACGGACCAAAAATGGCTTGGCAAAACAGACTTAGCTTACATAACGAGGGAAAGGTGAGAAAAGGTCACTAACCATTTCCCCTCATCCCCGTTAATGAGCAGGGCTCCGCCGTACGTCCGCTTGCAAGCTGTGGGCTACCTGTGCCATTAAATGCTATCCCAATTTCTACATTGTGGGTTATCTAATTGCATCGGCGGTGAGCTGAAGGAACACAATCACAATTGGGGTCTCAGGTGACCCCAGGTATACCAGAAATCCTTGGTCTACCATTGCTTAGCAACTGTAGGAGGGTCACCCTGCTCTGAAGGTTGACTGTGGAAGTGGTCGTTTATGATCAATCGCGGTGAAGCAAAATAACTAACTCAGTACTTCTTAATTCATATTAACACCCACGTTAGTCTCAAAGTGACTCTCCTGGACATTTAACAGTGCAGTGTGTTCCAGGGAATTCTGGTTGTTAAAGCAAGCCCAGAGCAAGATTGCTATCTTGGGAGACATCTACAGCATCCGGCAGAGAAATGGCTTCATTGTAGAAACTATACTTGTTTAACAATGAATACACAATTTAGACCATCTCTCAAAAAGCACTGCTGTAATTCCAGTAGGGCATTCCAGCAGAATTACAGTAAACTGGTTTCAAATTGGCTTTTGGCCATCTTTACTGAGCTTATTCCTCGGTATATCTGTTGATCTGGCTTGGAAATACCAGTGATGCACCAGTAGCTATACCAGTAGACATACTGGTGAATAATGCAGAACAGTTTAGCCATCCAGAATCCAATTTAATGCCAGCTGATATGCCCCACTGGTTTCAACTGGAATTTCCACTGGAGGAAATATATAGTTAACTTCCTTGTGAAAAATAATGTTCACTTGTGCTCTCAGAAGCTGTGCCCAGGATGCGTCATGTGGTTTGCTACTCATCTTTATCTCGACAAAACTGATGTACATTTCTCAAACGGCCGCAGACTTTGTTAGATTAAACTGGGAATAATGAAGCTGTTTTTTCAATATACCAGTCCAGCCTATTGCTTTCTGGTTTTAAGATGCTGAATTCGGCACTATAGAAAGCCACGGTGAACAAACATGCTGGCACAGTACTCAAGCCAGCAAACACTTTAAATCAAGCCTAATTAAGCGACAACAGAGAACTAAATATGCCTACATTAGATTTTCCCATTATGCAGCAATGAAACTAATTTTATGCATCTGTGTGTTCAGCCTTATAAATATGGTCTGGGTGAGATCTGATAGGGGGACTGAAATCAATATACTAATCTAATCAGGGAGACTTGCAGGAAATGCATTTACTGCGCAGTTCAAATCAGTACAGATGGCACTCGAAGTATAGCTGCAGAATATTAAGCCAATCACTTGAAAATGCTTAATCTAAATAATCGCTCCCACTGGGGTCACCGCACAGGGTTGGAGGGTTCAGGCCGGGGATTCCGAGTTGCTTAATGAGTTTGCTCCATTCTCACCTCGCTACCGATGGATATGGTCGATTTTCACAGTTTGACCGAGCACCTTTATCAGCTTATGTCTGTGACGGAAATGTGTTTCTAATAAAGCTGGAAACCAGTATCCTGAAAACTTCCAAGATAACACACACACACAATAATAATAACAGACAGCATAGGGTACCGTAAGGTAAAATACTATGTAATATAACATGTTGGTGCTTTTGTAAGGCCTGCCTTTTTACATAAAGCATAGAGAGGGTTGTGTATTTTTATTTCTTAGAGCAGTTTTTCCCAGTCTGGTCCTCAGGGACTCCCAGATGTCCACGTTTTTGCTGCCTCCCTGACAGTCCACATTTTTGCTCCCCACCAGAATGTGCACTTTCTGGGAAGGATCAAGAACATGGACTGTCTGGGGGGTCCCGGAGGACTGGATTGGGAAACACTGCCTTAGAGTTATTATAACCCACAAAGGAGCAGAAGTATTAAAGTGAGACTTGTGTAAGGTGAAAGAGAGCAGAAGCAATTGCACATTTATTTATTTAGCAGAAGCTTTTGTCCAAAGCAACACACAAGTGAGGAAAGCTTGGGGTCTGATTGCAGGTCCAGGCAGCATCCAGCACCCCAAAAACAGTCGGGTTAAGAGCCTTATTCAACAGCGAAATGATTCTGCCAGCCATAAGATCTGAACCCATGACCTTCCGGACAGAGCATGCTAACCCACTAAACGCCACACGGCTTCCTGTGCACCAAAATAAAGAGAATGAACATGAAATGAGTTATTTCAGGGACTGCAAAACCAATAGCACCGGAATGCAATGTACCACATTTAATATCAAACTCAGGTAATAATCAAAGCGAGAAGCTGAATTTAATGGCTCTTCTCTGGCTCTGTTTGCAAAGAGACTGATGTTTGCCAGGTCCTTCCAAGGGGCAGATGTGAAGCGTCTAACAGGACTGTAGAATAGAGTGGGGGAGGTTATTTTTCAGATTGGCATAACCGTCATTGTCACAGCTACTGGTAAAAGGCAGCTGTGTTGATCCAATGCCGAAATACCTCCTGAGGAATAACGCTTCCTAGTTCAGCTACCAGGAAACAGAGATAAAAAAGAGACACGATTCCTGATCACACCCAAAATGAGCGGCCTCCCATTATTTTCCTTATAATGACCAAGGCCAGTACAGTTGGTTTCATCCAAAGCAGAGAGTGTGGTGGTTGTGTGTGTGAGAAGACTGAACCGTGTGTATGACAGTTGCTTGTCCTGACGGTATAGCTATGGCCAGCCTACCCTACACCCAGGGCCCCCAAGTAAACTGGCCTTTGTAGGTCACACACACACGCACACACACACACACACACACACACACACACACACACACACACACACACAAACACACACACACACAGAGGTTTGTAATTACATCTTTGTGGGGACTCTCCATTCATTTCTTTGGGGAAAACTCTAAGAAAGAACTCTAACATGATGACCTTAACCCCTACCCAGCGCTAACCTTATTCATAAGTAAGCAAACAAAACTTTTTGTATTTTTAACTTTTTGAAAAAAAGGTCCCCACAACATCATAATCACAGTTTTTTTATCACATTGTGGTGGCATTTGGACCCCACAATGTAATATATACATAACACACACACTAAATGCACATCTTCAGATTGCGGGAGAATGAATGCACAGGCAGACATCACTCTTCCAGTAAAAACCATAAAAGTTAGGGAACCCAAACAAACAACTGTGGCTGACTTACGCTCAGCAGGGTGACATAATGAGGAGGAAGACTGGCTGCCATTTTGGTGGGATGACATGGAAGCCCTCTGAGAAGTTAACTTGGAACCTGCATACAAGAGACTCAGATAAGAAACCCATTAGCAGTTATTTTTAATACTCACCTTTTGCGTAATGGACCCATGTTTCGACTCATCTTATCCAAGCGTGTGGCCCATATCGACCCGCGGCCCGATTGCTCACACAGCGCGGACCTCGCTGGTCTGAGCCACATCCTGCCCGCGCGGAAGATGCAGGCCTCCTGCGCAGCAGGTGACTGGGCAGGCTGCCAGAACCTTGTAATTGTGCTGTTGCGCTTGTCTTGGAGAGATACACAAATGTTTATGGAGATCACATCCCCCGCTGATCACAGGAGGACACGAGTGTGGACCGCAGGCCCCAGCACTGCAGCTCTGCCTGAAACTGACAGCTAAAGAGATGGACTTTAAATTGCCTGTCTATTTCCATTAAAATTAATTCACATACTTACCTTGTGCTGGGGGCTCCTCAGCAGAGATCTGATGTGAGACGCGGGCGGCTGGACAGAGCGGGAAACAGCTGGGAAGGAATTCGTCATACGTCTGAGGTGATGAGCATTATTAGGACTGGGAGAGAAATTAAAAGACTAAATTATTGTCCCCAAACCTAGGCTGTCCTGGACTGCGGCAACAGATAACAGAGCAACGGTCTCCAAGGTAGTAAAATTAAGGAACAGTTCCCTCCTCAGGCGAAGATAATGAGGCCAGAAGAGCTAGATAAATTGTTAATCAAGCTGAACAAAACAGCCCTTTTATATGGTCAAAGTTCAACTGGAGCTTCCATAAAGGCACAGAAAGGAATATCTTTAATCGTTCTGACAGGCACAATAGAGATTAAGTTTAGCATACAATTGATGAATCAATAAATCAGAATTATGAAATAAAATCAAGTTTATAATCGAAAATGGTTCATTTTACCTGGGACGTAGCGGGTCATAGATTCGCAGAGGACTCACCGTGGATATTTTATAGAAGGTAAAATATTAAATCATCGTCAGGCCTTTGGTAAGTGGCAGTGATTTGACACGTTAAGGGCAATTTTGCAGCGACTTATAGGGCCGTGTCTGAGAGGTGAGAGAACGTGTTCATACCACACTTCCATTAACTGGACAAGCGGATAACCGCCTGTTCGTGTAGTCCTATTTATTAAAACGTGCTCATGAAAAAATGATCGAGTCTAGTGGAGCTGAAAAAATGGCCCACAAATTAAGTGGAGTTGGCTGAAAAAAAAGATATAGAACAGCACACACCTTTTACAGGCGTGCAAACGTGACCTTTGTGTCATTGTCACATTTGCCCGGAAAGCACCCTCTTCAGCGACAAGAATCCAGAATGACCCGCTGAGTTGTTTGTTTGTCCATTAAGAGCAAGATATTGGTTTCGCTTAGCCATTATTGAAACGGCACCTTTTAAGCGTGAGAATGTGGGGGCAATCAGTCAAGAGTATTGCGATTGTGGAGCATTTCTCACGGAGGGATTCAGACGTGGATGCAATCAGTGATGGAGAATCTACCCCCAGACGTGGTGGGAACCATGAGAACATCGGTCACCTTTGTAAAGCTAACAATATTTTTTAATCATCCAAAAATAATATGTGCGACTGTTTTACGCAAATTCTCATTTAATTGTATTTTAAAAAATATACAAATAAGTCACAGATATGTTACACAACACTTTCAGAACAACAGTTAGAACACATATACATCCCAATCCAGCTATTCTTAAATTGCACACATTTTCAAACCTCTTTATTACAATTTTGTACCGATACATTACGTACATGGGAGCTGAATGAACTGCACATGACGGTTCTGCTATAAATCATAAAGCCATTGTACTTTTACAGAATGGAAAATCTCCAGTGACTTCATTCAGTAACACTGGATTCTGACATCGGGTCCCTACTGATATTCTTCAGAATCTTCTACTTAAAACTCAAACGCTATATTCAGAAGGGCTTTCCGTCCCGATAATCTCTAATATAAAAATAATAATCTAACACATCTAACAAAATTCCAAAACATACCGTTTACATTTCTCCTTATATAACAAACCTCCTTTAAATATGGGGCAATAGCTCTATAACCTTTCATTGAGTAAAATTATTATTGGCTGTAAGAAGTGCTAGGGTAATCAATAAAGTACGCTAAATTGATTTTAGCATTTCCACACTCCGTTGTACAGAATCGCCCATGCATGAACCATGCACGCATTTCCTATAATTGCCTAAAGTCGGCCAGCCCTGTACTGGAGAACAGACTGGAAGGTGGACGCTTATCCAATGAAGGGTCACAGCACGCCTGAAGACAAGCCCAGGAAGGACAGGGCGTGATGTAGGGCACACCATGCACAGGCTGCAGGTCTACCACAGGGCACATGCTCAGACACTCTCTACAGGCAATTCTGAGACACCTGTTCACCTCAGTCACATGTCTTTGGATGGCAGGAGTGGACCCAATCAAACAGAGATAAACTCCATACCTATAAACTGAGGCCTGGAAATCTCGGGCCACAGTGCTATCCACCAATGCACTTTGCAGCAAACTTATTTTAGATAACACAGTTGTTTAATAATGTCTCAACCTTGCAACCATAATGCTAATTCTGAAAATGCAACATTTTGACTTGCTTGGTAGCATTAACTATTTACTTGAGTTTTTAACGCAAGGTCAATCACAGTATATATGAAGTATGCTTTATTCGATACCATAGTTTACATGCTTTCTTCAATTAAAAAAAAAAAAGCGCAGCTTGGTTAGTCCTTTATTATCCAGCATTTCTAAATTGGACACGGGAAGTAAACAAAGGGTAGAACAGGAAGTACAAGGAAAATAACCAAACATGTGAAAATGGCCCCTGGGAAACCCACAAAATGGCATTTAAGAATAAAGTGAGTATAAGCGACGGCAGATTGGGAGCCAAGAATGTCAGACATGAAGAAACACGGCACCATGCAGATGGAGGTGCCCTTCTGGGGAACCTTTGACAACAGTAAAGCAAATTGCTTGGAAGATACATGAACTATATCTTGGAAAACAGTTCAAACTGTATGTCATGCAAGTTCCTTTGGATAAACATCTGTTGATAAACAAATTGAAGAAAAACAGTAAATGACTTGGTTTTACTCAGAGAGGATTACTGCTTGGGTAAGATATGTTGTGTTATAGGCAAGTTTGACAATTTGTGCATTAGCTCTCTGAGATGTTTACCGGAAACATCCTGCCTTCTACAAAAATGAACTAATTCAGTTACGCTGCTTCCTCACAATACTACTGCTTGGTAAACAGGCTGTACAGCAGAGTTCAGGGCTTGGTGAGTCAAAGCTGAAACTCCCCAGCAATGCATGACTCCTTGTGTTAGCGGCAGTCACATAACTCCTCAGTCAGAAGTAGAGAAGCTCTCATAGAGAGCAGGACTGTCCTTAGTAATGGGCAAAGTGGAAGGAGGAGGGAAAATGGTGGAACTCCCAGTCAATCAGTCACCTTTCAGGAAACCCTTTAATTGCACTGCAAGCCAGGGGAAGCAGATTCTGAATGACCTGTCTATACATCACGTATAGAGTGGGTGAAGGAAGACATACAGGAAGTCAATCTAGGCGTGGTGCACACAGTGAAGACAGTCCTGGACCATGTAGGCATATCAGAGACAGGCAGAGTTGCACAATGTGCACACACTACAGAAGTGTTTATGGAGAAGGAAAGAGCAGGAAGTGGATGTTCTGCACGCCAGACAGAAACAGTGGTGAAGTGGGCCAGCCATGGGCATTACAGAAGCAGAGAGCCTGATTGGGGGCTGGCAGAGACATGAAGTCAGCCAATCAGGGTCATGTTCCTCAGAAGCCACTGCTGTGAGCGGCTCCCTGTGCAGTCTCGCACTGTGGGAGCCATCTTGTCCTCTTCCGACGGCATGTCCAAGCACTGGTTGCTGTTGACGTGCAGCAGAGTCATCCTCTGCGGGGCCGGACAGAAAGACGCAGGGGTTAAGGAGGTCATTTACAAGAAGCCATTCTTCCTGGATCTGTTCTTCTTCTCCACTCAGAAACCAAATCCGACAGCGAAGGAATCAATGGCAAAGAGCTCTAATGCAGGCTCTTGAGCACACACTGACCTTCAATGCTTTCCGGACGCTTATGTTGTTGTTTGTCGCACCATGCAAGGTTAAGTACATTAGAGCAGTGATGGGTCAATCATTGGACCCTTATTTATTTACAGCTGCTTGAATACTACCATAAGCAATGACCCAGCAGAGCCAACTGAGAACTCTTCCCTGGACCCACTTTCTCAGACATCCTGTGGGGGCTTCATGGTCCGTTCACACATTAATGGACAGGTTTCCCGCCATAGCGCTGGTGCCCACGCCAAGGGCGAAGCCCAGAACCACCACAGTAGAGACAACGGGCCTCGTTTCTGGCAAAGGAACGTGGCGACAAAACGACAAACGGCAGGACAGTTAAAGCACGACACCAGCGGTGCCGTTTCCCCCCCTTCCAACGCAAACTGTGGGTCGCTCCGCAGCCCTGGGCCCCTGCAGGGCTTCCGATTCGCTCAGGCTGCCGCGCCCTTGTGAAATACAGCTTTCATGACAATGCAGATAATGAGCATAATTACCCTCAAGTAAAGGGATCTTATTTCACAGTGCAAGCTTGTTTGTATTAATTAACAGAGCATAATAAATATCGCCCATGTGAGGAAGGGGATTAAAATACTAAATAGTGTATTTGGTATCCATTTTCCTCTTAATAGTCCTGAAGGTGTATATTACTGTTCCTGCTCCAGGGTGAGAGGTAGATGGACAACGGCAGCACTGCTGGATGAAATGATTTCTCTCCGTTTGCAGATGGGTAACATCCATTTAAGGGGGGGGTTATTCATGCTAAAGTGAAGCAAGCATATTAAAACATCCCTGTTTGAAAAACAGATATCAGGTTACATGGACAACTGCTGAGAACATCTTTGAACGGGAATCGGAGATTGTAGACAAGTGACACGCAGACTATCAGGGAACAGGATTTGGGGATTGTAGACAACTAACACAGAACAGCTAATGGAGTTAATAGACCAGCCTTGACTTACACCCTGGATCACTGAAGGACAGAACTGCTCATTGAAAACAATGTAATTGATAATGGATGCCTTCATTTTCAAAGGCTGTTTACTACAAGTCAGTTTATGTCTTTTGGCTAAATGAATTGTAGATGTATTTTGAATAAAGACAAACAGTTTATAGTGTACGATGAAGCAATGAGGAGCTCTATGAAGCAGACAGCAGAGACTTCTCATGTGGCTACGGACTCTGTCAGTCAGCAATGGCCTTGCTGTAACAGCCTAATTCATTTCAGCTGAGACCCCTGCTACACAAAAACATGCCAGGAGGCAAACTCAATTCACATTTAATGAAAATGTTCAAAATTTTCTGGGCCCCCTGTTCTTCTCTCATTACCGCTTTGCTGCTCCTGGACACGGTCGCCATCACCAATGCTTCACCATCCCAGTGAGAGGCTAATCGGGTGTTTGTCTCGGGGAGGGTTGGGGGGAGGAGGGGCGGCGATCGTAGCCTCTTCATTAAAAGGAGATGATCTCACTGTTTGTCCTCAGTTTATCCACTCTGCCCCCACACCATTTATATGATATGATCTGTATATTATGTGAAATTTTCAAACATCCGCCTCAAAATATTACATTAAAAATGGAGGCACATTCATAGCTCTGACTTCTGTGTTTCATAACCTGAAGCCATCAAGAAGATGGCAAGAGTTTAGTGAAGCACTCAAGCACAGGTTTCAGGACTGCGGATGTACAGATGGCTAAGACAGGTGGGGGGGGGAAGAAATGGAAAGGCTTGAAACTCAACATGGCAACTGCTAAATGGACAAGGAGGTTTGGGGATGACAGTATGAAAGGAGGGCCAGACACAGGTCGGCGTTACGGACAGGCATGCAGAACACGGGGGGATGATCCATGCTGAGGCTCAAACAAAACAACGGACTTAAAGTAAAGCAAAACGAAACAAGAAACAAAAGCAACAACGATGGTTCTAAGACAGACAGGCAGGTGGAAAACAATGAATCGAAGAAGGGAGCAGCAAAGGAACAAACTACATGATCAGGTTAGAAAAACAACAAGGAAATGCAACTAAACACAATGACTGGCTGACGAGAGTAATGGGGCAGGCACTTAACGAACAATAACAAGGAGGAAAAATAAGAGACAGGTGTGGGCATTTAACAAGCACTAATAACACAAGAACACAAGTGAGGATAATCAGCACACAACGGATCACAGCAGGAGAGACTAAAATAAAGGTGACAGATATACTACAAAAGGGAAAAACAGGGAGCAAAAGACAAGGAACTATAACAGAAATACAGAAACATGCAATGAGCACAGAAAACACAATGAAATATATATGACGTGAACTAACACAAAACGGCAAAGCCAGTGACACCTGCTGGCCAAATTGGGAACTGACACAATGAAAGGGGGCAGGGCAGGGGCCGATCCTGACAGGTCGGGATAAATGGAGGGAGTGTGGACCCGGCACACAGAGAGGCACATCCAGGCACTAGTGAAGGATGGATGGGCTGCTTATTCCTGATGGGCCAGTTTGCGGGTGAGTGCATGTCAGCAAACAGATGCGAGGGGAGCATGAACATGAGTGACGGAGGCCATTCTGAAAATCACACGCATCACGGTCACCGCAGGGTGACAGGATCCCGTCCGACCCCTTCCACATTACTCCAGGACCTGCACGCTTCAGAGGTCCGTCTCCAAATCGGGCCCCTAAAAATAGCCCGTCTCTTCGGGCCTCAAGCGTGCTAAAAACTGCAGGGATGAGCTGGTGAATCTGCAAAGTCCGAATGAACCATTTCGATAGGAAAAATAAATGTCAAGCGCAATCTAATTTGCTGCAGAGGCTACATAAAGGTCTGGCGAGCGGCGTGCAGACGCGGCCCCGACTGGGATGGCGGGGCCTGTTATTGTCAGACATGTCGGCGGTCCTGGTTTCCGTTGCTGAAAGGTCACCAGCAACGAGTACTAAACATCTCAGCACACCACCACTGCAGCGTCACGGGAGAGCTGAGATCTGTAAGGCATTTTGTGCTTTTTAAAGAATCCCTCAAACAATGGAAACAAAGACCATTCAAAGCAGAAGCTAAGTTAGTGGGGAAGCTCTAATAGCTCAGCTACAGCCTGGTAGACTATATGCAGCTAGGGACCCGGGTTTGGGACGGAATGCCTTCATCAATTCCAATCCAAATCAGGAACTGGTTGAAATTTAAATCCCCCCGAAATTTGAATTCAATTCGAAATTTGTTCCACATTTTCTCCAATCCCAACTCCAGTTCCATTTCCTGTTTTGGATTGGAATTGATGAATGCTTTCTGGAATGCCCCCTCTGCTAGTGACAACAGCTAGAAACTAGACTACCCGATTAAATGCTGTGGTACTGACCTGCAGTGCTACAGAAAATAGTCTGTGGGGCTGTAATAGAGCCTCCTAAAGACTTCCTGCGGTGTGGAGTTGCGTAGGAGCCAACTCTGCAGGGGGCTGTCATCGCAGTACTCCACGGTGGGACCATAGCTGCCGTCCTGCAGCCTGCTAATGGTCAGGCAGGACTGGGTAATGACGTGAAGGAATGTGCCCTTCTGGGTCCGCAGACATGAGGAGACAAGCCAGTGAGATGGTGTGTTACCCCCCCAGCACCGCATCAAAGAAGGGACATGAACTGGGGCCAGATTAACTGGGTTTGTAGCCGTCATTAATAACAGGAGATGCGCGGTGCAAAATGACTTCTTCCCTGCAGTCGTGATAAATGTCGCGATGCTAAGACGTCATAATGCTAAATGATTGAGGAACTGTGACCAGGAGGTCTCACTGCAGCACTGCACTACATCACTGCACTTATTGTCTCTGTAGAGCAACTTGGAATCATAAAACATAAAGTCTCAATTACACTTCGAAAATACCTACCGCCATGGGGTGTACAATATTTAACCACTTTTATACGTTTCTATACTTAAAGGGACTAATTTATTCTCTTTGCCAATTCTTATCAATGACATGGAAGAGTCTAATGAACAATCGACACACTGCTAAACCCCAAATGTGAAGATTTCAGGTTCAGGGAGCAAAAATCTGGACCAAGATTTTGTTTCAACCAACCAGTTGATTATAAAGGGTCACAGTCACAGAGTACGCAACTGGTGGGTTGAAATAAAATCTTGGTCTGGATTTGTACTCTCTGGACTTGAAATCTCCACCTCTGCTACAGACAAACCAGGTTTCACTGAGGCTAACTGAAATGCAGGCTTCACCATTTCAAACAGCAAACAAAGACACTTACCTTGAAGTCATATTCCCACTTGCCCACATACTTTATGTAAAGACACAAAAAAACACAAAGCATCTTTTGCTTAAAGTTGATAAATGATGAATTTTTAGTTTTGCTCATCTGATGCACTTTTGTGTATGACTACTGATTCCATAATAATTATTCTAAACCATATACTGAACAATAATACCACTTCCTTTACATGTTGAAAAACCCATATTGTCTGTGGAACAAATAATTATTATGCCTCATCTGGATAAACTGAAATCCTCCAACGGCACCATCTAGTGGCCAAAACCCTTCTGTTCCCACTGCATTCTCATTTTAACGCCTACAGCAAAGTGATGCCATTCAATGGTCAGTCTGCTGCTGACCAGGATCGCAATTTATTATGTTTCTGTTATAAGTTACTGAAAATTCAGCAGCAGATAATCAACTCGTGAATCTGTGAGGATGTCCCTTCGCAGATATGAGGCTCCGAATCTTGTGAAAAGTTAGACCGGTACGACTGGGTGGGTCTGAGGGTTTAATCCCATCCAGACCCTCGTTAGCGGATCGTCTGGGGTGGACGTGTTAAACTCCGATTGTGGCTTCTCAGTTGTGGAATGAGACCCCCCCAGTGAGACTGCCGTTCCTACCTCTGCATCGTACTCAAACATCTGGTTCCCCTTCATAAGGTGGCATTTGAGCATCACGACGGGCCCGTTCAGGCGGGACACGTCCAGGCACAGGTCATCTGTGCGGATCTCCTTGTCCGCCGTGTAGGAAAACACCTGCAGAGGTTCAAAGGATGGACCACTCTGTCAGACGCCTTGATCCCAGCATCCACATCTAGGGGAAGAACAAAGCCGTGGGGAGACCCCCCCGCCTCACCTGGTTGCCCCCCATGCCGTGGCAGTTGAAGAAGCCCACCTTCTCATTTTCTTTCCTCCCCATGTTGTCCACGCACTGGTTCGTCTCGACATTCCGAATCTGGGAACGTGAGATGAACGGAGTTAAGAGTGAGATGAAGTCCTGGGATCATCGCTACAGAGTTTGAAATGTTTTTCATTTAACTGTTACAAATGGGAGCATTTTTCATTTCATTTCTTTTCTTTTCGAGGTTGTATAAGTTATAAGATACAACTTCAAACTGCAAGCGTATGGCCGTTCAGCGGCCCACGTGTCGGACATCGGGATGGGTGTGGTGGGCAGAGCAGTCGCTGGCTCGCATTGCATTGTTGGGCCCTTGAAAAGAAGCTTCAAGTGCATTTCTGCAGTGAGGCAGCCTGCTACACAGATGAGGGCTTCCCCGCCAGAGGTACCTTGGCAGTCAATCATGCAGTCATCCAGTCATATCCCCTCTGCTGCTCTGCGGCCGCCTCATTACTGCTCTGTTACTCTCCCCTCAGTCACAAAGGACTGACCCGGCCCTGCGCTCACACAGGAACCATCGGCGCGGTGTAATGATGCCTGTCTCCATCCTAAGCCTGGTCCCAGCTATGTCTTTTATCAGACTATAGACTCATCAGCTTCACTCTCTTCTGCTGCTTAACAGATATTTGTACCCGGTGAGATGTACACGAGTTACAGCTCAGCGTTTTTGCCCATTTGTACACATGATAGTTCCTTGGCTGTCAAATGTACACGTGGCTGCCGCATATGACAGTTATACTAGTCAATCTCATTAATATTCATATACACTGTGCAATTTACGTGAAAGTCCCATACAGAGGCAAGCTGACACTGTCTTGGGGCCCTGGGCTATTTCAATTGTTAGTGGCTCCCTACAGTGACAGTTTTCCACCTGGGGCCCCTATTTCAGGCCACTTTTCAGCGATGCTTCCACCTGGGTAAACCCTTGCATTAAAGCAGCCCTCGTCCTACATGAACATCAGTAGGATGACGCTGCATGTTGTATGTACAATGTGTAAGACAGAAAATACGAATATGTCTACAGCTCTGGAAAAAATTATAGGATTTCAGCCCTGTTTCTGAGAGCCTGACACAAACTGTCCTAGCAGTGAATCTCACACCTGCACTTAATGTTTCCCATTCCTCTTGAAGGTCACTTGATGCCATCCTCCGATTCATGAGAAACTGTCGGATAAGGGAACGGTCATCTCTGCCATTAGAAAATCACTTCCACCCTCTACCTGGCTGCTTTCTGGTCATTCCCAGTGTCTCCTGCTTCACCTTGTTCCTGCTGTCTTTGAAACTTTGATCCTGGAAGCAACCTGCTGCTCAGCGTAGCCTCCTGCCAGCAGCGCTGATTTTTACTTTTTTTTTTTCCAGAGCTGTATATTCGTTATTATATGAGGATAAAAGCACATGTTGTATCGAATAATTAGTATCTCAAACGGCAATGGAGCCCCAGCACATGGCAGCCAATGGAATCCGTACTTCACCAAGTGAAAAGTATCTCCTGGGGATCTGGGAGTCTGGGTAGATGTTCTCCAGGTACCAGGAAAAGGGCTTGCACTGCAGCGCCTCCCGGAGGGCCTTGCGGGAGGACACGTCCCCATAGTCCACCCGTGCCACACCTGCGTGGACGACACCTTTATGAGAAGACTGCCCACAAAACATGGTGGCCATTTAAGGTCACTACAGTAAAAGTATTACATGATTAAGCAGAAACAGTGACATCACTCTGAGGACAGACATGGACCTTCTTCTGATTGTGCCCCGTTAAAATACAAATACAGCTGTACAAATGATCCAAAGAGAAGACGGAATGACTATACAAAACAGAGCATCGTGTAGCCAGTTCAAAGCAACTCACAGTTCTTATCCAGTATGCAGGCAGAGGTGGACATTTCAGGTCCAGAAAGTAAAAATCCAAACCAGGATTTTGTTTCAACCAACCAATTGAACATAAA
>JAODKF010000040.1:20744955-20767703 GCA_026779585.1 Mormyrus proboscirostris | reverse complement strand
GGCTACCCCTCCCCCGTGGAGCGAGATGCTCTGCCTGGAAGCCACTGAGAATCACTGAGCTCTGTCCGCTTTGATGAGCCGGTAGAGTCCTCTCCCCGACAGATACTCATACCTCTGATATCTCCATCGAGAAGAGGCCATCGCAAGAGAACGATGGAGATCTTAAGTCTAATTCATTTATAAAGCACATTTCACACAACGGCCGTTGAGCAAAGTGCTGTACAATCAGAGTAAAACACACCCGTTTACTGTACAACTAACAATGCAGAGTTAGAACGGTGTGTTTGAAGGGCTCTGATTGTAAACGTTGGAGCAGCTGTATATGCAGAGGGAGCGATAACTGCAAACACGCAATCTCCCGTGTGCTTTAGCCTGGATTTCAGGACCACAAGGAGAGACTGATCAGCGGTCCTTACTAAACAGCCAAATTAAAGCCAGATGAGAAAAAAGACAAATTATTATATAAGTTATCCGTCTTGTCCATGCCCAACAGCACGGGCTATAGTCTCAAAAACAGACATTTCCTGTAGCCAAGGTAATTAATAACTAGCTATGAAGTATTTCTTTAGAACTGAGAAACTGCTTCCGTATAAGATCACTGGAACAGTAATGAAATTCTGTGCAAATCCATCCTTTGCAGGGTTGGTGCTGTAATAATATGCTTCTGCCCAGAGTGATGGGGAATTTCCCAGATCAACAAAAAAAACACACAGGTGATGGCAGAAAGGAACAAAACTAGGCATTTAACCTTTGGCTACCTCTCAGCTGGGTATCCTTGGCAACGGGAATACCGAATGCCTAACTGGGAATGATTTGTCCCAGTCAGTTCATGGGGCAAGTTGGTAGGACACAACTGTTACACCCTGGACTTGGCACTAAAAGGCTGTAGGTTCAAATTTGATTATTGATGGATAAGGCTGATATTACCGTACCGTAAAAGATGCCCGAGATCGTATTAGTGTCAGTCCTTCAAGCTGCCCTGGATAACGGTGAAGCGACTGAACTACGTCATGCAATGGAGCGATGAATAAGCTGGAGAGCGACGTCGGGATGCTGCCCACTTGCAGGCTTTTAATTCCCCATCAGACCGATCCAGGGCCATCACTTCTCCAGTTTACCCACCGTTAACACTGCGGGAAGCTTGCGAGTCTCATCGACTTGTTTTAGAAGTCTGAACTGGCCAAGGGAATTACACCAGTGTCCCCATTTCCTCACACCACCGCGTGGAGAGCGGACACGATTTCAAAATTAACTTTAAGAGATCTTTTTTGGCTAGCGTTAATTTCCCCTCTTATTTCACAAATGATAACTACGTTTGGTTACAGTTTTCTCAAACAGTAACTGCACTTCACCCACCCCTTTAATGTTATTATCTCCACCATTATGATATTACGGACTGCAGGTAAACATGTCTGCACTGTGGAATTTAATAACTTCTCGGGATGAAAGAGGGAACGATGTTTAAACCAGATGAAACATGAAGACGATTTTGCCATTTTTGCTTGCATCCGCTGGTAATTAAACCATGAAAGGTGCATTATCATCAAGTCAGTCTGCCTGTCATCCAACTGAGCGTAATGCAGTCTTCGATAAGGCCTGACTTCCACTGCCGAATACCAAAATCTCAACGCCAGAAATAAGACCGACATTATAAAAAAGCCGAATAAACTATGCACAGAAGATGCACGTTGGTAGAAAAGCCCCTCCGGTCCAAACTTAAAGCTGCAGGATACAATGGCGCTCCGACAGCGCTGTCATGACTTTTAATACCTATGAAATAATACGGTTACTCGTGAACCCAGAGACATACGACATTAAATTTATAACACTCAGCCAATGCAAACATCAAAACCTGGAAATAACCATGCATGCGATCCCCACTAAACCTGCACTGCCGCTAACTCCCGTCTATGCAACTGTACAATTTATAATACCGCTGATAGAGTTAAACTAGGCTTCAGTACTCGCTTAACAGGATATTTGAGAAACACGGCGATCAATTACTGTACCGTCTTCCGACGTGTTGCATACGTTTAAATTCAATAAACTAAAAATGACCGAATTTACAACGAATGCAACAAAAACCGTAAATACATCAAATTAAATGCGTGTGCTATACTAACGGGTCTACAGCGGCGGATATACTGTTTCATTACAGAAGCGAATAAAAAAGCATGCTGTTAAAAAAGCTGGTGAAACACCTTACAGTCCGTCTTCTTTTCTGCAAACCGGTGTGTGACCGATGTTGTCTGTGCAGTCTGGAGTGGAGGCGATTTTTGCCTTGACGTCCCCCTTGATTTCTGATGGAATTGAACTAGAAGCCGGAGACATGCCCTCCTGTGCTCCGAAAGCAGAAAGCAGCTAATCTGTACGCCTTCTCCGGCGCTTTATTGGTTTCCACCTTTGCCAATCAATGCCGCACCAGAGCAGAACTGGCGTCTGGTAAATGTATTTGTTTCTAAATTATGGTGCGTCCTTAAACTCAGTGATCCATCCAAATATATGGCTACGTATAGATGCAGTCTAAGATGCGTCCAGTCTACTGTTACAGTATACTTCATTTTTTTTTGCAGAATTAGGGACTCGCTATCTAAATAGCGATTCCCTTCCGAAGTTTATTCCAAGTAGCTGTCAGAAAAAAACACATCTGTCAATTTAATGTACATCTACTGACCGATTCATTTCGAGTTGACATGAATAGTGGGATTCCTGGAGTCCTCCGGGAATTTTTTCAGTCATCTGTGTTCAGATAGTAGAATGACAACTCTGACTGGCCAAATGGCGAGATTTGCATATTAGGGAAGGTCATTGTGCCCACCAGCACTAACCTACTTCAAAACAGAAACCGAAGAAATACCTTCAGTACATGTATGCAAGAAAGTTATAAAATACCAAAAATGTATATGCATAGAAATCGCCTCATGCCCCAACTTGGCTTCAGATGAATCCATCAGTTACGCATTTCATTATTCGAGCTACCCCTCTCAATAAAAAACCTATTATCTGATTTTTTTTTTAAAATCTAATTCATTAGGGTATTAAAATACAACAATCCATAGATCAGTCGTCTAACCCCTTATCCCGGTCAGGGCTGTGACACAAAATTGTATCACTGAAACAGCAATTGCTCCTACGTCAGTCATACGTCAGCGTTTTCGTGTGGATGTTTTATTAGTGGTGATTTAATACCCACTGAGGGAATAATGACCCCAATGCTTGCTCTGGTGACTGGGTTAGCAGGCTACGGCTTAAATTATTCACTGTGGGCAGGGATGGCACTTAGCCCTACCAGCCACTAGGGGGCAGAAGGCACATATTTCCTGCCCTACCATGCCGATCAAAAACGTAGCAAAACTGAGGTCAGACGCACGAATACTTAAGGCAGGTAGCCACTTAATAAAATTTTGGGTTTAGAGCCCCCACCCGCGCCCAGAATTTTTTTATTACGGATCAGATATGTAGTAAAATTATAAGTCTGAAGCCCAACCTCGTGCTTCAGCCCCCCGGTTTGTGGAATCCATGGATAAAGCCCCCCACGGTAGGTAAAAAATTTCCCCCTCTGCCAGGCGGCAATAAATATAAAGAGTTACCCACCACGAAATTTATTTCTGGCTACTTGCTTGATAGACCCGAACAGCTATCGCGCAGATATCCACCGATAAGTCATGTCTGGGTGTTTTAATGAGACACCAACTTGTACATCCTACTGAAATGTCACTTCTGATGAGTCAGGTAAAAAAACTGTCATCTTTCTGACTGTTGTGAAACTCTAGCCGGCCTTTTCAAACACATGGACAGATAGTCACAGTGGCCATTTTGATTCATCAACTACGGCTAATCCCAGAAGTGAGTTCTTCCTTAGATTTGCTGCTAAGTGTATCTGACATGTATCCGTTCTCTCATATGAAGAAATAAAAAAACACCTGCAGACTGTATCTGTGTTCTATCGATCACAATGGCTGAGTACCATGCACCATCATAGTCTTTATCCTGTTAATCTGATATGACATTTTTATCAGGCAGCATCTGAATTTTCTCCCTTACAATGAATGAAAATTTAAATTTCAGTCTTTATAAGGTTTAATGTCACCGGAATATATGTTCAGGTGTAACACACTAGGACATGATGGTCTTACACAGCTTCAAATGGATAATGGGAAATGCAATATTCCCATTAAGTCTGCATATCCGTTCGTTTTTATCTGAGACGTACAGGCTGAGTCCGTTCATTTGTGTGGTTTATCTTCCAAAAAAATCACCTTACCAACGGTAATCTTTCAGTGGGCACACGAGTGCCCCCTTCAGGCCGTCGGGGACGTGACCGGATCCCAAGCTCTAGATTCCTTCTGATGAGAAATTCTTCAGCCTTTTAACCCAAAGCTGTGGGGCTTTTATCATAAATAACACAGAAATTCAAACTAGACATTTAATTCAAAACAACGTCTATGCGAGTCCCCATCGAAATTTAAGTCTTCATTTTTGAGCAATACACCCTGGTGTGTTTTTTGTTTATTTATTTATTTGTTTAAATTTAATTTAATCACTTTAATCAATGACCCTGACATCAAGAATTACCCACAAAGCTATAATGTGCTTTCTGTCCTTCAAACTAGCATCTACTGCTGTGTGAGAACAAATGAATGATTGTCAGGTTTTATAAACATCATCATATTCTTCGTATATAATTTTTAAATGAATCATTAATTACATAATTCTTCTATGTTGCCAGAAGTGAAAATAATATGTATTTGCATGCACATCATGAAGCAAAATTAGGAGTTTGGTGATCATTAGCTATTGTCATCACCCATACATTAAGTTATGTTTATTTATTTATTTAGCAGAAGCTTTTGTCCAAGGGGACTTAAAAGTGAGGAAAGACTGGGATCAGAGCACAGGGTCAGTTAGAATCCAGTGCCCTGTAGCAGTTAGGATTAAGGACTTGCTCAAAAGTTCAATGGTGATATGATTCCTCTGCCAGTCACGGGATTAGAACCCACAACCATCTGGACACATACAGAGACCCTTAACCTACTGAGGAACACACCACCCCTGTGACATATTGAAAGGTTAGTATGCTAGTTACTAAAAACATCTGGCATGCTAAACCTCTGTGCCTTTGATTGTAAGGTTGCCGTTTACCCCCGTAAGCAAGGTCCTTAACCCCCAGCTCGATGGGTGCTGCCGCCGGCAGCTGCCGTTCACTACCAAGCTTCCTCTTACTTATATACTGTATGTGTCTGCGTGACACAGACAGAAATTCCCCACGAGGGATCAATGATGTGTCGCTGTTATAAAGTTTCCAGAGCACTGATTTTGTTCATTTAGCATTTATATCAAATCCCTGGTCCATTTAACAGAGCTAGCGAGAAGAAAGAACTCTTGAATAATACTGCTTAAAAATCACGGAAGCATCAGAAAAAAACAGGGGTCACATCATCTTCATGGATGTAAATACACATTGGTTACTGCAAAATTAAAATATTCCAGTGCAAATGCAGTTACCATGACCAACATATACTGCATTTTTGCATAAGCAACGGCCAAAGTGCTTTTTTTTTTTTTTTACTCGAATAAGTTGCATCGGAAATAGAATAATCTAGATCCATGGAGAACAAATTTGATATAAAATACATAAATACTTAAAGACTTTATTTTCACCAATACGTGTTGTATTAAGCGAAGCTGTCCGCGACATCCACGAGGAAGGAACATAAATGACTAACATGCAGTTTCTGAAATTAATAGGTGTGAATAAGAAGCAACTATATGCTCCTATATGAAATGCTATGAAATGTTTTCTCCACCAGATGTCAGTAGAGCATTATTAGTCGGCGCTATAAAGTCGCCGAGTTCTGTAAGTGTGTACATGGCTTTTCTTCAGGACGTCTTGCTTTCTGGCCCCCCAGTGACACGCTCATTTTCGAGATCTTTAGATCAGCTGTGTATATATGTTCTTCTGTAATGTATGTTCAGCAAAATTGCATCAGTGCTTGGTCGCTAATGACCACCACCTTTTTGGGTGTTCTTTTGCCGGGAGTAAAATGTGTAAATATAGGATACAATCACCTCTCTACATTCGCGAGTCTGACATTCGAGGTTTCCATTATTCGCGAGTTGTCCGTGAACAATTACAGTTTTTGTAGGTTACCTAAAGATAGCAGGAACTTGCCACGTTGCATAATCCAAAATATATAAACAATAGGCCTACTGAAAATTATTTAGATCATACAAAATTACATAATATATCAGTGGGCCAATTAGTGTGATGCAATATTTGTCAGTGGAATTGCATAGGTCTACTATATCATTAGTTAAAAGAAAATTTAATAACGATTCCAAAACATAGTACTCCCAGTGCGTACATTAGTAACGTTTCACATTAGAGGATTATAAAAAGGTCTAGAAGGGAAATGCCAAAGCAATTTGACATACAAAGTGTACAGTACAGTACTGCTTGTTTGTAAACTGGTACCAAATAGACTTTATGTTATTGTTCAGGCTAGCAGATTGTTATGGGCTGAGGTTGGGGGGCGGGACAAGTATTATTCGCAAATTTTTACATTAGCGGGATATTCCGCAGCTAAAGTGACAGGGGGTGGGGGGTATATTTAAATTTTAACTTGGTATATAGTTACCTCCGTCAGAAATATATATAAACTAAGACATACTTCAGTTTCGCCAATCAACTGTATTGTGTTTTATATTATTTTAAAGTTAAATGTACTAATATGCATGAAAATTCAGTATTTGATTTATTTTTGCTTTCTAAAATGTATTTTTTTGAAATTTTACAAAAATGACCAAAGTGAAGACAATCGAAGGGATGGGGTTTCGCGCACTGCTTTGTTCTGAGAGGGGCGCTGTTTCCACGGACCCGGCGTGTCTGGAAACGTGATGCAGTCTCCTCTTAGCTGAAATGGTTTCATCCAGCCAGGTATATAGCCACGCGTTGCCTGGGATGATGCAAAAGTTGTCCGCGCGCGCTCTAACGCACGAAGTTCTCTGGGTCTCACGTGAACGTAAGAAACATCTATCGCTTATGTTTCAGTTGAAGATTTACTGCAGTCCAGCCAGTATTAGAATGTGGATTTCATGAGTTGTTGTTTTTTAAGTACATACCCACCTGTTTCTGTCTTTGGCTTCATGAAAGTGAGCAGAGATGAATTCTACAGCGTTCAATGAAACGGACACTGGGCTGTTTTCCAACAGGAGCGACGGGATTTTCAAATGCTGTAACTTCTCATCTATAGTGACCGATGACGGCTTTGTTGCAGCTGCACCAGATGAGCGAAGTCTGTTCATCATGAGGGTTGTTCAAATCGCTGTCATGTGTGTCCTCTCCCTGACGGTGGTGTTCGGCATCTTCTTCCTGGGATGCAACTTATTAATAAAATCGGAGGGAATGATCAACTTTCTGGTAACGGACAGGAGACCATCCAAAGAGGTCGAGGCTGTCATAGTGGGCGCGTATTAGCTCACGCTACTTCTGGATCCCGGGAACCTCGACGACCGAGTGCCGCTCCAGCTTGGCGATCCAGTGAGGAAATTGACGGCACCTGAGATCCAGTGTGAAGTGCTGACTTGGACAGATAACTCTCGAACCTGAGTATCGGCGCGATCGGACGCTTTGAGACACTAATTGGAAGTTATTTTCCTGGGATTCATTTTTCTTTTTTTTCTCATAGCCAAAGCTTACCTATTGAGAATGTTATACGGTTTAACGGACGAAAGCTCAGAAATAAAATTACAGCTGTTATGAGAACAATTGATATCGTTCGAAACGACTGACTTAGGTTTCTCTTAATACTGTTTTTTTTTCCTTTTTGCGAAAGCAGCGTTGTCATAAATGTTGAAACGTGTTTAATTTTTCTCGCATTTTCATTAATATGCAAGGACAACGTTTCCTTCGATTTAAGCGTGGCACAGGTTCAGCAATTACGGCCTTTAACGGTACGGTTACTAATAATATATTATTGCACGGATGATGAAATGTAATGAAGTTATGCACCCTGTCCTTTTTAAATAAATGAATATTAGATCTCAGTTTAAATCTTTTTTTGGAAGTAATTAACTTTTGCAGCGATTGCTTCAACAGAAATCACCGTCAATGCATTTATTGTTGATGTTTTTAATTGATGTAATTAAATTATCACATGAGGGGATGTCATTAAAGTTTCATATTGTGTTTTAAAACAATGAACAATTTGCACAAATTGTTAATTTGGAAACTGACAGTGTTGTTTGTTTTAAATACTATTGTGGTTAAACTGACGATGCTTCCACGACTTAATTACCAGTGACATTTCAGCTTATATTTAAGGGCGCGTACGGTTTTCTCAGTGCCAAACTCAAACCGTATCGTATTGTCAAGTCAATGGTTAGATGTGTAACAAAAGCTGTCATAACTGTCTTTGCAATGAACAAATGCTGTTGGAGGTATTTGATTCCATCTCCCTGCTAATTAGTATATAGGCTCCATCACCCCGATCCTACACTTCGGGGGAGGGGGAGGCGGGTATTTAACCACCTTCTATTGAACGGCCTTGTCCACACGTTCGCCCAGCAGCAGCGGAGACACGAGAAGACCGATCTAAAATGTCACCACGGTTGTATCGAATGCCATCCAAGTGAGATCATTGCTAATCACCTTATTTTCCAAATGGCTGAAGCATGTTTTGGGAACCTGGGCCCGGCCAGCTCAGAGCACTCGTGGATATCGATAGAAATTTCATGCTTTTTGAAGCTGCGAAAAGCCCATCCCGTTGAGCAGTCTTGTGGCTAATTGGGCCACCTATCATGCTCGAGACTTACGGCAAGAATAGATCAGGCCCGCCAAAGGGATGTGAGTAACGAGACGACTTCAAATACCAACCACGATATGCCAAATCTATTGCTTTAGGCCACCACGACACTACAGCCATTAGACTCCATCTATGAACATTTAAATAATTACCAAAATGAAAAATTTACTTTAAAGTATGCTAATCTTTTCGTGCAATGCAAAATATGTGTTAATCTGAAAATTTTCTAGCGTTCACTGAATATTTCCTTTTCGTACTCGTTCCACCCTTGCAAATCTCGATTCTGAGCAGAAAGTCCTATTGTCTGTTGATCTGTCCCTCACATTCTGCTGTCTACATGCCGACACAGGCTAATCTTCCAAAATAACTAGGTACAGTATAGCCCATGTATGGTAGATATGGTGTGCTGCCCAGATACCCCCGTTCTAACACCCTCACTTACGTGCCATCACTCCCGATACCTGCCATTTCGGGGCGATGTGACACTTTCACACGGCAGCTAAAACCCTAAGTATTGTATATGACAAGGGCGCTGGCAATTACTGGTCGCAACTGAGAAGACACCCTCAGTGGGAAGGATCACTGAGCACAGGTGTTACCTTGTCATAATTAACACACCAATAACAATTAAATCAAGTCGAAATAGTTATTTGATTCATTTCAATAGACTCGTAATTAGAATTTATACGGCAAGTGTTACGTGGAGCTTTCTTGAACCAAATTGCTGCCCAGTTTAGGATAAACTGTGGTTTGGGTATCACAGTGTTGAATAGTTACTCAGGTACAATCCCATATTTAAGATGAGATTTTACTGCTATTGTTAAGAGATCTGTTTACGAAATACGCATGACTAAATTTATATGTGTTGATAGGAGTAAAAGAGGTTTAGAACGCAGTGTACTGTCAAACAAATTAACAGTTATATACTTCCGTCTGTGGGCAAATAGCTATAATTTTCACGGAAAATAAAAATGTTGGAAAAATTCAATGGAACTATTAGTTCCAAGTTTCCCGTCGTGTCATTTTAACAAATCTTGTGGCCAATATGTGGGTCGCTTTAATAAGAGACGAGAGCTCCGTCTTTATTCAGCAGCGCACTAGCAGCGGCGCGGCGGCAGTGAAAGCAGCTGGCTGTCCCGTAGGGGTGACGAGAGGGTCTTTCTGTCCAGGTTTGGACCTCAAAGTCGGAACCTCTGTAGGACCGCCAGCCAGTGTCCTAGCTGTCTCTTGGGATCACAGAAACTCCACTGAGACCCTTGTTACTGGCGTCCATGTAGATGAGGAAAGGGAGTTATGAGTTAGTGTTCTCCAGCACTGGAACCTCGGCGAGTGCAGTTCTCATGGAGGCTTTCGACCACAGTGGATCGGTTTAGAGGGCTGGCACTATCTCATTAGAACTGTAGGGAACATGAGGGATGTCTTCACCATTTACTGCATGAACCAGGAACTCCACCTTGTACCGCAAGAGGAAGCAGTTCCAGGGGTTGAACTGCAAGTCAGTGTCCTGGATGGCAGGGAGCATGGTGCACAAGTTGCTGGTCACTGATCAACGTGGGTGAGCAGATTGCCCAGGTGGATGATGCTCTAACTCTGTGGGACTTGCTGCGTTATCCTTTGGAACGTGGCCAGAGCATTACGTATGGGCAAACCCGGAAGTGCCGCAGATCCTGAGAAATGGTGAATGCAGTCTTGGGTTGGGCATATGGGCCCAGTTGGACCTGTCGGTATCACTTTGGAGGTTTATGGAACTGAACTACATTGATCAGGTGACGTGATTAAGTGTATCATCAATTGGGGGAAGTGGATGCAAACACTTTCAGGTCACAGTGTTCAGGGCACTGAACCCCCCCAGAGCCCATCCTGCCCCTTAACCGGCACTGTCTGTGCAGACCATGTACCATTGACACCTGCTGCTGGCATATCGTGGATCTCCTGCACCGCCACAGGGTGATGGTGGTCCCTCACTGCTGAATCTGCGGATGGTGTTTACGCCTTGATAAAGGAACGGAGGGCCGACTCTTCCTGAATTACTCGGCAAAATTGTGGGTGATACCACCATGCACGATCGAAGAGATCTATGGCAAGTATGTCCAGAGGCTCACTCTCCCCTCTCTGCCAACCTGCCAGTGTCCCCCTGTGGAAGAGTGGTCTCTTCCAATAGTGAAATACCGCTGCAGAGTGGCACCCAGAGTGACACCATCCCGCTGGATTACCCCCTCTGTGGGGAAAGCATTGGTGTAGGTATGGCTGTAGGGTTTTAATTATATCTTTGTGGGGACTCTATTCATTTCAATGGGGTAAACTCTAATCCCAACATGACCAGGGCCGCTTTTAACGCAGGTGCAATCGGTGCAATGCACCGTGGGCCCCTGCAGCGAGTCGCGAATTGATAGTTGTTTAGCTAAAGATTCGGACGGTTCAAAATGGTCAGCCGAGCGCCTATGACAAATTCTTGCACCGACATCTACAAAACCTTAAAAGCGGCCCTGAACATGACGACCTTAACCCCTACCCAGTTTTTTGATTGCATTCACATATCTTTGTGAGGACCTGAAAAATGGTCCCCACAACTTCAAAATAACAGGTTTTTATTACATTATGGAGTCATTGGGTCCCCACAATGTAACATACATCTGGACACACAAACACACCCACACACACACATATATACACAGACCATGGTAAGACATCCGGCACATTAAACTACAGATCAGACATACTAGCAGTGCGTTGCAAGGCATGCCGGTAGCCTGAATAATGAAGCCCTCGCTGACCCCCCCCGCGGCGTCCCAGTATTGAGTACTCCGTAATTAGTTTTTAATGCAGAAATGCCACTGCGACCATATTTTTCAGACAGAATGTAACAAATTGGTGTGTTTTTTGCAACTCCCGAGGCGTGTATTAAATGAAGTTACAGGATTGCAGGGTTTTGACAGAGTAGCACAAGTCAGACTATTTATAACAGCACTGAGAATGTGGTATGTTTGCACTGATCACACTGAATAATGTTTTAATTCTCTATCAACTGCCAACGTATGTCAGACTTTCTCCCTTTTCGCACAGGATGACGACAATGTTAGATTTTTGCTTGCATGTTCTCTCACATTTTGCAAGTTTTAAAATACATTTCAACGCAAAGTTATTTTTATTCACGGAACATTTAAAATTAAATAACCATCAAAACTGAAGGAACACCGTGCACAAGCTCTCAGATTTCATTTTTAGGAACTACTCAGCTATGAACCAATATTAAATTAGTTTTGTATCACTGTTTGCGACCCCACAACAGCTACCTCAATAGCTAATGCTGCATTTAACATCTGAGGAAAATTTAAAAGTCACCTTTCAAGTTTATAAATTTGTTGCTAGTTTGGTAAATCATGTGTTCTAATGCTCTCCTTAATGCTCTTATTCAAATTTATGGTGATAAACCACACATTTAGGAAAAGTCCAAGGCAACCAATCAAATATTTATTTGTATTTATATCTGCTAGGTTCAATTTTGTATGACCCTGGCAGTGACCAAATTACCACCTGAACTGGAAATTAGTTCCATGCATAACAGGCATGTCAAGAAAAGGACGTAGAAGCTGATGATCACAGTATTGGTTCTGCATAACAGAAAGGAGAAAACGAAGCAGAGAAGGATGGAGTTTGGTGCTTTTGGAAGAACCTCAGGCACTGTGAGGTAATGAGCAGGACACCCATCGACTTGGTATCTGGTTCTGCTGCGATGAGAGGCAGACACAGGTGGTGATCACGCAGAGGTAGGCAGCACTGTGAAGTTCCTGCTACAATGACTCCCAAATGAGAAAAGAATCAAAAATAGAACAATCGGTAAATTCACTGGTACTGTATTAAGTAAATTTTGAGTTCATTTTCAATTTTTTTAAATAGTAGTGTTTCGCCTAGGTCTCCTGCACCTTCACCATTACACCACTCACTGCCAGAGCTGTTGGAAAGTTCTAGAATTACTTTCAATCGGTAAAGTGCTGTACAGTATTCTATTTGGCTGTTCTATCATTGCCAGAGCTGTTGGAAAGTTCTAGAATTACTTTCAATCGGTAAAGTGCTGTACAGTATTCTATTTGGCTGTTCTATCATTGCCAGAGCTGTTGGAAAGTTCTAGAATTACTTTCAATCGGTAAAGTGCTGTACAGTATTCTATTTGGCTGTCCTATCATTGGCTACACGGTCTGGAAATGGAGGTGCACCGCTGGAGGTGTCATGTAAATGTGGATTTTGTTTCACACACACACATACACACACACACAAAAGTATTTTCTGTTGAGAATCATGCATTTTACACTCCTTTCTCTCCTGTCACCTTCTTACCCTTCAATCACAGACTGATTTCATATTTCATATCAAGCAGAAGACAATCTGCCTCACATCTCCGATCAGGATGGTCCAATATCGCGTTGCATGCTTCACAAAATCTGGGCGGTGACCCTGCTAAATAATCCAGATGGAAAAACAGAATGCTTTTTTACAGAATGCAGCTTCTAGTTAGCCTGAGAAGCAACATGCATTAAAATGTAATTTGCAACAATGTAATAGAGTACTAATGTCAAAAGAGGTAAGTATATGCCTACGTCAGATACAAGCACTATGGAAAATTGATGTGTGGTTCACAGGATGGTACTTCTGATTGTTTTAGGTCTGTTAAGCTTCTTGAACTCATGCCTCTTGACCCTGAAAGTTTTCCAGAAATGGAAACACATGCATGATGATGTTTTAACTGCATCACTGACTGCAGACATAAGGAAACATCATTATCTCCCAGACTGTCAACAGCAATTGTCCACTCAAAGCAGGATTGTTGCTTTAAATAAATACACAAACAGGCCATAATCATATGGCAAGGCACTGTGAACACAGGCACCAGCGAAGTGGGGCCGCAGAACACAGAGCCGACCCGCTTTCTGCAATTAACGAGCGCGACGAGGGGAGGGATGTGCTGTCACACTGGCCAGATGTCGCGGAGCAAAAACTGCTTGCGGATGTTGATCTGCAAGTTACATGAATCATGGGACACAGAGGAGGGCGGCGGGATTAGCGCATGCTGCCAGTGACTGACAAGGTTTAGCTCCCTGCCCATTGATTGCATAGCTCCTGATTTCCCTGTTATAAACAGCACAAAGTAATCTGGCACACAGTGGGTTTGAAGGCCCACTTCTCAGCATCATTTCACACCATCTGAATGTATATCTGTGAGCTCTAGTCTGTTAGATTTTAAACCTTATTTACACTACCAAGTATGTTTGATGCTTTATTTTAGTTTCATCCATCCATCCATCAACCTCCCAATTTATAGATCTTGTCACTTCTGCTGGAGGAATTCACTTTCGGCTGCGTTTTCAGTGGTATAACCCAAACGGCCCTTTTTCAGTGGTATAACCCAAACGGCCTTTTTTCAGTGGTATAACCCAAATGGCCCTTTACAAAGATTTTGTTTTTTCACTGGTCCATTTCATGGTCATGATACCAATGAGAATGTGGGAACTCCAGTGACAGAAACCCATTATCTTAATTTTTCTGTATTTTTTCCATGGACTTGTAGGAGACATACAGATGAAACAAAAAGACCACAAATTAGATCAAAGACAGAAGTTCACAAGAGCGGTTTAATACGAGTTACATCATGGCACATTGTGGCATAACAGTGCGGAGCCCATGTGACTTGGGCTCTGAGGACAGCACTGTCCTGGGGCACTGGCTGTGAACCTGTTGACCCCAGATAGGCCAGCTCTCTCAGTGCTGATTGGTCACACAGCACTAGCCAATCATCAGTCTTGGATGTGGACAAGCAGTATGATTATCAGTTTAAGACAGGGTGACCCCTGGAAATTCCATTCAGAGGTACAGACCCCATTAGACTCACAACAATCCTCTGGGATTGAATTTTTTATTGTTTTCCGAGCATTATTTCAGGTTGAGGGTGAGTCACAGACTCCTTAATTGTTTTTGTTCAGCTTATTTGCCTAATAGCAACAAAGGATTCAAAACCCCTTCATGTGTAACCTCAGAACTGAAAATAGCCTCATTTTATTGAAATGCACCTCTGTCCTCGAGGCCACAAGAAAGAAATCTTCACACTCTCCAATTTTCAGATGCAGTGACAGCTGTTACACAATATCCCAAGCTCTTAAAAATAAATGAAACGTAATTATGTTTTTATAGGCCTATATTTGGCCGGGGAATCCCATGCGATTCTATGTAGCATTACGTTTCTTTGGAGTGTATTCAAACCATTTGCGATTTTTGCAATATTAATTACAAAGCCAGCTTCTTTCCAATAAATAATCTGCGACGTATCCTTTGCTCAGATATTTATGGGTTTTTAATTTTTTCCCCATAAATATTTCTTTTTGTAAGTTGTGCCTCATATAAGGAATGGGAGACTTGTGAGAAGCAGAAACGACAACCTCCTGTCTGTTTACATATGCTGAACGAAGATACCCAAAGGTCCAGCGAAACGGCAAACACCGCTTTTAAAAAGCTGCAGCGAATGAACATGCTTGATGGCTGTGGATAACGGCAGCGTAGCGTTTACACTCTGGTGCTGTTGTATTATTATCTGGCGACATTATTAACGACCTGCTATTTAACAATGTTGCGCCACCTCATGTGTTTATATGTAAGGTAAATTATACTCCTAAGTGCTTCAAATTTGTAATTGTTTTTGTTTCCTTGAGACACACAGCTCGTCCAGTCCGATTAATGGCAAAATGTCGCAAATATTTGTTATTTAAAAGCCACTTATCGTGTCTCCCATCACTATATGAAATACAGTGCGACAGATATATCTGGGTCTGCTCGGTTAGGAGACCACCAAAGTTTGCTCCAGATTTAGCAGGTCTCTTTGGAAAACATCTCAGTTTGAGATTATGATTTAAATACACAGGAATCTACATGGGTTTAGCTCGTGACGTGTGCCTGAGATTAATGTCTAAAAACAGCGTAAAAACCGACGTTGGTTATTTTTACCGTAGCCAAACCAGTATCCAAGCAACTCGAATCAAGACACTCCCCAGCCCTCGTGGTCCGTCGTTCTATTTTAATCACATGCGCGATATATACAGGCGAGTTTATGAGTCTGAAGCGCGCAAAGAGGAAATATAGAAGAAACTTGGCCTAAAGGAAATGCATCTGGTGATCTCATTTTTTACAACTAACCTAATGCAGAGTACAGAGGTAGCCTAAGACCGCTTCCTGATCACTGGCATCTGCTTTTTGTCTTGAACATGGCTGGGATTCAATTTAAAAAAATCCAAGTGAAGAGGGCAATAATTCTTAAATCAACTTTTTTTGCATAAGAGTCAGTTATATTTGTTGTTTTTCTATTCAGTGTGTAGGTCTCATGACCCTCCCGTGTGCCACGCCCCCTCATTTACCTCACGTGAAACCCCGATTGTGACCAGCTGTCCCGCGTTATTTCCAAGTGATTCTATGTATTTAAGTCCACGTCTGAGTCCGTATCCCCAAGTCTGTCATTGTCATTGTCTCGCTCCCTGGTCTGAGTTCGGTTTTCGACAATAAAGCATGTTTTGCTCGCATTTACCGGTTCCTTTGCCTGCCCCGACGAGACAGCAGGAGAGCAAGTTTCGTATTATAGTGCCAGTGAGATGAGTGCTTATAACGGAGCCTTTGCTCGCGAACCGTGTAAATAGCCCCGTGTGTAATTATTATTGTAAATAATTGCGCTGTGTCTTCGGTTTCTTTAAGCGTTTGTGCCTGTTAATTGCGTGTTTCTGTGCCCCCTCTAGGTAGTTACCATGTGTGTGCCGTACAGTGCAGTATCAGATCTCCTTGTGTTTTCCGGTTGTATGATTTATTTTGGCGTTTTGTTTTTTGGTCTTTTGAAGGGCTGCTATTAAGTGATCTCGCTGAAACTCGCCATGTTATCGCTGCTGTAATACAATGGTGGTGTCAGAAGTAGGATGCCTGAAGCAGTCCTGCTCCAGTCTGGCAGACCTGCAGGTGGCCGTGGAGAAGTGGCGATTTCACAGCAAGACCAGCACAGAGGAAAAAGCTGATCTGCTGGGGCTGTAGCAAGAGGAGCCGCTGGCATTTGCCCAGGCCTGTTGACAGATGCAGGGTTGTCAATTTTGGCCGGCTGGCTGGTCTCAGATCTTCAATTTGAGACAAGTCTATACATGTATGTAACTGTTTTATTACCTTGTAAACAGTCTGTAGGGTTTATGAACTGATCTAGCTAATTTTAGATTTATAATGGAATAATGTAAATTTGCCATACCATCTCTAAGCATGAGTCTGAAAGCATGAGTGTCCATGCCAGATGTAAGTTGCTCATCTGCAAGGTTGCCAGTAGTACTGTGAGGGAGGTGTGGCCCCACTCTTCTGAAGTGCTCTGGCCTCATGCAGTGCATCCTTGAGTCATTCCTGTCGGCTCACTGGTCACCGATCTGAGACGATGTCGGTGATCAAAAAAGGCAGGGACTACTGTGGACTCTGAACACTCTCACCAGCCGTCGAGGGCTTCCGGCTCTCCGGCTGCGATAAGCCACAGTGTGACCCCAGCTATAACCACAACCAGCTGAGGCTGCTCTGCTTGGCTGCGAAAAGGCGTGCCATAGTTGGGAGGCCCGGCTGACTTGGGATCAGCGGGAGGGGGGGCAAGACGGCGCGGCTGTGTGACAAACTGACCAGCTAGGAGCAAGTGTGTGACTGCCAGAGGCAGTAGGCTGTTAGGTGAAGCTTTGCTACTTAGCTACGGGACGGTGTGCCACAGCTTGGAAGGCTGGAGAAGGGGTGGTGCTCCCTGGAGAAGCGGCACAAACGGCTAGCCTGATAGGAGTGCAGCCGCCTGGGGCGGGAGGCTGAGGATGATACACTGCTTAACCATGAGGGGGCGTGTCTCACCCGAAGGCCAGCTGGCTGACCAATGCCATGAGCTGGAGGAGCAGTGTGGGCGGTATCATCTGGACTTGGAGCTGCTGTGTCAGGCCCCTCGATCTGGGGAACGAGAGGGGCAGCTGGTTCTCTCTAAGCTGTGTAAGGTGAAGGTGCCAATGGGGACCTGCATTACCAGCACCCACCAGCAGCCCAGCATCTGCCAGCCTCCCGGTCTCCTCAGCCATGTCCGTACTCACGAGAGGGCGGCTCCCCCCATCATCTGCACTGGTGACTGCAGCCGGACCACTAGGACTTGGTTAGGAGCCGAGATTGGGACTGGGTGTGATCACTGGGATGGTCGACCTTTGAGTGAGGGCCCACAGTGTAGATCTCCTTGTGTTTCCTCGTTTAAGTGTGGTTCAGAGTGTGATTGCCGTTTGTGTTAGACCCTTTAAGAGCTATCGTTAAAGAGCCATCTTGTTGAAACAGTCTTGCCTTGTCTAATCCCTGCCACTGCGTTGCCTCGGTCTGCCAAGCGCTACAGTTTATACCTCCAGGAAACGCAACAAAGAAAAGAGCCGAAAGAGCACCTCCTAGACCCCCGTTCCATATATGGCACAAAGGAAGCTCAATCAAATGAAGTTTTAATCCTGTCGAAATACCATCGTTTTGTTCTCATCTTTCTCTCAGTGCAGTGGCTTGTGCATGCAATATGGATCCTGTGTATGAGAGGAGCTCTCATTAAACACCTAGCTATTTAATAGGCCAATGCATTATTTATGGCTAACTAGCTTGGCGCACCTGACCCTACGTGTTTCCCCTGCTTGTATGTCATTGCCGGCATTATGCGGCACAGCGGCAAGACTCATTTATGTTTGATGAGCCTGTTTTGCTGACGTCATGGTCCGTGGCCCCTGGAGTGTCTGTTGGGGCAGCGAGACAAGGTCTCACTTTAGCGAGGATAACACGGAGAGCTCAAGGCTATACTGCGTGTTGGGCATCACCGGCAGTGTGTCAGTTCGACCTCTGTGCTCTTGTATGTGGTATTAAAAATGTTTTTCTGTGTGCTTCAGGTACCATGGTGCTTGTAACCAGATTGTTGTAGATTCTGTCCCAAGCTGAGACTTTGTTGTTCACCCTGAATTACTTTTGTAAATTAAATCTACCTGCATAATGCAAAAGCTGTTTTCTATAGCCTATGAATACCTGGGACTATTAAAATACAATTAATAATTGTAACGAATTCTGAATTCTATAGGCGATTTGGTAAACATTTGCTAAGTTTTCCTAAGAGCACATAGCTAATTTATGAAATCATCTTTGAAGTTTGTGATGTAAGGAGAGAGAACATACAGTATGAAGATTCAGCTCCCATAAAAATATAAATGGTTTGTAAGATCAACATGATCATTCAGGAGGGTTTGTTCTTTGTGGCCTTCAACATGTCCTCTATGGAGAGGAGCAGATTGAAATCCTTCCAGTAAAACACACCCACGCCATGACAGGGCCATCAAAACTGTTCACTAAGAAAACAAGCCCTCAAGGCTCTGCACTACTTTACAGGCATGTGCTGTTTTGTTAGGGTTGCTCTACTGCAGTGGTTCTTAGGCTTTTTTTGATCCAAGCCCCCCCCCCATTTTTGGGGCCCCTACGCAGGTCATGATATTGTTTCCCTTTTATGTGTTCTGCCACGATGACAGTAATTGGCAGTGTTCATTAATATAAGCATTGCAATTTGGTTACACTGGCCGTGACTCAACATTTCACTCCACTACATCCAACAACACATTTTAATTCACAGTTTATCGCATTAACGAAAGTTAATGTTTATGAACAAAGAAACTAAATTTGAAAACTATATGGCAAATGGCTCTAAGATCAGAAGCCTAAAAACCATTAAACTTGCGCTTAATAGCTTTCAACAAAATAACGCAAACATTGCAAATTACAATATTTTTAACAATGTTTTGAAATTAAATGAACCAAGTAGCAATGACCCTCCGTCAGCTTCCCGGTTAGATGCTGCTAACTGAGTGCTTTGATTTTAACTGAGAATTCTGGGATTCTGTGTAATATGACCAAAGCTTTCACGTTCCTTACAACCAGGACACCATGCTATTAGCTGCTAATAAAATACAATCATATTACAGAGTAGCAGAGTAGATTCTCTGTTGTGTCTTTTGGCAAGACCCTTAACCCTAATAGTTCCTGGGACTGTCTGTCTCTGATTTCTCAGTTGTATATTACTTTGGGCGATAATAATGCATTTGGTATGCATGTTGTTTTAAGTTATTCCTGATCTTTGCCTGAATTTTACCTGCTATTAGTTTACGGTTTGTGCCTCTTATGCTAGAGTATAATTTAGTAAACTTGCTAATTCTGCACTCAGACCTAAGCCCCACAAACTAGCTACATAAAAACCCTCGTTGAGCATAAATGCAACATTATCTAATATGAAGGTCTTGTATAATAGCTGAATTATACTGACAAGCATGCACCTGTGTGACATGGGCTTCACCACTTGTTGACTTTTACAAAAGTAGTATAAAAAAACGCTACTGCTTGCACGGTAACTTTCAGGGACAACGAAGGGCACAGTGACCAGGTGGATGGATGGCGTCTGAACACTTCCTCAATCTTTCGCCTTCTCTCTCTTGCTGATTGTGCTCTGTAGCCGTCATCGAGACGCACATGCATTTTTCATCCTATCTGAGTCTTTTTGGACTGAGCTTTTTTCATCCCTCTCCTTGAGGGGACCATCCAGCCTTTATGTCCTGCTTCACCCTTTGTCATCTTCCTTCCCTGATGTGACGAGGGGGACACAGTTTTACCCCGATGCCCCAAAGGACAGTAAATACTGCATCGTCTACTGTCCTTAATGGGGACAAAATTCATTGTTTCACTAAGAAATGAGGAATTACGTTCAGGTGGTACTTATGGAGAACAACTGACGTTTAAGTGTCCTCAATTGTGTCCAGCTCGCTTTTGTGTCACAAAAACCTCAGATGTCCAGTTCATGTGTTCCAAATCAGCAAGGTGACTTAAAACTGTTTTCAAGAAATAGTCATTGTTGAAATTTATTTGATCATCATTAAAATATTTTTACTGAATTAAATAACAATAATATATCATCCAGCTGGCACTGGACAAATTCAGTATATGCCAGATTTATTTAACTGATATCAAATATCTTTAAGTGAAGAGCAAATTTCCCAAACTCACTCCATTATTTGTTGCTTTTTGAGATGATACTGCCATAGACCTACAGTCAGGCTTCCTCATCATGTGTTACAGTATTGGGAATCAAATATTACTCATTTCTCATGTAATCCGACAAAGAACTCATTAAATGTCCATAACAAAACTCACCAAGTGCACAGAAATTTTCTCCAAAAAAGGATCTTGTGGACTGAGTGAGTTTTGGAAATTTTATCTTTAGCTCTGGTTACCATATTTAGGTAATTGATTTTCCATGAATGGAATTATTTGGAAATAAATTTTCAGTTGAAGCAACATGTGTATTTGTGAGCATCGACAAATGATGTAACTTAAAATACTATGTGATACATCATTTAGTGCACAGGTTATACCATAATTCAGTGGTTAGGAACATTTTTCTCCCCAGAAATTCACTCTGTAACCTGACAGTTTAATGCAGGCTGTCACCCAGACCTTTCTCGAATATCCCATAAAGAGCATTAGACAGAACGCAACTATGATGAACTGAGGAAGATTCAACACTTTCCACCGTAAATGAAACACACTGCAGATAGTGTGAACAGGAGGGCTAAAGAGCCTGCAGGCTGTGACAATTAATCAATCCCTGATACAATCTGTCAGGGAAAATGGATTGTGATTCATGAATGTAAATATACTGATAAAACAGTAAATATAATTTGAAATACATAAACAATAACTTATTTATCTATCGCCTGACCCACTGAAAATGACCGCTCTGCATGTTTTGTGTGCTTGTCAGCGCTTGTCTTTGTTCGACAGACAAAGCAGGATGGGTATTCTGTGGCAGGCAGTGATCTTAATTTGCCTATTCACAGCGGCACGGAAAGCGATTTCCAGGCATTAGGCGCCGCCAAGGAATAGAGGGATGCAGTCTGCTGTCAACAGCAGCGCGCTCTGCCAGAGAGCTCGAGTGACAGCGGAGGGGAAACATCTCGGCTGATGCTGCCCTGCGTCAAACACGACAATTAAATTTTTATCCTGCTTTATTTCACCGAGATCATTTGGGATTAACACCAGCCTGGGTTTTACTACTCTGGGAGCCAAATGAATTTTAGCGCATAGCAGAGAAGTTCTGGCTTATCGTGTGTTTCAACACAGAAGAAAAGATATGAAATATTTTAGCATGTTTTAGCATGTACAGCTAGAATATGTTATTAGCCATCAGTGGAGAAATCATCTTGGCTGATAAATGATGTTCTGTCCCAGCTACATTGTTAATTTAAAAACCTCTAGACAAAGACATTTTTGCCTATTTACAATAGCTACATGCTGGGGCACAGTAGGGGTAAGAAGACCTTGGCAGATTCGGGCGGCCCAGTATTTTACAGCGGCCCCAGAATATCTAAGGTTATGAATTTACTGGCCAGGGGACCCTAATGTGACATTTTATCAAGGGGGCTGGAATTTCTACCAACCCCCCAGGCTACCTAAGACAAGTGGCCCATCCTTGAACTGGCAGTCTTAGTGGTGTGCATTTAACTGTGCCTTTAAACATTATGCTACCTGCTGGCCCTGGAGAGAGGGTGCAGAAATGACTGAAATGGTGACTCTGTGTATTTGTGAAACCCCACGACGACACAGGGAGAACATGCAGACTCCACACACATGTAGGGACCTGGGTCCCAGAGGTGTGAGGCAACAGTGCTAACCACTGCACCACCGTATCTCCCCATATACACATACATAACAGCAAATAATTCTTATAAAATATGTATATGGCATATATATATTTTATAAGAATTATTTGCTGTTATGTATGTGTGACGTGCGGCGGCAAGACGAGCGGGCAAGGAAACCAAAAGAGCCAGAAGGACGGGGAAACGGGGTTTACTTCCAAAGGCACGG
>JAODKF010000040.1:20729641-20741640 GCA_026779585.1 Mormyrus proboscirostris | reverse complement strand
TAGGACTTTGTGGCCCATTTTGTGCAGGTTTTTTCCAGGCAGAACATACATGTCATCCATCCCCTCTCTCTGGACACGTGTGGGCACTTGCCCAGTTTTATTTTAGCTTCAGAGCCTCAGGTGTTTCCGTGGTGACGTCGCCACGCCGTGCAGTGTGGCGCCCTCGATGCGTCTGGCTCCCGGCGAGGCTCCACATCAGCGCGCCAGCACCCAGCTGTGCAGGCTGTGTGTGTGTGTAAGCCTATCTCTCGCTCGCTGCTTCCGTCCCATTGGCTCAATCGGGTGCGATCAAAAAACAGCATTGTAGCAATGTCGTCTGTGAGAATGCTAATGTGATGTTGTTTTTTCACTAAGAGATACAGTCTCAGTACTCATGTACAAACTGATTAAAATGTGTTTTTCCCTGCTGCTGCAGTAACTGTGTGTATCCAGCTGCAAATTCACTGCGAACAAAACCAATATTTAATCACACTCCAGAGCCCAAAATAACTCAAACGGGCTGGTCGATAAACAGTGCAGCAGCAATTTGAACCAGAAGCTTGTCAAGAAATGTGTTGGGATTGGTTTCAGAAAGCGCAATGACAGACTTTAAAGGCAGGTGGCGCTATAGCGTCATACTGCCAGGGTTGGGGGTTTGAATCCCGTCCTAGGAGCTGTATGTGGAGTGTCCATGTTCTCTTGTGCTTGCAAGGTTTCCTTTCACAATACAAAAAAAAATTAAATAAAATTTAAAAAACGCATATGGTTATGTGAACTGCTGTCATTGCCCGAAGTATGTGAGTGCTGGCCCTGCTATGGGCTGACATCGTTTCCTGTGCATGGTGGGATATACTCCTGGACCACCGCATCCTTACTGGAGGCACAGTATAGAATATGGAGTGATGGATGGGTGAATAGTTAATGGTGATGCTCAGATCATCCGACAGGTTTCAGATCTTGAGCCTCCTTGGCTTCGTGATGTTTCTCGCACGCTTTCCCTGCTCTCCTCATTTCTGGCCCGACTCCTTTGTTTATACCCATGTGACAGAGAGCCGCACAGCCTCAGTGGGGCCCGTGAACCAGCGGCAGTGTGAGCGAGACGCACGGGGAACGATGGGCAGCCGCCGCACAGCAAGCTGCCAGGCCGTGGACGACTGTCTTGTGAAAAAACAATCTTTCCAAGCGCTGTTGTCGCAGCGGGGCAGTTGGCACGGACGCTCACACACGTGTGTAAACAGGGCTGGATAAAAGCACAGAGGGACACAGAGTCAGTGACGTTAAGCTTTAAACCAGCTTTCAGCGCATCAGAGTTTCAGAAACTGCATTTGCCAAAACACACGTTTCTCCAGTCGTGTGATATTTCATATGTGTGATTTTAATTTTCTACTTCACACACATAGGACACAGTAAAAACAAACATGATCTTTCACAATGTTTTACTCTCCGGCATTTTGATACTTTGGCATTTCATATTCTACGCAGGTTTCAAACGTTCTTGTCTCTGTGGACCATCCTGAAACAAAAAGACTTTATTATTATTTAGTGACCTTTCAGGAACAGCAGGGATATACTGGTTTGGTGCATCAGGACCAGCCACACACACACACACACATAAATGTACCATGTTGTGTCTTGTCCTTTTTTCAGCAAACGTACCCACAGACCATGGAATGACACAAAGGCATCACTTATTGCTAGATGCAGAAATAAGCCAAACCTCTTGATTCTAATCCATTCAAGCTCCTTCGATTACAATCAACACACAGTTGACAGTCGGCATGAAGTTCCTGTCTTCAATACTTTGATTCTTCATATGTATTCGTATATGTATCCAAATTCGACGAAGGTTCCGCCACCCAGACAGATTTGCCGGTTTTGTATGTTAGTCTCGCCCTGTCCTCTGATAGCTTGCGCCGACACCTCCCCCGTGCCAATGATTGCGGAGCCGCTGAAGCAAAACAGCCATGAGGGCAGCCGGCGACGGCAAACAGAGAAGCTGGTTCGAGCAGCTCAGCTACCCTCCATTAGCGCTACTCTCTGCTTGTAGGGAACAGCAGGCACATTAAGAGCCGTACAGTTCATTTAGGAGGTTTTGGCCGCGTGCCGCTGGTTATACTTGCACTACCTTTAGGGACTCCCTCTGAGGCCATGGGCTGAAAGGTGTGACCTCATTTCCATAAGGTACACCGGCGAGCCTTGAGGCACTGCTGCTTCCAGTTTGGACCAATAGTCGTGCGATGACAGGCGAGACTGTCTTAAAACCCCTGAGGAGCCGCACGGCAGACCTCAGCCGTCTGATCATTATTAAGGCACACAGCAATTATTCCGCCCCAGGAAGGCTGTACCACAGGGAGACGGGCACCTGTTGCTAAGTTACACCTCATGCAAGCATCACCGTCGCAGTGCATATGTAAGGCTTAATTGGCAGCTCTGAAGTTTGCATTATACAGGATACAAATAGATGAAAATCTCCCAATTTCCTCCAATTGTGAACCTAATCATGTTATTAAGTTATATGTTTTTGTTCTCTGGCACAAAACTGGGATTGGAGGAGATTGATTAGTAACTGGGTGATCAGAACCATGGAAGGCAGAGCCTAGCTGGGGTGAACCGACTCTGTGGCCAAAAAAAACGCTCCTTCATCCTCACACAGTGGAACAAGGCCTCCAGTAACAGATACTATTCCCAGTCTCAGACAAAGAGGAGAGAAAAATCAATGTCCTTTACAAATCCATGCGTTTTTGTGTCGGCACGATTCCCACACGGGATCTCAAAGGAGCCCACAACCAAGCAAACACCACGTAAATATCATGAAAATGACTTAAAACTAAAGAGGGGCTATGCTATGGAACTGTACGCATGACATAATCGATTGCAGGGCAAACAAAGAGGTGATGCCACCATCATCATTTGTTAGCGTCAATGTTTGTTGATTTTACCGTCAAGTTTGATGTCAGCTTAATTTGTGACTCTATTTACATAGAAACATAGAAAGTTAACTTCTTTCCCACTGTTTTTCAAAAAAAGTTTTTTGTATATTTTTTATTTTCTCATTTATATAATGTATATTTACAGTATTACTGACACCCTCACCAAGAGAAGCAGTCTAAAGATATTTACAGGAATTGCTTAATAAAAGTTCATCTGATGTAACCTGTGGGGGGCACTATATCCAGGGACTTTGGAGGATCTGTGAGAGCTTCCAAAATGTCAGAAGAATGATGGTCAAAATTTCTTTAATAATTCTTTAAAAGCTGGATGCCCTGAACATTAATAAGGAGAACAAGATCTTACAATATTTACTATTCATTTATTTTTATCATTCATATGCCATTTTTCATTGCCTTGTCAGAATTATTTGCATATAATTAAAAGGTGGCTACATTATCCAAAAATTGCTCCAAGAATAAAATACAGCATTTTAATTCCCATGACAGTCTTGTTTTTTAAGACCTTAATTAAAATCAATAAAACAACGTAGCTTCTATTCAAGCATAGAAATAATGTACACGTTTCTGGCTTTCTTGTAATGAGACTTAAACTCATATTTCTTATCTTCCCATAAGCACAGACATTGAGGAGGCCCTTCTATTAGACTCACAGTCTGTGTCCAAAGCTAAGTGCTTACCTGTCCTGCATGAACTATAATTACAACAGCTATATACTGTCCATCTCCTTCAAGCAGATTCACCATAAGGCCTGTCTAAACCCGCACAACACAATTCGCACAGTCGAAATATAAACAGCCTGTGAGCACAGTTGTTGCATGGTTACCAACTTTCGTCAGGTGGTTGGAGTGAGATTTGCACACACATGCACACGCATTTACATTTTTGTAACAGTTTTATTACCATGTAAATACTCTGCATACCACCCCAATGCTTTGATGCAGCTTATTTTAGGTTTATGATGGAATAACATAGATTTCCCATAAGATTTCTTGCATGTGAGTGAGAGTCTGAGAGCCAGACGTGGTTCCGACGTAAAACCTGAGTAATTCATAACTGATGTACAGCCCAAAATGACTTACTTCGCTGTCCAGCACCACTCTTTTCCACGTGTATCACCCAATCAGATTTGGTTTTGGTGCTTCAGGTGAATCCAAAGATCTAAATTCCTTCCTGTGATCCATTGGGACAAGTGTTAGCTTTCGGGACTGTGCCTAGGGATGGCCCCCCCCCCCCCATTCCAGTGCGGCCCACAGAGGCTCGCACCGCCTGATGGATGGCGGGGGTGTGAAAAGGTGCTCTGTCGGGGCAGGGGTTTTTGCAATTTCCCTGAAAATTGACTGTCTAAATAAAGCGTCACAGCTCACATACTCTCTGCGTGGGAAATCAATAGGAGAGACGTGAGAGGGTGCATGAGTAATCTGATTGGCCCGCCACGAACCCAGCTGCACAATGGACATAAATTGCTTGTGCTCGCTTTTCACGTCACCTCACAATAGGGTCGCTCGCTATATTCAAAATTTTGCCCTAATTTCTTCGCTGTGGTGTCACCCTGGTTTATCCAGATACGTTTTAGTCAGGCTGACGGTACAGAGGCCTTTGACTGACAGAACGGGAAACGCCTTCTGCGGCCCGACCACTTAAATACCTTCCCTTATAACACAAATATCACCTGTTACATTAACAAGGAGTCAAAACAGTCCTAACATGCTCCATTTAAAAAATACTCTTTCCTTAAAGTAAGATTAAAGGGTTTCTTTAGATTTATGCCACACTTTATGTTTACTTAACGCACCCATTTCATTTTAGCAGCGCATGTGTGAGAACTGCGGATCTGGCTTTTGTTTCGACGGTTTGCTTTCAGTTGCAGGCTTTTCCCTCAGCCTTCAGGCCGAACCTCAGCCGCTCGTATCGACGTGGCCCTTGGTTGGTCAGCAAGGAACGGGGCCAGGGAGTGAGAGGAGGGCTGTGAGAAAGCAGGAGTGAGGAAGACTTGGGAAAAGAGCGCCAGCGTGTGAAGGCGGGATGAGGGGGCGTCTATGTGGCAGAAGGGTAGCAGGTTTAGGTAGAAGCATCTCTACAGGCTGTTTGCTGAGATTTAATGCCACCAGTGGTGGGGCAGAATGACATCGGCTAAGGCACCCCTCACACGGGGTCATGGGGGGGCAGTCGTGGGCCATGCCCCCTCCCCAATGAGCCATTGTGCCCCCGAAATGCCACCCACCAAAGACGCATGTCCCTCTGGTGCCCCTCGGTGTGCCTGCATCAGCTTCCACGGGGGGCATCCAGGTGGCATCCTTATCACACACCTGAACTTCCTCTGCTGGCACCCTTTGATCCAGAGGAGCAGCGGCTCAGTTTCTCTGCCCCTTTGAATCGTTAAATCTCATCCAGTCACGGAGAGTGACTCCAGCAAGCCCGTGGAGAGACATCGTCCGGGCAGCTTGTACCTGTGACCTTGTTCTGTCTGGCATTATCCACAGCTCATGACCACAGGTGAGGACAGGGGTGCAGATTAAATTTGCTATCAGTGCTATTTCGGTTCTGTTATTACGTCTGGAGGTTGGAGACAAATTTATTCACAACTACGAAAAACACATTAAAGAGCAGAGGAGTAAATTCACATTCAAGTTCAAGCCCAGAAAGTACAAATCCAGGCCAAGGTTTTGTTTCAACCAGCCAGCTGAGTACTCTAACTGTGACTCTTTATAGAGTCGTGGCCAAAAGTTTAGAGAATGGCACAAGTATTGGTTTTCTCAAAGTTTGCTGCTTGTTTGTAGATCTTTTTGTCAGATATTTCTACAGTATACTGAGGTATAATTACAAGCATTTCATAAGTGTCAAAGGCTTTCATTGACAATTACATGAAGTGTTTGCAAAGAGTCAGTATTTGCAGTGTTGCCCCTTCTTTTTCAAGACCTCTGCAATTCGCCCTGGCATGCCGTCAATCAACTTCTGGGCCAAATCCTGACTGATGGCAGCCCATTCTTGCATAATCAATGCTTGGAGTTTCATGGTTCTTCACCAAACTCTTCTTGGATGGTTGGGAGAAGTTGCTCTTGGAGGATGTTTTGGTATCGTTTTTTATTAATTGTGTTTAGGCAAAATTGCACATAAATGGTCTCAGGAGGCTTTACTGTTGGCATGACACGGGACTGATGGTAGCGCTCTCCTTTTCTTCTCCAGACAATCTTTTTTCCAGATGCCCCAAACAATCAGAAGGGGATTCATCAGAGAAAATGACTTTTACCCCAGTCCTCTGCAGTCCAATCCCTTTACCTTCTGCAGAACATCAGTCTGTCCCTGATGTTTTTCTTAGAGAGAAGTGGCTTCTTCGCTGTCCTTCTTGACACCAGGCCATCCCTCAAAAGTCTTCACCTCACTCTGCATGCAGATGCACTCACACCTGCCTGCTACCATTCCTGAGCAACCTCTGCACTGGAGGTGCCCTGATCCGGCGGCGGAATCAGCTTTAGAAGACGGTCCTGCTTGCTAGACATTCTTGGGCACCCTAAAGCCTCCTTCACAACGTTTGAACCTCTCTCCTTGAAGTTCTTGATGATCTGATAAATGGTTGATTTAGGTGCAATCTCACTAGCAGCAATATCCTTGCATGTGAAGCCCTTTTTGTGCAAAGTAATGATGACTGTACAGTATGTGTTTCCTTGTAGGTAACCATGTTTAACAGAGGAAGAACAATGATTTCAGGCACCACCCTCCTTTTAAAGCATCCAGTCTGCTATTTTAACTCAGTCAGCATGACAGACAGACTTGTCCTCATCAACACTCTCAACTGTGTTAACGAGAGAATCACTGAAATGATGTTAGCAGGTCCTTTTGTGGCAGGGCTAAAATGCAGTGGAAATGGTTTTTTTGGGATTAAGTTCATTTTCGTGGCAGAGAGGGACCTTGCCATTAATTGCAATTCATCTGATCACTCTTCATAACATTCTGGAGTTTATGCAAATTACTGTCATAAAAACCGAGGCAGTAGACTATGTGAAAATTATTATTTGTGTTATTCTCAAAACTTTTGGCCATAACTGTACTCAACTGGTTTGTTGAAACAAAATCTTGGTCTGAATTTATACTTTCCAGACCTGAACTTTCCACTTCTATAAATTCAGAACTATTTCACAACTATAGCCACCACAAAGAGAAAACTAAAATTATGCCAAAATTTAAATTATTAAGATATATACAATTATTTTTAACTTAAGGTAAACATGATTTAAACCCCCAGGTGAGTCCTGAGGAGGTAATACTTAAGTTCCTGGTTACAAACCAGCTCTGACCCCAACTGATTCTATACCAGTTCTGCTTGTGCACCTGATCCTGACAGACATGCTGCCACAATCTTGAAAAAGGTAAATGACATTCCCAGCTTTCATAACGTCTATGCCTTTCATTCTGAATAACACCTCCCAAATCTAGAAACTGCCAACTGTAGAAAATGAAACAGCTTAATTTGCATCTTGCCGAATCCACCTTTCCCACCAATCAAAGCTGTGTCCCCCAATGCTGCTGAGATTGCTGTGAGGGCTTTTGGATGTCGGTATATTACATTTTACCCTCTGATTTGTGATAAATGTGCATCACACATGAATTAAAGATGCAGCCCTAATGTGGCGTCATTTCTCTGTACTGAGGCCCGAGGCTTCAAAAATCAACACTGTCCAATGCAGATAAGGGATTGCACATAAGTTTCATTTCTGATCATGTGACTGTGAAAGTTTTGGAAAATATCAGACAACATAGTCAAATAATCACAGGCAAATGTGTGTTGCACATGAAGCATAATATGATTTTACAATCTGGAAAATCTATATCTGCATCTATTTGTATCATAGATCTTGGAGCACTGTGTGGCTCTATGGGCTACGTCCCTGTGATCAGAAGGGTGTTGGTTCAAATCCTGTGGTTGGCAGAATGATTTTACTGTTGGGTTTCAGAGCAAGGCCTCTAACTATAATTGCTTCAGGGACAAGCTGCCTTCTTTCTGAATTGCATGTCACTTTGAAAAAAAGCATAAATGCATGCAAATATGTCCGTTTAGAAGTTTACAGTGTTCGCCCTCTGCAATACAGACACTACAAAATGTAAGGGCTGCAAGTCAAAGAGAAAGTTATGGGTTGTTGTTTTTTTCAAATTACTTTGTGTTTTGCACAATAAGCCACTATCTAGTAGTTAGTGAATCAATGTTCAGAGTAGCATTCAGCAAGCAAAGGCTATGGAAGCTTGTGATGGACCACAAGTCCCCTTGAAGGTGATGATAGCTTCAGCAGAAAAGAGTGAGTGGAACAAAGTTACAGTATCACTAGTGCTGGAAGACACTAGTAGACAGGTACCAAGGCATAGCTTCCTAGCCAGCTTGGCTTGGGTGGATCCAATAGTAGCCTATACTGTACATCCAACGCCACTAAACAATTCTGCGTATGATGTGCGCAGTGTATGATTTCTAAGACTGCTTGTATTGTATAACTCGTGTTGGACTATGAAATGGTTAGAGGTCATGTCAAAGTCTAGGCATGTGTGGCAGACTGTCCTCGGCTATTTGCTGACATAATTAGGTCCCGCATCCTGTAGCAGATCATGTCCATCAGCGATTCTGCAGATTCTGCATTGCTGAGTCACAGGAGAAAAAAAGCCATTCTGGACTTATTGCTTGAGGAGCTTACGTCAACACAGGTGAAGTGCACAACTGAATCCGATTCTAGTGGTCGATCCCCCACCCACCCCAAAGCCCACCTGCAAATATTTTCGGATGCAGTTGACCTTGTGCTGCTAATGAAATTTGGCCCTCTGCGAAAGATAGTTGAGGGTGCCTCTTGTGCTAGCATGCTGCAGGTACATTGGACTGCTGTTTACTCAAAACATTGATGTACACGGACAATCGTACATCATACATGTAAATGCCGAAATTGCAATGCGTGGATATGGAAAAGCTGGCAGTGTGGTACGAGCTCCCCCCATGATGCCTGCCACGGCCCATGCTCACGTGTCCTGCCATGTGAGCTGCGTTAGGGAAAGACGGTGATTCTTTGTGAAGCCCTGCTTCCCAAATGACTGTGTGCCACATCGCATCATTGCTGGTCCGGCTGCACCCCGAGGCTTCGCTTTCCTCAGCTCACAGTTTATCTCGCGGACTTTCGGCACACAGGTCCGGTCCTGTTAGGTGTCCCTGCCCACGCCTGCAGTGTTGGGGGTTATAATCTGGCCTCGGTTCCGTCTGGGTCACGTTTTCCAGCTTCCCGATCATCTTTCGGCTTTTTCTGGGTTTCTGAGGGTTTTATCCCACGGCCTGAGGGGGCCACTAGAGAATTTGAGCCCAATGGCAGCATATTGTCTTACGCCCCCAACCCTGACCAATCCACTTATGCTCCAGAATTTTCAGGGCCTCTGTCACTCAGGGGCACATGGAATTAGTGAATTAAACTGGCATCCTCAATTTGCCCATAGTGTGTGTGTGTGTGTGTGTATGTGTGTAGTATGTGGGTGTATTTGTATCTGTATGCACAACGAAATGTCCCCACAATGTGATACAAACCTGTTTTCTAAACTCAATTTCATAAAAATCTGTGACTGCAATCAAAAAACGAAAAATACCAAAAGTCTTGTATTTTGTTTGGTTATTTATGGATAGGGATGGATAGGGGTTAAGGGTGTCATTGCTGGGATTAGGGTTTTTCCCGTGGAAATAAACAAATGTATGAATACAAGCATATGTGTGTGTGTGTGTGTGTGTGTGTGTGCACCAGGTGATTAACCTGTCCAGTTCCCCAGGATTACCACGTGCTTGTGCTGGATAAGTTGTTGACTGGCAAGTGGATGAATGAATATCTGCCTCCCCTTTCAGACTCTTCTGAGACAGTGTCTGTTTCTGAGAAGGAGCATGACTGCTGAAAATAGTTGTTTGAAAAGGTCCCAGTTGAAAGATCCTGAAGTAAATGGCAGCAGTGTTTTTTTTTGTGGGGCAGGTCTGCCCATTGTCATTTCTGTTCCCGTCATCACTCTGTAAGATCAAGCTAATACCATGGCAGGCCCTGGGTGTCGGCTGATTAGTCAGCTATCCAAGCAAATGCAAATCCAAAGATCAAAATCTACCAAAGGTGTGGGGGTTTCGACTGTCAATCTGCCAAGGTTGCAGTGTATTTGGGTTTTAATGCCAGCCCTCGCTGAGAAATGGATTTTTTCTTAGCCAGGCAAATAACTGATTTGCTGTAAACGGGGAGAAATACAGCTGCGACGCTGCTGGATCGTTTCTAGAAAACTCAGCAGTCAAATTGCCTTAGCAAGAATAAACCAGTTGTGGTAGCCTAATTGGCTAATTAGCATCTAATGAGGACATTTGCTGGAACACAAGCTTCAGTATTCCGTGCCGTGTGGGAACAGAAGCTGCAAGGACATGGCGTGCAAAATTTCCAGAGCTGTGCAAAAACTTGAAGAGTGCCTTGTTTATTTTTCCAACCGATGCTTTTAAATATGAATTCTGTGGCAGAGCTTCCATTTGCTTGCCTTTGATCTGAATATTCCTTTTCTTGAGATGGTGCATGCTAATTGGGCATCATTTGATAAAGCTATTATGCTAATTAAGTAGATCAGTTAAATAATTGTATCAGTGGTTAATATGCCATTTTTAATACTGGAAAGCACAGCCCCCAGAAACTATTATTGTAGCGAATGGTAGCGGAAAATGTAGATTAGATTTTCCCATTACTGTCAATTTGATTAACAGGACCATGCCGGGCAATGATCTTCCGAGACTGGGACTGGGAAAACATCACGCGCCGTCAGCTTGTCCCAGCATCCGCCCTGTAAACACAGGCCATATCTACCGCTGATTTCTAAACCTATAGGTCACACTACCTCCCTGTCAGAAGGTCAGTTTGGATCCTGAGCCCTGGATGGTGTTTCGAAGGGGGGGGGGATACAAAGGTGGGGTAGTTACAGTAGCTATAATCAACCACAAACACTACAACCATCACTGGTAACAGGAGTGTAGTGTTTGGCTCAGCGGGTGCAGAAGCTGTGTCAGTAATCAGAAGGTTGTTGGCTCAGATCCTTGGGTTGGCTGAGTAATTGTACTGCTGGGCTCTTGATCAAGGCCCCTAACCCCCAGTTACTGTCTGATCCTGTTTTTAGTTGTATGTCACTTTGGTTAATAGTGTCTGCTGAATGAAGTACAAACTGGTAACATCTACAGGAAGGAGTTCATGCTCCTGGCAGAGTGGTAACAACATTACCCTCAACGTCTACAAAATGAAGGAGCTGATCATGGATTTCAGAAGGCTGGTGACGGTCTATAGCAGGGGTGTCAAACTCCAGTCCTGGACGGCCGGAGCCCTGTGTAGCTTAGCTCCTTCCCTGTTCCACCACAAATGATTCAGCTCAAGAGCTGTGTGGTAATTAGCACAAGGAGGTGCAAGGAGTTGAATCCTGTGTGTTAAATGAGGGGAAACCCAAAAATCAGCTTCAGCACTCCTGGAACGGAGGTTCACACCCCTGGTCTATAGCCTCATCTACACTGGAGGGGGCGCTGCGGAGTAGGTCAGCAGCCTCAAGTTCCTTGGTGTCACCCTCACTGAGGGTCTTAGGTGGTGTCATCACACTGCAGCAGTGGTCAGGAAGACACATCAGTGCCCCTGAGGAAGCTGAGTGCCCCTGAGGCGAGCTGTGGAGTCCATCCTCACATCCTGGTACGGCAGCTGCTCTGCTCAGGATCACAAAGCCCTGCAGGTGCCGGTCAAACCCACACGGAGGATCAGGAGCACAAAGCTCCAGGAGATCCATAACATCTTCGACACCAGCTGCCTCAGAAAGGCAAGCCGCAGCATGGGGACCCAAGCCACCCGACACTGCCACTCTTCACCCTCCTCCTCTCTGGCGAGCGGCACCAGTCGATATGGACACACACCTCCCGCTTCGGGAACACTTTCTTCCCCACTGCTTAAGCACTTGTCACCATTCTTGCACCAATCCTATTGCAACCTCCATCCCCAAGTATTTCTGGCTTTGTGCTATTTGCACTATTGTCTGCTGCTATGCATATATGCTGTACACAATTAATCAGTA
>JAODKF010000040.1:20719357-20729541 GCA_026779585.1 Mormyrus proboscirostris | reverse complement strand
ATAAGACGACCCCCCCACTTAAGAGCAGAAATTTATGGTGTGAAAAGTCGTCTTATACGCCGGAAAATACGGTACATATTTATACATGTTTTTTTTTACCAAAGTGTTGTCCTATGCCCCGTTACGTTCGTGCAGTGTCTTGTTACCCGAAGTTGAATATCCCAGTATGCAGAAAACAGGGAAATAAGCATGTCATCAAACTCAGTACTTGAATCAGCACAAATGACAATGAACCTTCTGAATTCTGAAGTGTAACACTTCATATGCACTGCATTTTGCACTGTATAAGGAGATTTAAAAGCACGTTCCTCATATTAAATTTATTTTGTCTGTATCTTATTATTGATTTTTTCCTATGGTGTGAGTGATCTGCCTTGTATATCCTGTTGTGTTGGCGAATCAGCCTGGATTTATACCACAGCACAGCAGCATCCCTGACAGTGATTCCTCAAATGTCCCTGTGATAAATGGCACAGTAGTATAAATGGGAAAAGGGCAGGAAGGCATGAAAGAAAATACGGAAAATCTAAGAAATTGCGTAGGTTACTAACTGTACTAAATAGCATATAACAGGTTTCCTTATGAGGAAAAACAGTGTATCAGAGAAGGATGAACATGACTGAGCAGGCCATCACGGGCAATATGATTGGATTTGAGTTAAGGAAGCATCCCACACAGATCACGCTTGCCTTAGCTACACAGTCTCTTCAACCCTGCATTTCCCCAGATCTCTGTGCTGCGGTCATCTGGTGTCCAATCCCAGGACACGTGTTCATATCTGTCTCCCAGCCTTGTATTACCCCTCTCCACAGGATCAATGCAATATCTGTTTTGTATTTTTTGATCCCTCTAGATGGCGCTCTTGGTTTGCTTTGGGGCATGCTTTCAGCCCTTGTATTGAACAGAGAGCACCATCTAGTGGGGTCATAAAATGCAGCAAATGGTTCATGAAGCTTCATTTGACCATCAATAGCAAATGCGCAGATCATGGTACATCAAGACTAGATGCCTAGTTATGCTACAGAGGTCGATAGCCTAAGACATGAATCTGTGAGAAGCACTGGTTCAGTGGGAAGAAGGGGTTTCTTCCAGAAAGGGCAGGTTTATTTGGGGCTGTGATTTCTATTTCACGTTTGCTTGCCAGAAGTTTTGGTCCAAAGCGAACTGGGAAGGGAAGTAATCAGCACAACATGGACTTGAACACGAAAATAAAAATGGCCATTTTGGCAGACGCAAAAGAAACCAGAACCAAGCGGCAGGGTTCGAGACCTCGGGACGGGCATGCCTGGCCTACCGGAGAAGAACCAAAACAGAACGCCAGCCTCTGATTGGAAGCAGGTGATCATAATTAGCACCGCAAGCGCCAGTCGATCAGCTCTCCAATTCTAATCCGAGGAAGGGATAGCTGAACTTTCCACCCTCACAGAGGTGCTGTGAAGGGGAGAGCTTGTGAAAAATCTCACGAGTCACCTCAAAGGGAAACCGCAATTATCTGAGCCGCTGCAGCCTGCTCAAGTACTTAGGTATCACTGGGCTTTGTCAGGGTGCAGTTTGCCACCTGTTTTCTTCTGGGCTGCGTTCAGATTAGTCTGTCGGTCTCCTCGGGTTGGGTCTAGGATTACTTCCACCAGGTTCCCGGGGAGATGATTCAGAACCTCTGGCTGCTTTGTCTGGACCTGAATGATAACAGCACTGGCAATGGCCTTCTGTGAGGTGACATTGACTTCCGACAAGATTCTACCTGGAAAAGACTAATTAGGCCACCAGAGGCCATAACAACTGAAGCCAAATGAAGCACAAGGGGGCGGAGTTTCTCCACTAATTCTCACCCACCGGACCCTTGCTGCTCTTGCATTAAACGCACGATCGTTGACTCCCAATGACATTCCCCAGGAGGTGAGCGAGTAACGCACTTGCTCTGTGTAAACAGTAGTACTGATAAATACTTTTTCCTATTAGATTATCATCAAAAAGTGATGGAGGGTAGTGAGGATTTACTGTGAAGTCGAATCTGCTCTGTTGTCTGTCTGAGAAGCAGGGATAGACTTGACAGTCTAGAGCGAACAGTCCACACACAGGTCAGACAGCTGTCAGGAAGAATTCACTTTAATGGACCCCACACTGACAGCCTCTGTACTCTGTACTGTACAGTTGTGGGGAGAGAGTTAACACAGTTCAGAGATTCCCAATAGTATGGAACCTTCTAAGGGAATCACCGCAGCATTTATTAAAAATTAACCATCAGATCCTGTGGTCCCCCTGGTAATGTAGCCCAGCCAATCAGCATTCCCTGTGGCCCCCTGGTAATTCAGGCCAGCCAATCAGCATTCCCTGTGGTCCCCCTGGTAATTCAAGCCAGCCAATCAACACTCTATATTGTTCCCCTGGTAATATGGGTCGGCCAGTCATTTCTTCCACTGGTCCCTTCAGTGATTTGGTCTTGTCAGTCAACATTCAGCTCTCTTCCCTGAGGCAATGTGGAATTAATCACCACAAGCACACATTAAAATCTCAAGTCAGAATTGCAAATAATTCATTTTAAAGGGGAGAAAAGAATAGTAAAATTGCATGTATCCTTTATTTTTAATATAATAATGGGGTGTTTGTGACTACTGTTAAATGGCCCTGATTCTTTTCTTCTGATCTGATCCTGATTCTTCTGATCTTGACTCTACATGTTTAAAATACTGGTTTAATTTGGAAAAATAAAACAAATTGGCAGTGGTTTGAGCAATACAAATAAGTTGCTATTTACAAGTAAAATTAATTTGACGAACATAAATTTGTAATTCAGAACTTTCCCCAGCACGCAATCCGGAATAGAGTCAAGGAAATTATAAATACAGAGGCACTCGCATGCAAATGGAATATACGCATTTGATTTTTTTTTTATTGTGAAAATAACTTTTTATCTAATAAAAATACATAAAGTCAGCCCAATTTAAATATATTTTTTAAGCCAGCAAAGGAACATCGTGATAGTTTTACATGTCAAAAGGCATGATATTATAAGCCAGCGCAAGTATAAAACTATTACTGCGGGCGACTCGCTTCAGCAGTTGCTAGCGGATTTTAATAACTCATTCTAATAAAAGTGTTCCCCTCTACCCGACGGAGAAAGCAATAAAAGCCCTTTTATTCAAAGGCACTTCGATGAAATTTGTAGTTTAACGGGGACGTTCAGCGAAAGTGCGCATTGTACCATTACACGAATAGCGCTGTATGCTTTGCCGGCTCCTACAGGAGAAAATGAAATTCTGCTGCGAGAAAAATGTATTATTCATTTCTTCGTGCTGTATTATTGCTGATATGCACCGTCTTTCTGTCGTGCGGTTCAGCGTAGACAATTCTGGCAATTTATGCAAACACATAAGAAAATGCTATTTCGTATTCATCCCAGCCTAACACAGGCCGAAAGAGACGAATAAGATTTATATTGTTAATGCATGCTTCACGTGACTTTCACTTAAAGTTGCGTTCTCGAGACCAAATTCAACTAACAGATGAAATTTCAAGTGTTCATTATTTGGAGACTTTGAATTAAATACAAATGGCTCCGCATTTTAGGCAAAATTTTCTGACGTCTGGGGAAAATGAACAAAAGAGTAGCAAAAAGACGTGTAAGTGAGCAGATCCTGACGGATCTGGCAAAGCAGACGGAGTTGCGAGCCCTGGAGAATCTTTCCGTGTTTCATTCCAAAGTTGGGAAATCAGCGCCAAACTCCTCTCCTGCACCATCTGTTCCTGCTCACAACTACAGTACAAATTGACCTGTTTTATCGACACACCACACACTTAGCGATTCGGCAGCCGAAATGAACAGATGGGTAACTGCGATGCAGTGCAAGAGCTAGAGCATAAATAAATTTTGTTATTTAAAGACTAAATTAAGAAGCGCATATTCAGTGGCGCTTTAAAATGATAACAATTATAGGAGTGTAATGTGAAACGCCCAAGTCGCTAATTAATTAACAGCAAGACAATATGTCTTCAATGCGACGTTTTTTCACTGTATCCCAAAATATATTTATAATCCACATCACTCGCATATCTTGTAGTTTAATTTCTCCTGAAATTAACAAGCGAACTGTCAACTAGTCAGGTGACATTTTTCTATTTGTCAATGTATTAATTTATATATCGATGTAATCACGATTAACAAAATAAGACCGAATCAGCATGTCGGTATAATGCTTGAATGCATACTATTGTATAACGAATATTTACCACTGACTGCAATGAATGTTGACACACTGTCACCAACAATTAAAGGACATGTCAAGAAGGCGACGGGAAACAAAGCCGCTGTGAGGTTTGCTTAAGTCGTTTAGAAAGCCTGACTTTTACCTATAACCGTCCATTATTCCTCCTGCTCTGTTGTTGCCCGTGGTGCTTTTAAATATTTAGGCCTAATAATTTGAAAGATGCACGACTTAATAAAATAATGAATGATCTGAGCGATTCATTGATGCCAACCAAGCTTTAATTAACTCATCGTACCTTATCCCCCAGCCCCCTCACCCCCCGTCCTAGCAACAGTATTGGTTGTGATGATCTAATATCCGTGTGGATTTTCCCCATAAGCGCCTGGCGGCTCTAAGATGCTAAGAAGCAGGTGGTGGTATGTAGTAAACGCAAACGGGTGGGATTGGGATTTACCGCTGGATCATTGGTATTGTGACCATAATTACACATCTATTATGCTAAATACGACTATTCTGCAATACAATTCATCTTTCAAGGGTGAGTTCAAGGGTGTTTGAATGGGAAAAAAAAACATTAATAGAGAAAGTGGAAGTTGGGCAGAAATATGAGAGTCGTTCACTTATAGGTCTTAATGGATTGATTGTACGAAGGTTACGGAGGTGGGCAAAAGAACGGAGATATGACATGGAAAATTCAAATCCAGTGGCAAGAGTGATGTAACTTGCTAGTGTACAGAGTTGTGCATGGTTGCCGCAGAAGTGACACGCTCACCCTTGATTTAATGCACCATTAAGGCGATTCCTTGGCGGTTTGTACGCAACGACCTCAAGAAATGAATGCATCGGCGAACAAGCACTTGGTGATTGTAATAATTTGACTAGTGAACTAACTGACGTTTAGGCATACTGAAATACGATTAAAGCACGGCTCTGCTTATTGGGATTATCGCTTACCACATGCAGTGGGTATAAATCACTGAGACAACTGTGCAGGACAAAGCTGTATTATTATGAATTATGCAGGCATGTGAATCATGTAGGTTCTAAAATGGATAATTTAAATAGAAATAAAAGGACATTATGAATATTACATTTTTAATATATGCAGTACTTAATATTAAACTATATTAAACTCACTCAGTTAAATGGGTGAGAAAGTATTACAGATAATTGTATAAAATACACAGAAAAATGTAGCATCTCCTCAGTGACTGTAAGACAGGAGGCGGGGATAAGAGATTGTGGGTTTGTTGGTGCTGTATGTGGTGATACCAGCATCTCGGAGAGAGCCACCTAGGATTGTTACACGCTACAAAGTCTCCAGTGTAGAGCATAGTATGATAAACAAAATCACCCTTCAATGGCAGAAAACACCTTGTTAATGAGAGATCAGAGAAGAGCGGCCAGACTCATTAAGACCAACAGAAAGGCCAGAAGTGCAAAAACAAGAGATCAGTACAGCAGCGGAGTGCAGTAAACCTGCGGTACCCAACCTGGTCCTCAGGGAACCAGGAGGGAGCAAATATGTGGACAGACTGTGGGTCCCCAAGATGCAGGTTGAAAACAGTCCTAAACTCATCGACTCCTGAAGCTGTTATGGGGGTACAGGCAAGTCCGACCTGGTACAAGCCAGGGGTAACCCCCTTAAATTGACCACTAAGTGTATATACTATTGGATGATTTTTTTCTAACATTAAAAGACAAAAAAATGAAGTATAATGTTTTACTTTTTGTACAGTTCTGACAAGAAATGACAGATTGTTAACAAAATGTTTAATTTGTGCTTAACACACAAAAATACAAGATTGTTTTTAAAATGATTCCAGGAACAGGTTTTCAGAAATGACATTTGTTATGAAAAACATCAGTGTCCTGACAAATTCATACACCTTTTATACTCAACTATGTCTAATTATTAGTGATTCATTTGTACAACATGATTTTAGTAGTCATTAGTGATAATAAACAGTGCAGCTGACAGCTGTTTGTAACAGGATTACAGCTAGAAAAGTGTTTAAAAAATAAACTATAAAACAATACACAGCCATGTATTATGTAGCAAACAATTTCAGTGATTACTTTCAATGGAAGGACAGCTAAGTGTTAAAATGTTTAAATAGAAAGACCTCAACAATCTAACAGGGGAATTTTGACGTATAGTGTGCTATATATACTAGTAGTGATATTAATAAAATACAGAACAGTAACAAAGCCAGAAGAGGTATCAAACAGATACAAAGATTGTAGGACGTAATTTTCCAAAGACCAAGTTAAACATTATGACCGGTGCCCTTCAGTGATGCAAGTGACTGATCCATGAACCAAGCAGACAAAGTATTTATCTGTGGGACAAGTTTCAGCAGTATAAAGAAATAAACATTCATAAACCATTACAAAAATAATATTCACCCATCACTTTAAAAACTTTGTAAACAAACAAGCCCAGTAATAGCTGAAGTGCCAATCGCATTAAGATGGCACCGTGTTACTAAACACATCCTCCACGATTTTATTGCAAAATCATCATTTTCAGGGCACGTTCGAGTGTTTTCAAGCCATTTTAAAAGGGTGAAATCCAAAAACATAAATAAAAGACAATAAAAAAATACCATTCTAGTGATTCCATTTAATACTTAGAGTCTGTAGGAAGATCCCTTACCTGTAGTAAACACCCTACATAAGAGGTTATAATCATCATATAAAATATTGATAGAATTGCAGAGTAGCCCACCACCAACGCCGTCTCGTATTTCCTCGTGGTTGTGGTTCCTTCCCCGCCAGTGTGGGGGCGCTCTCACGCCAGGCACCAGAAGACGGTAAGGGCGGCCGCGATGCCATTCAGTATGGCCATGCTGTAGCCCATGTGGAAGGAGTGTCCCGTCATCTTCCTGTGGACAAAAAGGAGAGGCTGAGCGCTGTGGAAAATAACGGTGCTCTAATCAGCTACTGCTTCAAAGTAACATCTAAATGGAAACCTAATGGACACCAGAGACACCAATTTGTCACTAAAACAAATATCCAGACTACTTATTTCCCAGAGCATGATGTTGCTTTGACCCTCAGACACACATCTTATATAGGATGCCAGGTCACTGCTTTAGCTCACTGCCATTAGGGACAGAGAAAACGCTTCAATACTGAGAAATGTTTTTATGTGGTTCCATCATACACGGTTACCTGCAGTGAATTTAATGTCTGTTGTACAGAAAACCAGGTATCCACCCCAATCCCCCACAAACAAGCTGAAAGTGAAATGTAATTACTATTTCTGTTTTCAACAATTCATTTCTATAAATTTGCAATTTGTTGTTAATCTGTAATCCAGTCTGCACCGGCGGTCAGATCCTGGAAAATCTATTAATAGGAATTGTAACTGTCAGCAAACAATAAATAAAAGGACTGGCTATCTGGGATTGGATTATGAACAGGACTGTAAATGACAAAATGTCACCATCGTACTAATAACTGAAAGAGGCCTCGTGGACTTCAGAGTCACGTTGAATCTTCGATCATTATACAATATTACATTATATTATATTACATAGCCATGAATGTCATGTCTGCATCGGGCGGATGGTTCTATACCACATACATATGAAAACATAATAGGGCATGTAGTAACAAAGCCTTTAAAGCACAATAAACACTCGTCATTCATGGAGGAAGCCACAGTAGTAACAATCACCCCTTTTCAGGGAGAACAAAGCCTTTAAAGCACAATAAACACTCGTCATTCACACAGTACTAATGACTAGGCCTGAAAAAGTCATGTCAGAAACACATAAAGCCATCTAATACATGATTATTGGATACTAATATACAGAGAACATATTACAACAATTACCCAGAATGTGCAAAAATACAGGGCAACGTGAAGCTTGTCTGTCACCACTATGTTTTAAAGGTGCTGGACAGGAGACAGAGACAGTATTACCTCCTCCTGGCAGCCGCTTCGTGCACAGCAAACGCAGCACCTGACAGGACGCTGGCGCCCTTGCGTAGCCAAGCGACGCGGCCCAGGAGACGGCAAGCGTAGCGGGGGCACAGCAAGGATGACGGAGCCACCCATCTGGCACAATCGCCATAGCCAGCCCGGGACACCTTCATCTGAACCTGTCTGGATCGATTCTACACGATCCGGTCCTATAAACCCATTTTCCGATATTCGTTTCAAGGCAGGGAACTGGAAAACACCGGCGATTAAAAATTGGCGGCCAGCACTGCCACCTACAGATCCTGTGTTCCGGGATCGAGTCTGACATCAGATCTGTGTACATGTATGCAGAGCTTTCTCTCACGTTCTTCAGAGATGCGGCTCATTTGAACTTCTGACTGTAAACTGGACTTATCCTGTGAGCAACACGCAGAACCTGTGGGTGAGTGGAACCGAGTTTTAACTGTGGATTTATGCACCCAAAACTTCATTCTGATTGGTTATTGCTCATATTTAACATCAGGTTCTGAACCAATATAGACAGCAGGGCAGAAGGAATCATGTTCAGATCACAACAGGGGAGTCGCTTGTGTGCCTTCAAGGGAGGTGTTCTGCTAAGGCCTCAAAAAGCCCCCCCAGCGCAAACCTGCATCTGATGCTGTGGTTCCCACATGCCTCAGGGAAGCATGAAGATATCATTTGGAAAGGAGACCAAAGATGCCCTGAGGCCCGTGTCTCCCCCTCAGCTACCCTACGTGACTCGTGCAGCCACATTTTTGTCCGGTTCCCCACCGTACAGTTTTGTCATAAACCTCCTGACAGCAGTTTCTCCCTTTGACAAGCCCACCACCTGCTGTGCTGCAGACTTTTAATCTGCCTTTGCTTTTAAGTATCTGAAATACACATTTAAAATTCAAATTATTTTATTCTAATATTTTTAAATTCCTTTGTTGTGGTTTGGGTTGGTGTAGAATCATAATATTTAAAAAGTTCATTATTTTTTCAGTGCAACTAACCAATTTGAATGATTTAATACTGACACCAATGTGCAAACAACCCTGCTTGTTAACTAGAGAGGTATTTTCCAAAACCCACAAGTTTGTAAACTAAAGCAGTATTTGTGTAAGGTAGTTAACTATCGACTTCCGCTCGCACATTTCCGTCAACGCATTGCGGAACTAAGCGGGAAACAAAAATGAACAAGGCTAGTTTCCAAAACCTTTCCTCTCTATCCAAGAATTCCAAAACTTATCCTGGGCATGGAAAAATAATTTCAAAATTCCAAAACTTTTCCAGGTTTTCCATGACCGCAGGTTCCCTGAAATCAGCAACATGGCACCATGCTCCAAGAGCGTGCGGTAAGATAAATTCAGTTTGTCGTACGTTACCAGACTCAAATGGAAACGGCTTAGCTATCTTAAAGAGAGAACCAGCTCATCTGACTTTGGTGCCACTTTACAATAAGGCTACCCATATAAAGAGTTTATGAATGGTTAATAATCAGGTTATTAATTAGGCTGTAACACTTTGTAAATCATTAATAGACAATTTTAAACAAGCTACAACACAGTTTTCTTTTTATTAATGACTTACTACCATTTACAAGTGGCAAAAGGGAGCCTTATTGTAAAGTGGTACCTCTGACTGGGACCAAAACACTTGATGTTGTACCATTAAAAACTCATGTACTGCATATTACATCTTAGTGTATGATGTATCTCATGGTTCTCTGTGTTAATGCACACATATGGAACGTATCATCATCAGTATTACTGTTACCGCTAATATTTCACCACTATGTTTGCTATTACTGTACATACTCTAAACACATGGGAGCACATTTCTGAGGCAAATTGTCTATGAGATCCATACTGCACAAGTGATGAAAAAATATACTATTACAATGATGAAAAGATACTATTACAACCCCAAATCAGAAAAAGTTGGGACAGGGTGGAAAATGTGAATAAAAAATAAAGCAGTAATTTACAAATTTCCCTTAACCTTTATTTCATTGCAGACAGTATGAACACAAGATAATTCAT
>JAODKF010000040.1:20691151-20704844 GCA_026779585.1 Mormyrus proboscirostris | reverse complement strand
CCTCCCCCACCCACAACCTCTCTCTCTAGCCCACCTCCCCACTAAGCTTGGGTTGGTATCTTTTTCATACGGTCACACTGTCCATACATTATGCCGTAGTATGCTATTTTGATGGCATTTTCATAAGTAATGCTATTCTGGTAATTTGAAAAATATATTTTTTTCATATTAAGAAAATCATCTTGTGACCCCCCCTTCCACAACTGACCAGAATAAAGTTCCTGAGAAGTTTGAAAAAGATCTACAGTTCACTTAGACTGATGAGTTCACAAGATCATGTGTCTCCTGCAGCCGACCTTTCCGTCATTTGGTGCCATCAGGCATGTCACTGGGCTTGGCAACAAACATTAATCCCAAATGAATCCAAATGATTTAACTTCACTGTTTTAACAGCCATTTTGAGAACTGCATACATGATTACAGTCCCAGGCCTGGGTTGCCTTTCCCAAATTGTTGTCTTTGATTGTATGAAACACGTGGTATTTTGATGCAAACATGGCACCTATAGTATTCCTTCCCAGTCGTAAACAACGCGAGAGCTTCGGTCATGACGTTGCACAGAATCCCATAATTCACAACCAAAATTTCCTGTTTATGCTGTCACATGGAGAAGCCGATGCATGCATATTGTTTCTGTTATAATTAATACACTTCTACACATAGATTATAAAAACTTTTTGCATGGTATTGCAAAATGACTGCATATGCAATTAATTGGACGATTAAACCCCAATGTTGGTGACAGATTGCGATTGAAAAAACAGATTCACGGTCATAATTCTCCATTTTATAGAGCATTGGTAGAACTGGTAGAGACGTCGGGAAGCTGGATCAAATAGAAGTGGGAGAAAACTAGATTTAATGCATCTTGGTAGCATCCTAATGCAGATTTGAAAAAAGACAAGAATGTGAGACTCGTAAGATTTCTTGATAATAGGATCACAGGTAGGAATTGGATATCTACTGATGGTGTTTGAATGCTTTGAATTAGTAAATTATAGAAATTATAATAGATACTGAAGATATACAAGAGATACTGAAAATAACTACTTGGTAATTTATTATTGCAAGATGTGATGGTGTTTGGTTGTTCTTCTTCCTTGAAAATTACATTGTGGGCTGATTTTAATGGTTTTTTCCAGAACTAGCCCAGTTGGCAATAAAAATTGCAGTTTCACAAGAATGCTGGCTGGCTCACTTTGCTACTGGTAAGTTTATATGATTTATTGTGAAGTGTTAATAAAGCCTTAGCCAAGACCATAAGAATATTAAGTACTTTTCGAGTTATGTTCACATGGTCAGATGTCTTCTGTGGTCACCCTTTTCTTTGCTGCCACTAAGCCGTGCTGCTTCAGTTTTTGTGTTTGCCAAAAATTTGATCAGGCCCTGATGTTCACCCATATAATGTGTCTGCTAAGTTTGAAAAAAAAAGCTGTGAAATACTTCAGGTGTCTGAAATCAAATCGTTCTATTCTGTGTTATTGTTTTTGTGTAATCGGTCTCAAAATGTCCAGAATCCATCCATCCATCCATCCATATTCCAACCCGCTTAATCCTAGTGGGTCGCGGGGGTCCGGAGCCTATCCCGGAAGCAACGGGCACGAGGCAGGGAACAACCCTGGACAGGGGGCCAGCCCATTCGCAGGGCATGTCCAGAATCTCCTGGAAAATTACTCCTGGTATCCCTGATTTTTGAGTTAGTAGTTCACCTCTCAAACCTGAGTCTCCCTCCATTCCATTAATTTCAGCAATCATAATCAGGATTTTGTTGGCTAGTTTTTGTCTGGCTTTTAAAACGTGTCACTTAAGGTTCCTGAAGGAATCTTCCTTAAAAGACTTACTTTGGAACCTGAAAGAAAGGATTTTCAAAGGTCTGAGCTTGGCAGCATGAGTGGAGCTCACACTTTCCATCTAATTTGTGCAAGGTTTTGTAGCGATTTGTGCAAACTTGCACATAATGTGGAGAACAGAAATGGAGAATTTCCATGCATCTGCTGGCCATCTGCTATCATGAGGAGTGTGGCAGGGAAGGCAGTGCATCTGGACCTAGAAGGTGCACGTGCCGTTTGTGCTGGAGACAAACGGCATTGCTCAAAAGGCCCCCTGAGAAGTCCATGAAACACCCTGAGGAACCTTTTCATTCTTGTTTTTTTGTAGGTCAGCTGCAGCACAAGGTGGATTCCCAACTGTCTTTGATTTGAGAATACAGGTGGTTTGTTACAGAACTACAATATAGGACAATTATTTTCCAATCCAGTCTTGGGGGACCCAGAGACAGTCCATGTTTTTGCACCCTCTCAGCTCCCAGAAGGGAGCAAACATGTGCACTGTCTGGCAGGGAGCAAAAACATGGACCGGCTGTGGGTTCCGAGGACCGGGTTGGGAAACACTTATATATGAGACAGTAACAAGAAACCAGCCCATCTACAATGCATCCTCGTGTGGTAGGATATTTACCCATCATCCTAGGATTTTCAGTGAATTTCACTCCTAGTGTTTATCAGTTTATCACTTGTTACCCCAAATAAGGTTGATAAAGAACAACAGAACCAGAGAGAAGTCTAATGGAATCCAACCTGAAGTCCCTCAAGAGGAAGTCATTGGTGGAGCAGCTAAGCAGAAATATCTGAGGTGCCCTACTCCAGATTAGTGTTAGTAAGACCATGCCCATGCCTGCCGTTGAGGACACTGAGGGCAAGCATTTCTGCAGGTCCAATTACCACGATCCACAGACATTGTTAGTGACGGGGTTGTGTGACTGTTTTTACCTTCAGCGTGGAGCCACTGGCTGCTCTGGCTGGTTGGACTCATTAGCAGAGTTTAAACATTAACGGTCCATTAATGTTCCGATGAAGCGAATCGGCCGCGTTCCGTACAGGACCACGAAGCCCGCTGCAGCAGGGCGTGTGGAGAGCTCACCATAAATCGACCTCTTTTTATTTGCCGGAATCCCCCTGCTTGCTTTTAGGGAGGCTGGGACACCTTAAGAACCAGGCTGAACGAGGACGAGCCTGAGAGACAGAGGAGGGCGTCCTTGGAGCAGCCGGACGCATCCCAACTTACCGGAATGTTACAGGACCCGCATGGCCTGGGCTCTCCCTGACCCCCAGGAAAAATCCCGCGACAACAAAGGGGACGTCTTTCAGTGAAAGGTAAGAAAAAACACACACTCTGTATTTTCATGTTACAGGGTCCAGGACATTTTTGTCCTGAGAAATCCTGTCGGAGGTTTTATTTCTACTGCACTGACAGGCAGTGCTGGAAAGCTCCGGAACAGATCTGGCAGGCTTGCCTGTGTTGCCTGTGTTCCCAGTGAGGTTCAGGTGTCTGCAAGATCCCAGAATTTTCTTTAAATGCATCTGTTGCTCATACCCTGAAGCGTAATAAAAAATGAAAACTGCCCGGCCCCTTCAGCATCACGCCGCCTTCAGTTGTTTTCCTCTCCTCCCCTGAAGTGTTTAGTTTAGCATCAGCCGCTCGACTTTCACATAGGTGCTGGAATATCCCAGTTTACATTTTTTTGCACATCCCACTGTGATTCAGTAAAGATTAAGGTGACCTGAACAGTCTTACATTCCGTTTAGAGTTTGTCTTTTAGTCAGTCTAGTTAGTTTTTTAATGAATAGACTGCATTCGGAAAACTATGGGGGACATGAACTGTAAGTGTTTGACGTTTTTTTGTTATGAGCCACTGGTTTGCTCAACAGCAGCTCCAAAAGAAGGCCTTTGTTTGAGGAAATATGAGGTAGTTATGTAAATTTGATGGATAATGAAAACCAGACACTGAGACCCCCTTCCCCCCCACCTACAAATGGAATGTTCTATATTATCACAAAGCAGTCACATGCTGGACATATATCTACAGTATGAAACCTTTCTCAACATAGTGATCTTCAAAGTTTTGGTACAGGCGATGCTCCTGTATTCCAAACACCTACTGAAACAACACTAATTACTAGAAACCCCTGTGGTAATCGCTTAATGTTTCTGGGCAAGTGAAACTGGCTAAGCAAGTGAATGGTATACCAGCTTTAAATGTACCAAATTGACTGTTACCTGCTCATCTGAATCAGTCTGTTTTTGCAGTTAAATTATTTGAATAAAAATTTGGTCATCTTATGTTTTCCTGAACTTGGTATGTGGATTAGGACTACGGTTGCAAAATTACATTTTCCTGTTAATTCCCATATATTCCAGTTAATTCCCCTGGAGAGTTTCCAACTGCGAATATTTCCAAAATTCCCCAGCTTAACTTCCCTTGGAATGGATAGTTTATGGAAAGTTTCCAGAAATTGTCCACCTCCTTGCAACCATATTTAGGACTTATCAGAAGGTTGCTGGTTCAAATCCTGTGGCCGACAGTGATTCTCACACTTGGGCCATTGAGCAAGGCCCTTGACCGTGGCCGGTGTGTGGCTCAGTGAGCTAAGCCTGTGTACCTATAATTAGAAGGTTACCGGTTCAGATCCAGCTTCAGCACATCTTAACCTAACCCCCAGCTTCCTGGGTGCTGCTATGGGTGGCAGCCCTTTGCGGACAACTTATTCCACAAAGGGGACGCATAAAGACAATTTCCCCACAGGGATTAATGAAGTATCTGTTGTTATTCCCCTTAGTGCCAGCTGACCCTGCGTTCTCAGTTGTACATTTGCTTTGGATAAGAGAATATGCTAATTAAAAACATACCCACAGTAATAAAATGTAAATTGTTTATTTCATCAGAACCACGGAAAAATCAGATGTAGCTGGAAATTTATATTAAAAAAGACATACAAATAAGCAGGGATCGCTTAAAATACTTTTTGCTGAAAAACATGCTAATGATTGTCCACTCAGGATGAGATGGATACAATGTAACCTGTAAGGAGAACACAGGGCATGTGTGCATGGGATCTGAAGAACATTTTCATGGTTTGTCACTCTAGAAAAGTCACAGAGTGTTTAATGCCACTTTATGATGGGTTCACTGGAAGCAGGGAACGCTGCTCAGCACCACAGAACACGACTGTGTCCTTCGCTGGTTCATTAAATTACGCAAACTGAAAAAATAACATCTATAAGTTAAAATAATTCAATCGATTGGCACAGAAATGTGGCCAAATTTCTTTAAACAATATGTACAAGAACAAACTTACACTTATGTGCAGCTAAGATTTTTCAAGCAAAATATCTGTAAATTTAGAAAATGTTTTTTTTTTTTTTTTGAACCTGTATGGTCAACCACATTAAAAACTGGACCAAAAGTGACTAGAATCAGATGCAGAGTATAAATAACACGTTTTTTGAGCATAAACAGACTTGATATCTAGCTTTTATGATCTCCCAATAGGATTTACATACTGCTGTCAAAGTCCAAACTTTGGTGAATGCAAGATTTAACCACCCCCCCATCCCCCAAACAAAAACACTAATCCTCCTACTTATTGTGGAGGGAGCAAACTGATTCTTCAGTCCAGTTAAATTTCAGTCAAGTTCAACTTTATCGTCTTGGTCCAATGGATGAAATGCTACCCAGTTATCAGGGCTGGGGCAGTGAGCAATGCTAGCTTTGCCTAACCCCCCCTAGGCATCTCGCATCTCCAACTTCCTGTATTAAGACTTGTATTTGTGCTTTAAAATGCCAGTTCACAACAGTACATATCATGTTTCAGTCATATCTACATCGCTCATCGCAAAGTACATATTACACAGTTGAGTTTTGTTTTAAAAAATTAAGTGCAGCCAAAGCATGTTTGGAAAAAAAAATAGGCAGTAGGATCAGAATGTGGTCTAATACTATGTAGCTTCATAGTAAACAGCTTCAGTGAAATACCTTCAACCATTTTCTCAGGTTTCCAAGCCACGTTTGAGGAATCAAAGGAGCAGCTCAGATCCTTCTCCTTAAGGTAAACAAAATGATCAGAATTCAGTTTAGGCACTTGGCTCAAGTAAGGTTCCAAAAAAAAAAAAAAAAAAAAAAAAACTTCCCTTCCGCCAGTCCGGAAGCGGGAGCGCTCAGGGGTCTTAAAAAAAAAGTCTTCCCAATCATGTGCCCATGTCCGCGAAATTGGCCCGGCCTCAGATTCTGATCAAAGAGTCTCCCGTACACTCCTCCTCATCGTGTTGGCACGTCTGTAAGGCTGATTTCGAAGATCTGAGGGGAGATGGGGAGAGCTGTCAGAGTCCTCGCCAAGGCCTGGGACATGCCTGTAGGCAGCCAGCACAAAGCAGCTTAAGTGAGACAGAAACACACTGGAATCGGCTGGGAAAAGATCAGGCGGCCTGAAGTGCCAGTAACATGTTACCTAAAAGTTTAAATATCAATAAACTCCTCATTTTTCTTTTATCAGACTTTTTGTCTCTGCTGATGCCTTTGTCAAATGACACAGGGGAATACCCTTCCTACAAATCATTCACAGGCTTTTTACACACCAGTGAAAACAAAGTCTCATGTGATTAGTTTTAGCCAATAGGATGAAATCTGCCATTTTGCAGATATTGGTGGGTCTCCAGTCACATACTAGGATAGCTGTATGGTTTTCACCATCCACATCACTATCACAAAGTAACACTGTTGGAATTTCATCTTCAGTCAATTTACTCACACCCATAAAACACATGGTGTGTTGTTTTTTTTTCCAATTTGTGCCAGAACAAGACGGACCCAGGTGACATCACCATGACCACCCTAGGATGTGACCAAACACCCTTGTGTCTGTGGGATAAATCTGCCACTACATAAAGATAGTTGCTTCATCTGGAACTGCTGTTCTTAAATTCACTATTTGTTACATGCTGGGAATTGGGCTGGACCTGAATGGCATCGTGCGTCATCAGTTTTATGGGCATTATCTGATCACATGGCTTTAGCACAGCATAGAGGATAGAGATAGAATACAAAAAAATGTTGCTTGCCAGATCTGGGTCACATCCAGGACCACTGGGGTGCTACTGGACGAGTTCCTTACCCTCGAATGGACATTGGGAAATTTAGTTATATTATTCTTCTTGAGAGCTGGATGAAGAGAAGACAAAATGGAGGTTAAAGATAAGCAAGGTGACAGAAATGAGTCACCCTAGAGTGTTAAAACTGGCCTTTAGCAAATTGGCTTAGGTAGCAGAGGGGGCGGGGCTTGGGTATTAGGAGAGGCGGAGCTAAGCACTGTTATTGGTTTTGCAGGTAGGGGTATCTGTTACTAAAGCGTTTCTGTGTCACAACAGCCCAGGCTGCTTTATAAAATGACTCCCAGGTGTGGAGGGAAAAGCCAACATTAATGTTGCACAAACCGTTCTTACAGTTCATCAGAAGCAAGTTAAAACAGGACAAAAAAATTTCAGTCTAATAAAAAAAATAGTCGTTTGCAAAATCAGACTTGAAAATGGAATCTAAGCATGCATTCAGCCAAATACATGTCCAAGTTCTTCAAGTACAACATTTTGTTTCCACAGTTCAGAATATTAGGATATACTGCTCATTTTTAGGATGCTTTTTGGGATATTTTTGGAATCGGAACGTCCAAGGCATGTATTTGGCTTTCAGATGACTGATGAGATCAGATTCAGATCTCTCAGGCCCATGCTGAACCAGGCCCTGTGTGGGTGAGTGGCACCACCACCTATGGAATGAAGCATGGACACCTGGAGGGACATCAGGTACAGTAGGATAAGCATGCGAGACACACGCTAAGAGCATTAATCTACAACACATCCATGCTGCTGGACGACGTTTCAGTGATACACTCATGAAAACACAGTTAAAGACCACAGCTTGACATTTAGTTATTCATATGCCAGATCAATAAATCCATTAGTAAAATACATGATCATATTAAATGCAATAATTAATACTGCTTCAAACTTAGTACTTTTTTACAACACAAGGGGGCGAAAGAAGCATAGTTTTGAATTGTTTTCCATTGGGAAACCAGTATTAATCAGTCGATGTCTGCTAATTTATAATAAATGTGGTCCGAGTGACATTTTAGAAAATGAAGCACAAATGAAGGTCATTAAGCACAAACAGGTATGTGTGAAGATTCATCCTCCTGTCTCGCCGGTGAATGACACCCGCAATGAAACACCACATAGAAAGACATGCGGTCCTGGGCACATGCTCGAATCACGTCTGGGGGGGGAGACACAGTGATGCGGAGAGAAGTGTAAGGCCACCTTTATGAGAGAGAGTTTAGGTTGTTAGTAATGGAAGTCGTCTGGGAGGGGGGGCTCGCAGAAGAAGCGGGAGCCGCGCTTGGCGGTTCGGGCGGTAAAGGGCGCCATCTTCAGTGCTGCATTGGAATGACAGGCACACGGCAGAATCAACGCACGCTTGCTGTGTTAGCGGGCGGAGGAGCAAAAATAGAGCCGACCGTTCCACTCTGACGGACCGAACCACTGGGGACAGGAGTGGGGGTTAACGCTTTACGTCACCTGACCTTGCCCGGCCACATCAAAGCTTACGGACTAGGGAAGTTTTTTTCATTAAAAATTTCCATTTTATTTTTCAAATAGTTTAGGGTCAGGCTCAGTAATGCCTTTTCCTCATAAATTTTATAGTCTTTTGTTCCAAATATTATACAGAACAGTGATGAAATTTAATTTAGAATTTACTTTATTTGCTAAGGAGCGCACATTTGTAATGCCAAAAATTTAACATAGAAACAAAATGAATTTAAAACACATTAAAATATATGTTAATTTTAAAAGTAAATTTAGGCCCATTAACATAATGCCATTGTTTTTTGATAAACCATTGGTGATATGAAGTTTAAGTTTACAGGGGTTACTATTTTACTTAAAAAAACAAATGTTCCTAAATTCTTCCTATACACTTTAAAAAGTAACTATCCCTGGTGCTAGACAATCATCTAAAGGTCAAACAGGGCTGATCTACTGTTCTGTGGCTGATATTCTTTCTCTGGGCCACCTACAGCAGGTAAAGTTAGTGAGACTCCAGCAGAGGCGGAAAACATACACGCACGCACGGGCCAGAGCATGAGAATGCAATTACATCAGTCATCTAAGCTGATGCTCCGTATTAATGACCAACGCTGAAAAGAGCTTCTCAAGCTACCGGTGAACCAAGAAGCGCTTGTTAGCCAATCGCATTAGTAACCCACCACCGCAGGTGAAGCAAGTGTTGCACTGGGGGACATCAGTAGGGGGCGCAAGACAAGGCCAACCCTGCGTCACAGCGGACGTGTGGTCAGGGGTGTGTGGAGGACGGGTACCTGTGATGATGTCCTCGATGGCGCCATCCTTGCCCTCGTACACGTGCCGGCTGTCTTTCACCTGCTTCTTCTTCAGTTCGGCGATCAGCTCTTGCTGTTGGCGCTTGTTCTTGTGAGAGGGAGACTGGAACAGAAAAGCAGTCAGTCAGTCGACACACACCCCACAGCACGGGCATCAGACGCTTACCAGCATTAACTCCACTTCCAGGCATAATATTTTGGGGATAAATTTATGCGAATGAATTTCTCAACTATATACACACTCATTAAAATCCCTTAGTTCATACGTTCTAGTTGCCCTAATGCTTAGTCAGATGCTACCTAAACATCTTGATCCATTCTGCGTGCCATGGGTATTGAGTCGCAGTCACATGGGTCTCTCTTTGGAGGAATAGGCATTAGTTCGCTTTAGCACGCAGACAATAAAGGGGGAGCACAGCGGGTCGCACTGTAACCTCACACCTCCAGCGCTGGGGGGGGGGGGGAGGGGGATACTTGTCGAATCCCACCCCCAGCTCTGCATGTGTGGAGGTTTGCATGTGTTTCCTCCTATAGCCTAAAAACACATGGTGATATAAACTAGTCTCTAAACGTGTGTCCCGCAATGGTCAGGCATCAATGCCCCCTGCCTCACCGCCTCTGCTTCCAGCGATTCTGCGTTGGATAAGCAGTTATTGGATGGATGGATGGATGGATGGATCATACATGTACATCTGCTTCTGTTATTAGGCATGATGAGCCTTTGGTGACGGCTGCTTGAGGACCCCTGCCCCGTGAGGAGGCCCCCCCCTCCCCCAAGCAGCTGCCCACCTTCTGGTTCTCCTGGTTCATCATGGCCTCCTGCTCCAGCAGCTTCTCCATCAGCATCTGCTCCTGTCTTTTCCTCTGATCGTTCTCCTCCTCGGCTTGCTGGAGAGAACACGGCCGGTGAGCTTTCAGGTCCCCCGCAGAGACGGGCAGGGGCGACGCCCACCCTAGACCCAGATTCATTGTTTTTTTTTTTTTTACGCGTTCTCTTACTCACCCTGTAGGCCTTGACGAAACGCACAAACACTGGGAAGAATACCGAAGGCGGCGTCGTTTTGGAAGTCTCCCCGAAGAACTTCACCACCTCATCAAAGGCATCCTTTAAGAAAATCAAGATGACACATGCTACAGACACAGGAACGAAAACAGGACACTAACTGTATATTATTTGACCTTATGTATTTTTTGTTATTTTTCTATGCACAACTATTGCCAGAACTATCTATATGCTAGTATTGTGTTTCTTAGATGAGTCTTCACCAAAGCTATGTGTTTGCCAATTAATTTTGTAATTTTACTGGAGTAAAAAAATTCGCTCGTTGAAGCCATAAACAGAAGCAGAGTGCTCCGTTGCACTCAAACTAGCAACCTTCTGGCTGTAAAACCAGCACAGGGCCAGGTGTCAATGGCCCACGGCTGGACACCCCTTACCTGTGCAACCTTGGCATCATCCTGCAGCTTCTTCAGCTTGCCCTCATTCGGCGTGATGAAGTCCTTTAGCAGCGTGTTGTGGCCGTGCATGCTGTACTCCCGCCTGGTCAGGTCCATGCCCCTCTGCAGCTCCTTCACGTCCAACAGCACGTTCTCCAGAGACACTGCGTCATGAAGACGATGAGTGTGAAGACCCTTCATGGCACGACGCGAACCAACGGACAGAATCCGGCACCTGACATACCTGCAGCCGCCTTCTCCACATAGTGCAGCTCATTGTAGAAGATAGACACCGACTTGTACTTCTCATTCACTACATTGGCTATGTAGTGCAGCAGCGTCGTTTTCCGGTCAGTCGACTTCGTCTCCAAGAGCTTTGGGGAAGCAGAAAGTACCAAACAAACTGTGAATTAACAGCGAGCAGTTTATGAATTACTTGTGTTAACTGTTAGACCCATATGGTTTTACCAGGTCTAAGCTCTGTAGTTTAAACCCATAGACAGCTCCTCTTTTGCTGCTGTTCATGTAGTTCCCAAGAGCCAGGATGATCTGCAAAGAAAAAAAAATGGAGTGAACCTCTATACTCCTCCTGAGAGGTTATAAACCCAAACGGGGAAAAGCCCTACAATACTTGCCTCTAGAATTTTCTTTAACTTCTGTGATGACTTTATGGACACCGAAGCTGCGATGATGGCATGTAGTTGCTGGAAAAAGAAGTGAGATCATCCATCAGAGAGAGCTTGGTGAACATCAGCGACCCATCGTTGGGTGATCTTCACTTCACTTCGCGGCACGGAGAATCCAACAGAAGGAAGGACCGCAGTGTGAGGATAGTAATCCTAAAGACAGGGAGTTCTGTAGAAGGGGGGCACTCTGGGTGGGAGGGGGGCAGTTTGGCGAGGGGATCTCACCGGCGTGAGCATCTGCACGCTCTCACAGAAGTTTCCCATGAAGGCCATGATGGTCATCTTCTGCATGAGGCGCTCGATCTTGCTGAAGAGCATCATGAAGCGGTCCTCGTCCGCCAGGTTCTCCTGCGGCTTGCGGTCTCGCTCGTACTGCCGTAGAACCTTCACCTCCTTCTCCGTGGGCAAGAAGCGCATCAGGCACTCCACAAAGTCCACGGGCAGGGTGTGCAAGTCAAACCTGCAGGGGCAGAGGGAGGTGGGGGCACCGCAAAGAGCAAAATCAGGCTGATGCAGGATAGGATTCGTCTCTACAGCACCTGCCGCTTCCATCAGATATGAGTCGTGGGGCGGGGGGGGCATTTCCCAGGAACAAAAGTTAACAACAAAAATATCTCTAGCTTACTAAATGTTGGAAAAGCGGAGTCGGTTTCTGCTTTTGATTTTTTGTGATTTTCAGTGGAGGTGTGGGGGACATGTTTAGACAGGGTTGCTGTCGGTGATCTGGATTAAGTCTTTTGACAAGCAGAAGGCATGGCTTACATCTGGATGGCCTTGCAGATTTCCTCCGGAGCCTTTCCCACCTTCCTCAGTGTGATGGCCAGGTTTTTCGCCCTGTTGGAGTCTAGCAGTGTCACTTTGTTGGATGCTTTCTGACTTGTCCGCTGTTTACTTGTCGTCAAGTCGATGGCCGCGCCTTGGGCCTTGGTCTTGAACATCTCCTCAAACTCGTCCACATTCAGGTCCTGCAAGTTCAAACGTATAGGACTCCTTGGCAAACAACACATATGAATCACAGTGTGTTGTGCTGTTGACCTTGGGTACAGGATGCTCAAAGCAAGTAGTGAAAGTTGACCTGGAATGCTCATGGGAGTTTTACTGTATGTATGCAGACATGTTCTGAGGGCAGAATGAAAAATGACTGGATCAGAGAGATAACCAATCAGATTGTAGAGGAGGTGGGTCCAAGTGGAACCAACCAATCAGCTGTCCCGCTTCCTCCAGTTGCTTTGACCCATCTCCTATACAATCTGATTGGTTCTCTGAATCAGAACATTTTTCGTGTAAATAAAACTCCCATGAACACCGGGAATATGAATGAGAATGCCAGAATGAAGGCGTCACCTCCAGTATCCTTTCGTCGTCAATCTCATTGAAGACAGTCCCATTGATCTGGTTGGGCTTCAGTGCCTCCCAGTTGAAGACAGGCATGCGGAACTTAGTCTTTATCGGTTTCTTTATTTTCACCGCTGCGGGAGACAAAAGGGGTGCAAATTGTTCATGTGGAATCGAGCCAATTTCTAAGCCTAGCCATAAAAAAGTACAAGGGTGGGTCGCCATGGCGATGGAATGGGGCAAGATGATCGCTTGCGAATGGATGTTTTCTTGGCTGTAATAACCAATCAGGAATTGGGGGGGGGGGTGATTTGTAAGACTTTGACTGCCATTTATATTCAACCATCCATGCAACTTCCAAACTCACTAATTCAGTAGAGGGCTTTGATGAACCTTGGCCCTGTCACAGTATGCATAGGACAGGAGGCAGCGGTGCAATATTGATGGGACAATAGTCCACCACAGCTGCACGGTCCCTCACATATACAATCACACACTACTGGCAATTCAGAGACACCCCACACCTAACTGTGAACATAGAAGATACCCAAAACCTCCAATCCCCGAGGTCACTGAGCTACCCACTGCGCCACCTAACTTCCATTCATTACAGTTAAAACGGTCACGTGATCTATGTGCCGATGATGCATAAACATCCATAAGGATGGCACTTCAAAGGATGCCTTTTACTATGTGAAATGACATCACTTAATGGGTATGTGTCAAAATGTTCTTTTCAGCCTCCTTATCTCTGCATGCATGAGCCAGCGTGTGACCCCATACTAACATAGCGCCTCGCAATCTGCCTTTAATCTGTTCGTAATGACGCAGAAATGTGCTTCAGCATGCAATGACTTACGACTCACAAACACAACACACCAAATCGTGGGGGGGCGATTAGGAGTATGGTATTTCCACTTTTTTAATTTCAATTTGGTTTATTACAACTTTCCAGTGAGGAGGGGAAAAAAGTTTACGAAGTCCTCTCAAAGTATGTAATTAACAAGT
>JAODKF010000040.1:20632217-20660659 GCA_026779585.1 Mormyrus proboscirostris | reverse complement strand
ACACACACACACACATACACACATACATACATACATACATACATACATACATACACACACATATATACACACACACACACACACACACACACACACACACACACACATACATATATACATACATACACACATATAACCAGCTATATTAGGTCTGGGCGAGGCACGGTGGTAATATGGGTAATGTTTATGTTACGCACATGCAGTTCACACATTGCAAGGGTTTAGGAATATTTCATACTACCACGCCGCCTGGACCGCAGTATATAGTATTTTGACAGTATTTCCTAGAGCAACACTATTTCAAAATGGTATTTTGAAATCTTGGTGATAAAATTCGCTGTGTGGGGCCACACGGGGACGTGACTTTTTTTTGTTGAAGGAAGGAAGACAGGCATCGGGGCTAAAGTACTCTGATCTAGGCTTAAAATACTTGGAGGTGGTAAGAGGTAGGAGTCCAGACCAAAATTTTGTTCCAACCAACCAGTTGAGCACTCTGTGGCTCCGAGTCTTTTTCCTCTGGTCAGCTAGTCTGGATTTTTACTCTCTGGGCCTGAATTACTCACCCCTGTCAGTACGTTTTGCTTAGGCAAACATTTTTATGTTAAGTGGAGGTTTTGATTGTACCAGTGATTTCTAGGAAACAAAAACTTAACAAGCTTTTTTTTAATGATTATTCCACTTCAAAATCATCTAGCGTGAAAAAGAGAGAACAAAAAAAAAAAAAACAACTCGGTGCAAAGTTTCTCACTGCTCCTGCAAGTCAAAGACTGTTCAAGCAGGAACTGGTTTCACATGGCAACCTGATGTTCCCAGTGCCAAGGGGTGACCTAAGCTGGTACTGGAGGAACCCTCAGGTTTGTGTGTGTGTGTGTGTGTGTGTGTACATGCACACTCCCCTCCCCCCACAATGGGTACAAGAACCAGTTAGTACAGCTCAAGATCTTAATTAGCAAGAGATTAACCCGCTGTGCAAATGTCATCACCATGGAAACCTCATCTGTGGCAAAACGCACCAATGGCCCTCAAGGGTCAGTACCGCCTTGGGGCTATCATCGCTATAGCAGATCCGAACCTGTTCTTCCTCATGGTCTCACATTCATCTATATAAAGTAAGCATGATGACCGAACAAGGCAGGTGTAATCATACAGGCGCAAGAAACTGTAAAACATTTAACTCACACCACATTGGTCACTTCCCAAACTCTCCTAAAACTTACCTGCAGTAAGCCTCACATTCTAGAACAGTATTACGGCAACTAGGCGAACCGTAATCCTGGAGCAACATTAAAGAGTGAACAGTGTACATCTGCACCACTGGCAAACCATGAAAGAATGAGAACTTTTGGAGATGGACATTAAATAGGAGGTCACATTGGCTTAGAATCTGACAGCGATGCAGGACACAGGGTGGGGGTGCGGGGGGTGGGGGGTGTTGGCTGAAAAGTTAGGTAGCCTACATGGCCTAGAGCCCAACAGCGAGGAGTCTCTACAGATCACTTAACCCACTGCGCCTGACTTCAGGCCCAAGAACCCCAACCAATGAACTGAGACTGTGGCCAAGGATCTCTCCTCTGAAGCATCTTCATGCTGGTAGGATGAAACCTGACCCGATCATCTGTGAGTCGCATTACTTTGCCAAGCCTGGAATCCAGGACCAAGAAACATTCCCAGCAAAAGGACATCCTTTAGGGGATCCCATTACGACTAGCTCATCATCCACATGAGCAGAGCACTTCCAGAAACTGCTGTCTTCAGATGTACTGCAAACTGAAGCAAGATCAGGAGCTTAATGCTGAATAACAAACATGTTTTCTTGAAGGGGAACAAAACTAAACCACTGATTTCACATTCTGGTGTTTCCAACTGATTTCATTATGAGGGCCAAACTGTCTTTCAAACAGTAATATTAAAGAACATAATATAATATATTACTGAACACACACACATACACCAGATCAACTTCTGTTAAGATCATAAATATTCAACAGAATTTTTTTACTATAGGACTGTGGGCATTTTTTCTTTCAGATCTAAATTTCAAGTTTTGCGGCAGATTGCTATTACATCACAATACAAGACTCCATTAATTCATACATATAAATCCATCTTTGGACCACTCACCCTTCTCAGGGTCTGGGTCCTGGGATACGCTGCCAGTGGGGTTTCAGTGCCTATAAACCAGATCACTTAAAAAAGAAAAATTTGCAATAAAATACCAAGACAACTAATGCCCTTGTTTGGAATTTTTTTTAAAAAAAAATCTTCAAAAATATGCTATACAGGAAAGCAACCAGTAACGACCCACTCAAACAGAAATGTCAACAGTATTAACGATGACTGATTGATATTAATTATTATTATTAATCAATGCAGTACAAAGCATCCTTAATGCTTATAACGACCGTTATAATGCATTATAAAAGTGTCTATAGCTTCATAAAGCATTCATAATGAATAATTAACATGGCTATAATGTTATACCTTTTATAAATATTTATTGCCAAATTTATCATATTTTTTATGAATGCATCGTATATGGATGCTTTAAGTGTTACTGTCACTATACTTTCCTTGTAGTCAAATAATAAAAAGAAAATGTTAAACTTTGTTCAAGAAAATATCAAATACAGGGGAAACCGCTTATAGTGACCATGGCTGACTGGGTGAAATTGCTCACTATAAGCGCATGATCGATATAACTGATTTTTTTTTCTTTATGTCTAAGGCAGATCACCATCTAATTATCATTTGTATATTTAATACATGAATATCAGGTAATAAAATGCATAACGTCAATATTTACTTCATTTTATTGAGGATTTCAAAATATAGTACAGCTGTTTCAAATGCTTTTCAAATTGCAATACTGCACAAATGAAATTACTGAACTATGCATAATTCAAATACGCTATAATACAGTACAATATTGTGCATAAAATACAGCTTATTGTAGTTTCCATATTTACCATAAGATGGGACTACAGAAGCAGACAGAATACCACAAGGCAAAGTAGTGCAATCAAAGTAAATTGAAAGTAAAAGTAAAAGCAAGTTAAATAAATACTGCAGTTTTAATTTTTTCCATATGTTTTGTATAAGACCCAAAATTAACACTGTAAATGATTTCTATAACCAAATTATTTAATCAAGTATTTGTACACGAATGATTCTCCCCCAAGTTCTTTGAGCCATATAAGCGGTTGATCATAACTATAGACAGTTTCCACTGTGTATCACTTTTATAATCATTTGTGGTTGGAAAAAAAGCAATACTTTGCAAGAAATAAAGTTTCAATGTTCATCAGAGAAGTTCAAAGCCAGCATCAAAAAGATAATTTGTTTCTGGAAGAATAGCATTGTCACAAAAGCCTGGTGTTATGGAAATGTTAATTAAACTATCAGCAACATCTGGAAAACAATCTGAAAGCATTTAAGGTGTTTATAGGAGACAGATGTGCTACCTACATGTTACAGCCCTCACAACAGGCAAATGGCATCTGAAGCAAACAGCCAGAGATGCCATGTTTATAAAAGACAAAAATTGCACTTCGCATATAAAATTTGGTATGATAATAACTTAGGATATGTACAGCAAATCATATCAGAAACAATCCACTCCAGTCAAGCATGCTACTCTAATTTCCTCACAACTTTCCCATCTGCCTGCAGGTCCCAAGCAACGCGCTACCTAGACAGAAGAAAATTATTTCCATGAGGAACCCGTGCCTAGTCCACTCTTAGTGGATGCACATTTTTATGGAGCAGTCATCTTTCCCGGGTGAACCCTTGCGCAATTTATCATGTCACGTGACGTGACAGAGATTCACCAGGGTCACTTGCCGACGGCCGCGTTCCTAAGGAGCCGTGTGACCGGACGAATCAATTTTTAAAGGGCAGCAACCATTAGTGGGGCTGAAAGTTCCGACGAATTACTAAATCTTGAACACCGAGGGCTGAAATACCCCCACCAGACAGTGTCCCAACTCTCTGCGGAGATTTACAAAATTCAGACAACAAATGAATAAACCAGCACTCAAAGAAATACAAAAGGGTGAAGATTCATTCAGGTGTCAAACATGCAAAGCTGACACCAAGCCAAGGCACTGATAGATTAGTCAGGAAACAGGCTTGTGAGTTTGATCTCTTTCCAGGAACTTCTGAGAGAGGGGTACTGAAACCGGGTCGGTGTCCAGGGTGGTCTCCCCACGTGCAAACCAGTCTCTTCAGCTTTTACGCCAAAGTGTAAATACAGTGCCACGTGGGCTTTAATGCACGCCTCACCGAGTAAGATAAACAGCCCCGATGCCCCAGAAATAAACAAGCACCGAAACACCTCACCTCTCTGGGCTCTGCGGCAGGATTCTCCACATCTGTTTCAAACACGGTCAGCAAAAACCCATTTTGTTTACGCCGATCCTCATCGCAGCCACTGCTTTGACCCAATAACAAAATACAACAGCTAAAAAAAAAAAAAAAAACTAGCACTATGGTAACAGAATCAGGGCTTACTTAGAGGGACAATTAAATGCATGACCAGCTCAGTAATCAGTTTTATACTCTAATCTCCTGCAAGCTCCTACTTCTAACAAAACGAGGATTTCGAAAAAGCAAACAAACAAATGGTTCAATGACTGGAAGAGTGTGTGTACATACTAATTGAGCAGTACCAGTAGGAGTTAAAAACGGAAAGAACAAGGGAAAACTCTAAAGTGCATCACACTAAGTGCATCATAAAACAGGGATGATTATCGTGTATCAATGGTGCTCTGAAAACCTAAATCAGTGCCTGAATGTAATGCAAAAAGACACCCCTGAAGGTTGCTGGTTCGGGCACCGGCTTCGGCAAAATGGTTGCAAGTCTGTTGGGCCCTAGAACAAGGCCCTTAACCCTCAAAACACTCCAGGGGCAGTGGATAGAGAACCAGACCCCAACTGTATACATACTGTCCCTTGTTACCCATTTGACTTTGGGCAACTTGGACATATGACTGAAGTTCATTTTTAAACATATGCAATATTTCAGGTGGTCGTATGTTTGACAGTGTTATGCTACATAGTGTGCACAGTATGACAATCGTCGTGGGAAAATACCATACGGCAGTGTGACCATCCCAGCCCCACACGCATCTCCCAGTCCGTTTCACGCACCTAAAGGTCAATGTGATTATCCCATTACGACATGCATCCATTTCAACTTACGATCTGTCTGTCGGAACGGAACCCAGTCGTAAGTCTGGCATCTGTACGTTTATGCCACAAAGATGAGCTAAATGGGAGATGCGAACAGAAACATTCCAATGTGTCATTTTCAGGAGTCAACCTCCAAAAAGGTACGATTATGAACCTCCAGGTTTTTCCAGGTTATTTATAGATTTACTGCATGTCATTTAGCAGTTGCAGCGGGCCTGAAGCCAGGAAGCAAAGGGCAGAGGACACCCTGTATGGGAAGCCAGCCCAGGCACACACACTACGGGCAATTCAGACATACCACTTCACTTCAGCATTGTGTTTTTGGACTACAGGAGGAAGCTAGAGAGCCCAGCGGAAAGCTGCACGGCCAGGGTGGGGGGACGCCAGAGGCGTGAGGATGTGGTACTCACAACTGAGCACCAGCAATACCGCATCTTATAACGCATGCTGCTGATTTCTCGCGATTTTTCACCAGCGACTCCCCATCCAAGGCGGAGTAACTGGTGATGTCATTAGTGCCGGACACTCACAAGCAGAGACAGTTACGACACTCCGCCAGCAAACGCTGCTGGACACTTCACAGCAGTTTACGCGACAATAAAACAATTAAGCAGCACGATCACAGTGCCGAACTCATAGTGGCAGCAAGGCAAGTTGCGTCGGAGCAGAGACCCTTCACTGGAAATGGTATCGCCTCGGTGCGAGCTGGGAAATTCACTGGGCATCCAATCACACAACAGCCTCACGCTGCAAGCTGCGAAGAGAACACCTGCAAGAGTGAATTTCATTTCACGGCGACACAGGAACGACCTGCTTACCCGCGTACCTAGCTAGCAAGCTACCAACCAAGACCTCAGACTCCACAGCATATTCACATTTCAGCTCCGCCAGCACACATGGGCTTGGCAATTAGTTGACTAGAAAATTAAGTGTTCAGACATAAGAAACAGACAAAACGTGGGGGGGCAGGATCCCAGGCACACTGTCGCAGTCATGGACTGACTGACATCCACCTTTTAATCTAAATTCACTTTAGGGTTCCATGCACACTTTGACATTCTCGTAAACGCAGATCTGAATGTGGGCCGGCCAAGAGCGCTGAAGAATTAGATGAGACCCAACGCTGTGGCAAATCATTCGTCATCAAAGACTGACAGGTTCAATGAACTGCCTTTACACTGTTGAGGAGAGCACATAATTCTCGAAGGAATTCAAATTTCGGACTTGTTAAAAGGATTAATATACAGGGATATAGAAGTCACTTTAGATTAAGGCATTGCCTTATAGCCAAGACAATTTCCATGCCTCTCTGACCACACTTCAGATGTTTTTGAAGGTAGATGCAAATACAATAAGTCCAGAAATTCCAGCTTATGCGTTAATAAATCGGAAAGACCGAAACACATTCAGTGGTAATACTTTTTCGGTCTATGATGAAATTTCAGTCAACGTGAGCCTTCCTTGAAGATTAAGGAGAAATGCTCAGTCACCTTGCAGTTAGTAACCAATCCCTCCCCTCAGTGAAAGTGTACATACACACACACACACACAGATACACACACAGACAGACAGACACCCACTCACACCAGCCACAGAGGCTGCATCTGTCAGCCAATTACAGCCCAAGAAGATCACTATGACAAGCCATGGTCTCCTACAGCAACTCACGATTGAACGCCCCGCAGAGCCTGAGCTTAAAGTAGGGCCTGTCAGCTGCTGGCCCGGGGGCCCAATCACATGTCACTATTTTCATTTTCCAAGCCCTGATTTAGTCTTTATCCTCAACACTGGTTTGGATTTAAATGATGAGAGAACCACGCAGCAAGTGGTGAAAAAAAGTTACCAATTAAACGAGGAACTCGGAAACAAACAGCCACAACTAATCGAGAGGAGAGACACAAAAAAGCTAATGGGAACGTGTAACACAAAGAATATAAAACCAGTAAATGACAGGTATTGTTTTAAATCCTGCTTTCACTGCCGCTTCTGCAACATCCTTTGTTATGTAGAGCCATCTTCAGAGCAATGACCACCCCAAGCAGGTGTGTGGCATGTCCTAGATGACCTTATAAAACTCAGGCACCCCTCCATCAAAAAATATATATATTTTCCATTCATTTTCCAATCCGCTTTATCCAGTGCTAACCACTGCACCACCATGTCGCCCCATCTATATATTCCATTATATTTTTTTAAAACAAGAAAACTAGGCTACAAGTCACCAGCAGCAACGACCAGCTATATACAGGATAACTGCTTTTTCCCTTTCCATAGCCTATTAATGGTTTGGTGAGTGACAACATTTATAAGAACCACCACCAAGCATGAACTCTTCCACGCAAAGGCTTTTTGATGTGCCAGATGTTAAATGAAATCTTGTTGCGCACCGACAGATGATCAGCTTAAACAAAAGATAATTAAAGCCAACTTGCCAGGGAAACGCAGGTGCATCTTCAAACTGCGCGGCTGCCCGGAGATCACAGTCCTACGACCGGCGCTCCTGCATGGCTGAGTAAACGCGCTTAATTGATGCCAGGCAATAAAACGCTCCCCCGGAGAAGCACATTTTTAACATATTGGACTAAGGGCAAAGCGTGTCGGAGTGCTGTAATATCATCGGGATCACTTCAAAGCGCCCCGTTTCAATCCGCTTTTACGCCGCAGATCATGCAGCGCGTTCTGGAGACAACCCACGCTATCCTAAATTACCCCCTCAGACTTACAAGACTAAAAAGCGTGCGATCTTCAGGAATCGAATTTACTTATTCTGGTTTTCTCGTTACTTGTGGTTTTTTTCCTTCTTTTAAATAAGTGGAAACTAGCACAGTGAAATAAACAAACATACTGTACTTGATCCATCGCTAGATGTATCACATACGAAACGACTAGCAAATACTGCAAATTAGGATATATATATTTATATAATATATTGCTACACAGTCATAGTGGTATTTTAATATACATGCTCAGGGACCGTTATCAAGCGAATGTCCATTGAGATTTTTTAATTATTATGCCTATTTTGTGAACGACTGGTATTTAATAACATCCCGGTTTTAGTATATAAACAGCTAGAGTTTCTTCGCGTATAACTGTGTTTGAACCTATTCAGACAAATCGAATACGCATTTCTTTCCTCTTTTTCTAATTTCAGAAAAATGAGAGGTAGAATTTTGTTTTCCTTTTATTTGCTATAAGCATACGTACTTGTTGCACTGACTGGCATTTAGCTTTCCCCTTTACCGGAGAGAGAATATATACGGAAGTTGTGTGAAGCCAATAACCACCATAAACGCTTTAAATTGCAAATTAGTAATAGTCCATGTGGTTTCCCCATATGCTAGCACTGATTCCTGTGTTGGCTGCTGGGGACGCAGCAATCAGTTTCAGCTGGAACATAATCTAATCAAGGTTATTCGGCAAGTCTGCAATTAAATCAGACCGGCAATATTCAAAACACCCCAGATAATGACAGCTAAATACTCCAAAGGGCAGTGGCAACCAGACCATAAGGCTGCCACTGTCTGTGATAAGACGTAACAGACTTGAAACAGAAACCAATCAATTTTCCTTCACAAATATTAGAAAGCATTAATTAACCTACCAAAACGACGTTAAAACGCTCTTCCAGTTCACATTGCTCCGGCATCGGCAGTTTCAGTGGCACATGCGCAGCCCTGAAATCAGTTTGAGAATCCATGCTCCCCGCGTTCCCCATATCTTAGTCTTTTAATAAAACAGCGATCAACCTTCACTGGCAACCACTGCGACTCGGGCTAGACGTTAAATGGGTTTATCATCTACTGATACTCCGCAGTCCTGTTCCAGGCTGGTCACACGGCGGCGCAGCGACGGAGGGGAACATGCGCGTCTCCCTCCTGCATCCTGCCGAGAGTCTTAGGGATTCCCCAGCCTTTCCATCTGCTGGAAGGACAGAAGCGCTCTCTAGCCGTATCTTGCACAATTTCTGCACCCCTCCCAGTCGGCTGCGATGATGATGTTCATGATTCAGACCCTGCGGATGCCGGCCGTGTAGCTGGATAATCCCACCACCCCCGGCACTGACAGCACACTGAGCAGGACCCGACTGCCCAGGGCGCCCCGCAGTCACTCCCCAACACAATACACCCTTTCAGGCTGCCCCCCTGGGCGTGCCAAACCTCTAGCGAAGGAGACTGATATTTGTTATATAGCATTCTGGTACTTGGAGTTTTTTTAAAAAGTATTTGTCTTACATATCGATGAAAAGTGACATCTATTTGTTTTTCGTGTTTTCCGTTATTTTTTTTTTTAGCTGTATGGATGTTACTGAAAGAAACATAATGCTCCTACAATCTACACAAGTCAAGTGTTTGGTTTGATAAATTTTATCCAGCACAATTTTAGACTACCTATACTATACCTCGTTGTAATAGAAGTGCGCTAGGTTGACATGCACGGTATTCAATAAGAATAAAATACGGATTCTGTATAACTCTATAGTAGGCCTACGAGAAATAAGAGAATATTTTAAATTAAAGCATGTATTGGATAATTGACTGGAATATGGGTGAATGAAATTTTGAGTCCTCCTATTTTTCCTAATTTGGGTAATTTTTTTTACATTGGATATGTGAGGAAATACCTGTGTAGGTGTTAGAATTAGAATTTAGTGATCAGTGGTCATTGTTAACATACCACAGCACCTCACAGCACACAGTGCGCAGCAACGAAATGTGTCCTCTACATTTAACCCATGTGACTTTCGTGACATACAGTAGCAGGGGGCAGCTAATTCAGCCCCCAGGGAGCAGTGCTTGGGGACGGTACCTTGCTCAGGGTATCTCAGTGGTGACTTGCTGGTGGGGGACTGTAATCTTTCGATTATAAGTGCGCTTCCCTAACCATTAAGCCACCACTGCCCACTGTTACTATCAACGGTCCTTACTGATATTGCAGGAGTTCGGGGCTGATTTTGTCCCTACCAGTGTTGAAACCAAACCTGTACCCTTGGTTTGCATGCGAATCAGATCACGGTGAACTGATCATAGCATATAGGTAATAAACGCCGTAATTACGTCGTCTACGTCTTGAATTTTCAAAGCATTATTCTTTGGCAGTCAGGTCAGGGTTGGCTTCCATGACTATTTAAATAAATGCTTAAAATATGACCGACTTTCACCAAAGCAGAAAACACGTGGTAACTATAAGCTCATGTGATTAAACTGGGGATTAAACAAACAAGCTCATTCAGGCTACTCACCGTGCCAAACAGTTAACTCCGCCAACTAACCAACGGGGGTTGGTTCTTCTTTTATGAATTAATTGTTAGAGTAGATGTCACCTTTAATAGGTACTTCTGCACTGAGGCAGCTAACACATTAGAGAAAGAAAAGTCAGTGACAAAAACGAGGCAGAGAGTGAGCAGACCTGGTACAAACACCATGTTCTGAAAGTTAAACAGCAGGTGACCTGGCGGAAATAGAATGACTCACTGTAGTTTGGAACAAAAACACGGATGGAAAAGAAAAAAAATCTTAATATTAATAATTGTGACATTGTAATTCATGCATCAGAATATTGCCTTTATTGCGTAGCATCATACCAAAAACGCTGCACTCCCTAGCTTACTGCCAATAACTGTACATCTCGTTACGGAAATGATTCATTACCATAATGATTCAGCACAAATATTTGCTCACTTGACAAAGCTTGCCCGAATAGTAATAATTCAGGACAGATAGCGGCCAATTAAAAAGTTACACACAGCTAGAAATATGTAAACCAGTAAAGCTCATTCTAAGGTCTGACCCACATTTGCTGTAACCTGAAGGCATAAAGCTACAAAAGAACAGTGGACACGTGCCAAAAATAAGACTCAGAACAATATGATGTCTGTGTGTGGGGTTGCCTAGAACGTCCCGCTCCCAGATGCCGTTTAATTTGTCTTTGCCCTTTGACGTATCACACATGCCAGTCCGAGCACAAGAGAGGACAGATGCTGCACAGTAGGGTAGGGCCATTGTAATCAGGCAAGTCGTCATCTGTCCGCGTGAGCTGATCAGTCAGACAAACATCTGTGTTCATGATGAAATTCATGCCACTTCGGAAATCGATATGTTCGTGTTATGCTGTTTCACCAAATCTGGTATACAGCGGGTAACATAAAATACAAATTCTAACTTTTTATATTTTAATTTTGTATTTTTAACAAAAATAAAAAGCTGTTTCACTAAATATCCAAACCTCAAAAACGTTCAAATCTATGCCTGCTCATTATAATCTCTTAATAAAATGATTTAAAGCAGCCATCCATAATAATAAGACGCTAGTGACATCTGGTGGCACCAAAATATATTACAGAACATGATAAAAAAATACGACTCCTGTCATGATTGCGTTTTTTTGAGCAAAAAAACACAAAACATCAGTGCATGCTAGTGAATGAAAATGGATGAAAATGAAAATATTAAAAGGGAAGAACACAGGTGCATTTCATGATCAGGTAATACAATTCCTCTAGCGGTCAAATGGAGAAGCATAAGCCGGGATGTTCACGTACTGTAGTTTATCTGTGAATTTTGTATAATGTTTACAGTAGTATTTCGTATGTTTGCATGAAGGTTAGTAGTTATAACCATTTCGAACTTGTATCCATATTTGCCACTTTGATTTCAGGAGTCAACCTAGATCATAACTTTGGGTAAAGCATTAGAGGCGTTGGGGGGTGGGGGGGGAGTTGAGGTCTCCATTTAAGGGGGTGGGTCCTGGAGGTTGTATTGGCTGGTTTTGATTATTGGGGTGAAATTACAACCCCCCTCCGCAATAATTTAGCCCCATAATTTATGGCCATGGCTTCAACTATCTACCTTCAAACCACAAAAACCCCACAAGATGCAAGATAGTTTTACAATATGTTGTTCAGTTTATCGTTACTGTTCTATTATGCAAATTGTTTTCAGCAAGGAAATTTTAACAACATAATAATAATGCACCTTTTAAATGGGTCATTTGAAACTGAACAGGGCAGTGGATGAAATGTTGTTCTCTTCTGGGCACCGAGACCTGCTGCACATGGAGGTACGAAGACGTGGATCAGAGCTGTTGGTCCGACACATTCCACTCACCTGCAATTGCTTTACATGCACCCGGCCGTCCACGTGATTCATCAGACCAGATGACCTTCCATCGTTGCACAGTTTGGTTCTGACAACTACCTGCCCATTTTCGGAGCTTTCAACATGGGCACCCAGACCAGCCTGCGGCTACATAGCCCCACTATCAAAGGGCTCGATGTCCTACTACTTGTGCCACGGAAGCCCTTCGGTAGCAGATGGGATGAACTTTGTTCACATCCCACATCGATGGGTCCTGACCGCCCATCACCCTGTCGATGGTTCATGGCTTTTCCCTCCTCAGAGCGCTCTCAGTAGGTACTCACCACGGCGGACCCTGAGCCCACAAGCCTTACCGTTTCAGAGATGCTCCGACCCAGTCGTCTGGCCATAATGCTTTTGCCCTTATCAAAGTCACTCAGACTTTTATTGCTGCCTGTTTCTTCTGCATTCAACATGTTGACCACAAGTACTGACTGTTAGCTTACTATATATATACTTAATATATCCCAAATCCTAACATGAACCATTTTAATTAGATTAATAATTTTATTAGTCAACATTATGTGTTTCATGTGGGGGTGGCCATAACTTTTTAGCTCATCTGTGTAAATAAAATGTGAAACTTTAAATAGTCCTCATAATTATCAACAGAGGAACATGTGATGACTATTCTTGTTATAGGAAATGCTTTTAAAGAATTTACATTCATTGAAGCTTTGGCTCACATTGACGACCAGCGATGCATTCAGAATGCATTTTCTCACAATATATCACCTACTCAGACAGCCTCTTCTCTATTAAAATGAACGTGGATGGCTTGAGTTCATGCTTGAGTCAGGGAAGCTTCTCTCTTCACTGTAATCCCATTTATCATTCATTCAGCACAAACAGGGTTTTTGTGATAACATTTATTCTGGAACAGTGAGTAACTACAGCTGTAGTGTTCTCTGAAGTCAGCAGTTGGTCAAACCGATACACTTTATAAAAATTAAAGACATAATGGCCTATAAAATAGTGTCACTTGTTTCGATTTGTCTATAACTGCAATTCGGGAAACTGTGGAGAGCCGCATGCTTAAAACTTACGCAGAAACTACGACACGATATGGACTCTGTGCTTAAATAAATTTAAAACTGATACATTAAAAAAGATGATTTCAAAAGAGGGGGACAAACATCTCAGCAACGTCAAACATCATGCTGAGAGGAAGACACACAATCACATGTGGATGTCAGTTAGGCTTCTTCGGCTTTTCTAAACCTCTTTGGCGAAGTGCGGAATCGGAATACCTGCTTATAAACCGGCTGGAACATCGCTGGAATGTCGATGATGTAGCAGTATTAACTAACGCCTGATATATGTTATTACTGTTAAGAGAGAGAGTGCAGGATCATAGGAACAGTGTGATGAAAGTGTGCTCTTCCCCCATTGGTCAGTCTGTCAGAGGAAGCAAGCGGTCATGAAAACTGGATAAGTTCACTGGAGAAGGAGTTCACGTGTCTTTCTTCTATTCCTCCTCCCCCTCCCCCTCCTCCCCGGCATCCTCTCCTTCTTCCTCGGTCATGAACTCCACAAGGAGCTCCGCCGTGCAGGTGGCCTCTCCCAGGCTGTTGACGGCCTTGCAGGTGTATTTGGCGTCGTCGTCGCTGGACACCTCCGAGATGACCAGGCTGCAGTGTCCTTCCTCGTCGTAGTCTATCTGGAAGTGACGCGTCTCCTTGATGGGCTGGTCATCCTTGTACCAGACCACTTCCGGGTCGGGGTATCCTGACAACATAAACCAGGGAAATTAAGATGCATAGAGATTCAGAAAGACTGCAGATACAGGAAAGAGAGACCTCATAGCACAATGATCGGGGTGTGATGACTGCAGGGGTAATCACCAAGACACTGCATTGCCCTGAAATGGCTATATTCAAAATTCAGAAACAGTAGGATATACTACATAAGTGTTCATTATATTAGATATAACAGCAGGTTGATCATGATTGTTAGTTTCTAGGTTCACTTGCACCATTATAAAAGCAAGTAAACATTTCTCCATGTAGAGGTAGTTTTCACGTGATTCGTTAAAGTTGAAATGGATCTCATTAATATCTTCTCTGTAAGGCATCTGTAGGAACACTTTGCTGCATAACTGGTGCTTTTTAGGCTACTGAAACCGCACTTCTGGTTGTGGCCTGATCATGAAGAGGCGCTTTCCGTTCAGCAGCGCCTGGAGGGCGACACCGGTAGCGGTTGCAGATGGGGATGCGTTTACCCTCGATCTTGCAGTCGAAGCGAGCAGCGCTGCCCTCAACGACTTCCACGTCCTTTATGACAGTGATGAAGATGGGCTTGGTGTGAGGCTTTTCTTCATCCTCGATGGTCTCCAGCAACTGGTTGGCCAGATCATCTGTGCCCACAGTGTGGGGTCAAAAAGAGAATCATTCATAAAATAATCCCGCTAAAATGCTCACCTGTCTCTGGCTCCGTGGAGTAAGCACCGATTTGCTGTTTCTGGGTTACCTTCAGTTGGGTTTCCTGTCGGAGAGCCACCCTTCTTTGCGCTGATGCCTGACAGCATGGCCATGGAGGACAGCCTGCCAATGGCACGGACTGCGTGACCCGTTTTCTGTTTGGAGGAGCAATAAACATGGTTTTTATCTGTTAGTTGTGCCACTTGGTTTCATGATTCCAAGAACACTGAAACACAAGTTAGGGGCATCTAAAGTTGGAAAAACTTGACTTCAGGACTGGCATTTGAGAGGTATCTCGGGTCAAGCGGCCTCCTCTTTAGCAGAACTGGGAATCTCCCTACCTGCCATTTCCGCCTCAGAAGGTACTTCTTCATCCTCTCCTTTGACAGCTGCTTGGCCTCCATAGTCTTTGTGTCTTGCTTCAGCCAGGGATGGTCTAAGCACTGAGGACATGTCAGGCGAGCCCTGCGGTGGGAGGGAATACCACATGCATGAATGTCCTTCTTACAGGCCTCACCCTACCAGACTGGCACCACGAAGATACTGGTAGCCGGTCACTAGCTGTGAATCACTTGATGAGTGCAAGTCCCATTTCTGAAAGGTAAACATGTGACATGTGGCAAATGTTTATTCGAAATTAGCAGCATCAAGCAGAGCTCACTTTAGGTTTTTCTTCAGAAGTTTGCTGATGAAGTCTTTGGCCTCCTCTGAGATCTCATCGAAGGCCTCGTCCTCAAAATCCCACGTGGCCGAAGTGACGTTCGACAGTGTTTCATTGTCATCTTCTCCCATGAAGGGGGAAAGTCCGCTCACCCTGAGGAACGGCAGACGTCACAACTGTCAGAGAGGCTCAGAAAGTCCAACTGCTGTTTTGACGATAATGAGACGAAGGCAGGAGAATACTTAATGAAGCTCTGTAGCAGTGTTTTACACTATCTTACTGTAAAAATAGCGTGCACTTCATACAATGTAAGCAGTTTAGTCTAAACAGGTCAAAGGTACAACAGCAAGATGATTCCTGAAGGCTAAATTGGTGACCTTTCAAGTCAAGTAACCAAAGCAAAAATGTTACTAGTTAGCACTAGCATGGCTCTTCTCCATGCTCTAGCTAAGGCAAAAAAAATGTACAGTATGGCAATCTGTAAGAGATTTATGAGATTTACAGTCAGAGCAGGGCTGCCTGAAATCACCGGTGGTGGGTCTAGCTGGCTAATTGAAGTAGAAGAATGAAATAGTTCCTGCAGAATGGCAGGGATATGAACCTCGGCCTAATTTGCCCAAAAACTGCTCACCCTGATGACTATAAAAGTAAATGCGCCTTGGTAAGTCTATCTGACAAATGCTATCAATTGTGTTTTTGTTGACCAGTATGTAACTATGCTGTTAAGTGGTAACTTCAAGAAAATCCAAAATTCTTTCGTAGTTTTCTGCATCAGCTTGGCTAGCGATTTAGTGAAGTCACCCTGGCATTGTTGCTTTGGCCCTCAAATTCCTCCTCCTTAAGTCGAATTTTTGTGCCCCACTTTTAGTCCAAAGGGATTGCATTTTTAACGGTTACTCCTCAATGCAATTTAGATTCTTTTATTCTCGGATGTCCTCAAGAAGCCTTTTCTGGGATTAAAAATTTATTCTGCTGCCTTGGCTTGCCGCGGTCTGACACAGAGTGATTGAGATTCCTGGTCACACTCCTCACTCAAACACCAGCAATATGGTGTGTAGGACAGACAGGACTGTTCCTTACTCACAGGATGTAGCAGATGACTCCTATACTCCACATGTCGGTCTGATAGCTGATGGGCTCATAGTTAATCACCTCCGGAGCCACAAATTCTGGTGTCCCAAAAAGAACTTTGAGGGATCCCGAGTTTTCTGTGAGCAAACGGAAAACAGAGTTAAAACATGCGTCAACCATGTTTGGGGAGTAGGGTTTCCACATTCAAGGAAAGTGATGTCTGAGGGCAGGTTATTCAGACATCCTTATGCCATTCCACCCTACTGCCCTTCTGGCAAACACAGAGTTTTATTTCCTAGGTTAGACCCACCTAATCGACGGGCAAGGCCAAAGTCGATGAGCTTGATCTTGCTACCCGTTTTGTTGACACACATGATGTTCTCGGGCTTTAGGTCCAGGTGGACGATGTCCTGCTTGTGGATGAAGTTGACGCCGTCGATGATCTGCAGCATGTACTTGATGACCTCCCGCTCCGAGAGCTCAAAGTCCTCGTCGATGATCCGCTCAAACAGCTCCCCTCCAGATATCCTGCGACATACGACGTGGGTTTGAAAAGGTCACAACACATCGAGTCAATGTCGCACCATACCGTGACATTGCCCTGTTGTATCATAACAGCACGTCAAATCACTTTCACGACATGTCATCACAAAGCTTTTCTTAATAATTGTAGACATTGCAAAAGTTGTCATGTCAAACCAATCCCGGCACCCTAATACGTCAATAATCCATCTTCAAAAACTGGTAAGAAGCGCCCTGTCCAGTCATAGCATGCTATCAGACATGCTATCTAACAGTGCCATCAAATCAGAATTTGACAATCAAAAAGTGTTTCATATTTTGGACAGTTATATTTTTTTACCTATGTGCCATATTTTAATGATTATATTTCATGAGAAACCCTTTCCAGTAAGTGATTATGGTCTCCGTTTTGCGCTAGGCTGGGTGTCTGGATCTCTTCTAAGGGACGGCAAATCCCACGAATGGGAAGAAAAGCCTCGTTCCGAGGCAAAGGAATTCAGTTCACTCTACAGAGCAGCGAGAAGCCAGTTACTGTGCCGTCCTCATGCTTTTTAACTGTCCTCTCTCCTCATCAGCATCCTTCACGGTCAGCCAATGACAGCTGGCCAATCTTCATATGATATACGGCACGATGGAACAGGAGATATCTCAAGTAAGACTTAATTTGTCGATAAAATTGCACAGGAAATTCCTCGGTAAATGACGAGAGGCAGCTCAGACATGGAGCCACTTGCCATTTCTTCCCTTATGAGGAACTAGCTTGGGGGGGAGGGGCTTTTGGGCTTTGTTCTATTTTTAACTTTCTACCTTTTTCTATATATGGTACAGCTGGGATAACTGGAGTCAGATCAGCCTCTTTCAAAGCGTTACTTCTACAACGAGACAGAAGCAGGTGATTATTCATTTATTTTCCGTTCCTAGTGAGCCAGAGAAGGGTCTTGCTGAGCCTCACAGGACATGAGGTACACTCAGCTCCCCAAAATCACATCTAAGGACCGCGTGTGAAAGCCCATGCAAACCCTGCACTGAGACGAGGAAGGAATTGATCCCACAAACCAATAGGCTACAGCTCAGCCCACTGGGACAGTATCAGACAGCTATGCCAATGAGAAAAAAACTCTATGTGCAACTCAACACTCTCAACAAAAATGGCTGATGGAACGGGCACACTCACATCTCCATGACCATGACTATGTCGGACTTGCCCTCAAAGGCGTCCACACACTGGACCAGCTTGGGGTGGTGCAGGCAGTTCATGATGCCGATCTCCTGTCTCACGCTCTCTTTGTCTTTTGCCGAGAACGCTTTGATGAACTTCCCAGCCCACACTTTTTTACTGGACTTCTCCACCAGTTTAAACACTTGTCCAAATTTCCCCCTAAAAAAAGGACAGAAGTGTTTTTTTACAAATGATCCCTCCTGGACACCTTCATTCAGATATGTGGCCTCTACAGTCACCCGCTGTAACTCACGTCCCAAGCCGTTCCTCCACGTCGTAGAAATCTTTGACTGTTTGGTCGTTTTTAATGACCACGTCTCTGTACTCTGGTTCCATTTCTGCAAAACAATCGGAATAAAACTACATTCTGTAAAACAGAACGGTCAAGAAGGCAACTTTGGTTATTCTAAGCTGAGCTGCTTTTCAATGAGCATAAAGGAGTAGAAAACAGTCATGTGGGAGAAGAGAGCCGCAGGAACACAGCTGAACAGCCTTAAGTCTGAAATGCAGGATTATATACTCAGATTGAACATGCGGTCATCACTGGTATTTTAAAACACAATTGTTGTTGTTGTAGCGACAATCAAACCATAATTTGCTCATAACTTCTGAATACTTTTATTACAATACCAATGCTATTAAAATGTGTTTTAAAACGTATATTATCTCTATAATAAATCCATCCTCCAGGAAAACCATGTGTAGGTGTATACCTTCATCAGAAGCTTCAGGTTCCTCCTCTTCCTCAACCTTTTTCTTTTCTGAGGGACGACAGAAGAACCATAAGCTGTTTTAAAGGTGTGTGTTCCCTTTGTGTGAAGTTAGACTGAGGCCGTGGGAATTTTATGAGGTCTCGACTTGGGACCCCTTTACCCTCCCCTGAGTGATGGTCTGTGAGTGGCTAGAATTACCCTTAAAATTTAACTGTAGGGTTTGGGGTCAATAAGTCAGTTACCACACTTAGCAGAGACCTGGGCCCAGTGTTAAGACTATTTTTTTGGCGAGATCAGACCAGTTATGGGATTCATTTTCCATAATTTCTACTCAAAAGTGAATAAGATACTGAAAATCTGCTATCTGCTGAACTGCTTTCAGTCTTATTCTGTGTTCTGTAAGTGTAGGTGTATTTAGAAGTGACCACTAGGGGGGGCTAACCTTCTTCTTCCACTCCAACCGTTACTGGATCTGACTCCGCGCTGGGCTCCCCGGTGCCGTAAATGTTGACGGCTCGTACCCGGAACTTGTACTGCCTGTCTGCCATTAAGTCTTGGACGTTGAAGGAGGTGCTTTTGCAGGAGGTAAGCGGCTTCCACTCTTTGTCCACCGAGTTCCAGATCTCGAGGTTGTAGGACTGGACCACGCTGCCTCCATCGTAGGTGGGGCCATACCACGATAGAGTGAGGCTCGACTTGCGGATATCAGAGGCTGCTGGTACCCGGGCCGGGGGGTCGGGTTTGTCTGAAATGCACCAATCACAAGTAAAAAAGTGCCGAGCAGGACAAGCAGAAGAATGTTCAGAGTCACCTTTGTGTGTCCTTGGCCAGGAAAACCAGGCCTGGCTACTTAAAAACTTATAATTATTGTTATGTCACCTGTGTATCTGGAAATTAAATTATCATGTTTTACAGGAGCAGGAAAAATAGCCAGATCTTGGGATTTAAACTCAGAAGCTGTTGGACCTCCAGTGCAGAACAAATCATCACTGCCTTGAATAAACCATGTAAAAGATATATTAACCTGGTGGTCAGTGTTTCCAGGGCCGTATAACTTCAGCCATAAGTTACACAGTTACAGTAAGATTTAAACATTCATTTATTGCTGGTTATTGCTTATGATCCCAGCATCCAGTTTCATGAAGAGCTTGCGCATAAAAGGGAACAAAAATAACATTAAGCTTGTTTGAATGTAAATGATGGAGCTTTTGTCTTGGTGATGGGAAAGACTGCAGAGCTCCGTCCCCTGGGGTCGCTGAGGGAGCGCCATCACGGCCCATGATCATAAAGATATCGCCCTAAATCTCAGCATTAAAATTCTTTGGATCCGAGTCCATGTGATTCCCCAGCTCAAAATAGAAACTAGCATCATATGAGTCAGAACGCAGACCCTATTCTCCACTTACACACTCGATTACAGCACTGAGGCGGCCTCTCTGACTGGCAGGATGCTTGTTACTCAACAACTGTATGCTTCTAGATGTTTCTGTATCCATTTCATATTCTAACCTCACCCGCCCTGTTTATATTACCAGGCTGAACAGGCTTCACCCAGAATCATCTAAGGTAATTCCGACAGCAGGATGATGACATTCAGGTGGCTGCTGAAACAGAGCAATTTGCCAAAGTCAGCATGGCTCACAAACTCCTCCCTGAACATCGCTCTGCGTTTCCTTCTGCAGGGAGCTGCCTCTGCTGCCCCACACGGAGGCCTGAGGCAGGAGGCCGCCTTCGACCCCCCCCTCCCCCCCCCAACACTCCGCGTTTCACGGTGGTGGCGGCGGCTCCCACGTGAAACGGAATGTCCCGGAGAGGGAAAACAAAGCCGTAGAAGGAAACTGGCAACGCCGCGGCTAAAGCTAGCATCCAGAGCGCTCCTGTTTTCCACACGGGAGCCCGCACTCCCCAGCTGCCGCTGACTGGTTAGGAAAGCCTTAAAAACGTAGAGCCGCTGTGGGCGTGAGGGGGGTAAAATGGATACCCAGGAAAGGAGGGAGACAAAATGCTGGTGGGGGGGCACAGAGCCTAAGTGCACTTATGATGTAAAAACCATTTCTCATATAACGCAAACAACAAAACAGTGAATAGAGGATAAATCCATATGAAAATATTTCATTACCTTTTTTTTTCCTAAAACAACAATCTTTTACTTTGCTGACTTCAGTTTTAGTTATAATACATGATCGATTTAGACCCCTAATTACTACAACAAAAATAACTGCAGAACTTCAACAGATTTTTTCAAGGAAAACCAAGAAAATGAAAATGGAACCTTCTGCCATTTAATGTTTTGAGATTCATGACACGACCAGTTATCAGCGAACTGGTCTTCATCACGCCAGAAACAGGCATAACCAATAAAGAACCTGAATACCCAACTTTAAAAAATCAGCCCAGTACTAATAGTTATGACACTTGGATCACAGTGCAACACAGACTGAAAACACAAACGGAAAACACAGACTGAAAACACTGCAGCAGCCGCGACCGCAGCTCTCCAGCCCCCGGCGCTCTATGACGTACCCACGATGGTGAGGTTGAGTGATGCTTGCTTGGTGCCAAACTTGTTCTGCAGCTCGATGGTGTAACAGCCACTGTGATCTGGCTTGGTGGGGTATATGCTCAGTTGACTGGTGGACTCGGTGGTCTCCATGGTCATGTCATCTTTCCCTTCTGGGATCTGAGCGGGGGGACATGGTTGCATTAGCATCAGCGCTTACAAGGATGTGCTTCAGGTGAGTAAAGGTCCAACCAGTGAAAGGCAAGCTGGACTGAATTATAACTGATTATAGATGTGAGGAGGGTGCAGCTTTTACACTGAGGTTGCCGTGGATTCGGTCCTCACCGGTTTCCTGAACTTTAGCCAGGTGCAGGTAATAGGAGGAGCACCTCCAAACTTGCACAGCAGGTCCACTTTCTCTCCTGCTAGGATCTTCATGTCTTCGGGGAACTGGATGACCTGAGGTGGGGCGCCTAGGGGACGCAGGGGTGACAGAGTCATGCTGCTGTTCCTGTGACCTCTGACCTCTCTGTTTCACTTTCATAACCCCGCCCCCCCCCAGGGCATTCTGGTATAAGTCCCTTCCCCTCAACCTGGCTCACTTGCTTCCGTCAATCTGCGCCTGGGATGTTGCTGGGAAAAGCTCAGGGCTTTCCAGTTTCCCCAGTACCGAGGTGGGTTTAACGACTTAAGGCTGAACTGCTCCAGAAATGCACAACTGCAACAGCTGCTGGGACTGACAGTCTGGCCCAGACAAGAGCCTGTAGCTGTTTTTGGAAAGAAACCTGATCTTTGGCACAGGAAGAACAGAGGGATTCCTACCAATATTAGGCCCTGCTCTGCTCCTGTTACCCAGGGTCATACATCTCGGAACCAAACATTTCGGGTTATCTTGCCTGATGCTACAGTATTTGACAGTGCGGAGGATCCTTACCCTGTTTTGGAGGAGTCTTCGGGGCTGGCTTCTTCTTTATCCTTGCCTCATCTAGGAAGAACAAACGTACATCATAGATCATAACGAGCAGAGAAATTATATCTCTAAGTGTTTCATGCATGGTAACATCTACGAGAACAAATCACGGAAATGAAACGGGTCCCCTTCACTTGGAAACTGTCCTTACAGGACATAACATGCAATCCTCAGATTCTTCTGAAGTAAATAAGAGAAGTGATGATTTCCATTTATTTATTTTAGTAACATTATTAACCGTTGGGTTATTTAACTGTAGAAAGTTTGCTTATATTATGACACTGTGAAATTAAATGGACCGTATGGCCAGAATTCATAATTGAATGGCAGGGAACACTTTTTCAGAATTCTGAAACTCAGTTACATCAAAATGCAGCCAGTATCACTGCAGGGACTTAGTAATAGATTTATAAGCGTATAGAATGACCCCTGGAACTTTGTTCCGGTCGTCATGTCACACATGTCACCACTGCACAGCTGCTACACAGACAAACTTATCGATTCGTCCGTCAGCTGTAAATATGGCTACGCGAGATTCACTGAGTTCACCTCAATGCTTTTATTAACCAAAACACCTAAGCAGCCAAGTTCTTTGAAGCAGACTGAAGCGTTACATGATTTATTTATTTATGTATTCCCATCAAAAATAATACATTTGTCTTCTCCGAAGCAGTACAATAAAGGAACATTTCCTTTTGGGAGGACTGCGGCTTTTTTACTGTTTTTGGTAATGCTAAAAATAGCCCAAATATCCAGGAAATTGCTCCTAGTACTGTTTTTTTAAATGTTTGGTCATTGTCAAAAAAAAAAAACAAAAAAAACAAGAAATTAATAAAACTTAGTTGAAAACATTGATAAATGAGAAAAGAAGCAGCATTTCAGAGCAGCCACAGGATGTGTTTTTCTGCTCTTTTCTATCTATATCAGATAAAAACCTTCTTTTCAGCTCTAGACGCTTCATTTTGTAGCTGTATCCCAAGAGCTTCCTTAACAGAGCTGCACGCGGGTGTGACGCGACCACATAGACGAGAAAATAGCACAATGGACGAAATGAACGACCCTGACACTCAAGTCACATCAACAACGATACATGTTACCCGGAAATGTCCCTTTACACCCCGAGGACAGCGCAGCCGGCCTGACACTGTTCCCAAAGCCTGTCTCCTGGGACAGGCTCCCAAACACCCAATAATAAGCATGATGGACTCATGCAGTCAGGGTTACTCTCCTCCACTATGACTCTCTGCCTTTCTTTATTGCTGATTGGGTATTAAACCCAGGGACTCCAGTAAGGACTGTGACTCCACAGTCTGGCATTGTGTTCCGCCCCCACACACCATTATCGCCTGCCTGTTTGGCAAGCTGCAGTCATGTCTGCTACTGAGATTATGTGGGAGGGGATGTGCTTCTCAGAGGTCTGTGTCTGTCCGTCCGTCCGTTTGTCCTCCCATCCATCAAATCTAATATGTATCACGTCAAATTCTCCAGTCATGCATAGTATCTGTGTCAGTTGCCCTTAATCGCATTGCTTGACACTACAGCATAGCAGGGACAACAGCCCTAGTGCCTCTGCCTTCGTTCTGCACACACTTCCTCTGAAAATGTCCTTCTATCTAACATCTATGAGTATTCGGCTTCTCCTGCAGTGCAGACCTGCAGTGTACTCAATTTCTGCCAGAAAATAGAGCGAACGGCTACCACAACAACCAGACTATAGCTTCACCACAGACCCTGTGATTTTTTTCTATCGATATGAGCAGAATATTTATCCTATTTGCAAACGTATCAACGGAATAGTCAAACTTAAAGAACTGAACTGCATTCCCAAGTGTCACTTCTCTAGATCAAGATTAAATCCAGATGCAGTGTATTCATTCTGGGCTATGATGGATCATTGCTGAGGAAATTTAGTCTGTGAAAAGGAGAGTTACACGTTTGTCATTATTCATTCTCAGAAGTGATAGAAGAGTTTATAATTTCAGGTTTAAGAGTCTAGCTCTGTTAAGCTCCTCATTGGGTTAAAATAAGGCTTGTTCTTCAAAAAGAAGTGTTGAAGTCCTAACACACTAAAACTCAAACTAATTAATGTTATGCGGCCTGAGAGCTTGCAGCTTTCCAGACATCCACAGAGCTCAGTCAAAGGTAACGGATAAGAAGAAAAGCTTAAAACTCTATGTAACATGTGAAGACTGCTGCCATAAACGTTGACGGTAAACGAGGACGTGTCCCGTCCACAGTGCTAACAAACAGAAAGAGGAGATTGGGTTTAGATTCTAAAGGCTTGTTTGGATCAGGCACATTCCACCAGGGGCTGTGCATATCCCAAAGCTGGCAGAATCGCCGCGCTACATCCGAGTGCGTCGTGGCAAGTGAGCGCGGATCAGGGCGATGCAAGCCTTACATGGAAATCTGGGAGAGAAGATCTGGGGCTTGGTGGGCGGCAACCGACAGGACGTGGCTGCAGTCACTCAGTGGAGAGACTATGTCTTAAATGCATCCCATAAACGACACGGCATGGCCCAGCTACCCCGGGATGATATACAGCACTATTAGATCTAGTCAATTAGCATTACATTACCTTTAAAATACAATACTACCATCTCTGTATATTAAACAGTTCCATTATTTATCCCATTATATTATGCAGCTGAGTGAGCTCAATATGTAACATAAATCAATCAGCATTATACATTACCTTAATTATATCATTACATACAGCTCAATTAGCCATAGTAAATCATACAACCCAATTATCCTTTTGCAATATAGATTGCATTCGATTAAACCCCCCCCCCCCCCAGCTCAGTGAGCTTCATACATTCCGCACTGCTCGGTCAATGTTAAACATCTCAATGAACCCCTATATTATGCCGCACTATGCATATTCCACACCACAGGTCAGCTAGCCCATTGACCCATGCTGACAGATCATTTAATCCTTTGCTTGAACTTTTCACCTTAACACGTAAGTACCCTGTTCCTTGTTACAAGAGCAGAGGCCTTCCTTGTGGTCATAAGGTTATCTCTTTAAGCACCCACACACAGACACAGACACACACACACACACACACACACAGACACACACATACACACACAGACCTGTACTCATATCTTTATGGGGACTCTCCATTCATTTTTATTGCCAAAACCTTAATCCAAACAATGACAACCTTAATCTCTACCCAGTCCTAATCTTAACCATAACAAACCAAACAAAATATAAGACTTTTGGTATTTTTAGTCTTTTGATTGCAGTCACAGATTTTTGTAAATCTGAGTTTCCCATTTTGGGGACAGAAAAAATAGCTACAATGTCAAAATAACATGTTTTTATCATATTGTGGGGTCACGTGGTCCCCACACTGTTATGTATACCTGAACCACGCAGACCAATATACAGCATGGTGGAATTACAGCCTGTTCATAGGTAATTTTACTGTTAAAAGTAATGCACACATTATGTCAGGTGTCACAGTATAATGGCTATAACAGCTATTAAATACTCCGTTTGCCAGTCGGCTTCTCCACAGCCGCACGGACACACTGTTAATGTCACGTGTTGGCGGATCACTATGCTCGCATCACTGCCTATTAATAAACATGAGCACTATGCTTTGATTTATTATTTTTATGGCTTGGGTTTGAGAAACTTACTCTCTGTGGTGGGAGCTGCCTTTTTGGTCTTCTTGTCTGCTGCTGTCGCGCTCGTGTCTTCTGGATCTGAAAAAGTGCCGACATGACACGCAAACTCACCACGCTTTTCTCTGTAGGCTTAAAAGGGCACATAAAAGCTCTTCGCAGCACGGATGATACATGTAGCTTAGCAGCGCATTAATGGCACCGGTATCACGGAAGCTCTTCTGTTACTGCATCCCTAAGGACCTCCATAATTTTGCAAATAAATGAGCTAAACTGGTTTGGAAGAGAGTAAAGCAGTAAAATGCTATGAATTCTCAAAGTGCAGGAATTAGTGTGACACAAGGAGTTTGCCAATGATGATTTTGCTTTTGCTGTTTATTGTGTCTTACCATCATTTCTTGCCTTGTCAGACCATTCAGTGAGAAACTGAACATTTTCAGAAAGTGATCCACACCCAATACAGAAAATGAAGAAAAACTAATGATTTACTGAGGCCATATTACCTCCATATGAAAGACCTCTGGAGCCCATTGAGTAAGATGACTATGCATTCCCATTTTGTTTTGTTTTGCAGTTTTGTTGAGCAATAAAGATGTTTACAAGAACTGGGGCAGAGGGACATGAATCAGTGATGGGGGAAGCAGTTTAACGACCGGAAGGTGTGTGTGTGAAAGGGGGGGGTGGCGTGACTAGGCCGTGAGACCATGAGAAGCTCACCGTCCACCAGGACCATGCAGGCGCATTCGACCCTCCCCGCGGCATTCTCAGCTCGACATTTGTACTGTCCCTCGTCTTCCGGAAGGGCCTTGTCAATGGTCAGGAAGCAGTGGCCTCCTGCGGAGGGAGGTGTTTAAGAGCACAGACACTCCACCACATTCCGGAACCGTGGAATCTTTGAAAGCTCACATTTCCAAGGGAGTGGGTTACACCCCTCCAGCAAATGTATTTGAAATAAATGGCTGAAATCACACTGAACCAAGACAGCAGAAGTGACAGGGCTAAAAGTATCATTCCATATCTATGATACTAAAATAATACTGACATTTTTTTCAACAGAAGTAATCATTGAAAGCGCCAAGCAGTTTCCATCCATCCATCCTTCCATACATACATCTAATCAAATATGTATCACAACAAATTCTCCAGTCATCAATCCATCCACCCAACCTCCAACTGCTTATACAATACAGGGTTTTGAAAAAAAATCCCACGGGGATTAATAAAGTATAACTATACTACAATTGCTAAAATTCCTATGTTCTAAGGAAGAACATCTGAAGCCACATAACGATAAGGAAGGAATCTGGTAAAGAAATCGTAGCTCTACCTAAGCTGACCAGAGACAACATGGAGAGCGAATTCTCCAAAGGCTGAGGACTAATACACACTGCTGATACCTGTATGTTAGTGCTCTCCTTAACTGTACTGAATTAGGAAGGTGTCTGTAGATAGATCTTCATCATAACTACACTGCGAAAACTGGTCGAGCGCCCCTGTAAAGGCACAGGGATCTCCTCAGCAATTCCAGCTCTTTATAAATGGCGGTGAAACCAACCACAGGGCTTAACACTCAGAGCAAACAGTCAAGGCAGGACAACGCAGACGTCTGAAATAACTCTGAACGTCTGTGGTCATTGGGTGTAATAGTATGGTTTTGTAAAGTTTTGATGTCATAAACAGGGGTAACAGTCACACCTTCATTATAATTTCCAAACAATCTAGTTAGAATATCCAGAAACACCATCATCATAATCATCATTGAGTATCTGGTTATTTTGGAATTGACCGGATGAATCGATGGCATACCTTGCTCAGAGAGGAGAATGAATTTCGAGGGCTTGATGACCTTCCCATCCAGTGTCCAGGTGATGGTGGCTGGTGGCTCGGCGCTGACTTGGCATTCCAACTGCAGGCGCTCGCCGTCCATCACACTGACATCGCTCAGTGCCTGAGTGAACATGGGCGCCATCCCCACGCCACCGTTCTTCTGCCCATTAATCCTGCCATCCACGCAGTTGATGTCATTCTTTGACAGCTCCTTGGGTGCCTCCTTGGGTACCTGGGGCGCCTCCTTAGGTACTTCCTTGGCCGCATCCTTGGGTACCTCCTTGTGCTCCTCCTTAGTCACCTCCTTAGGCGCCACCTTGGCCACCTCCTTAGGTGCCACCTTGGGTACCTGGGGCACCTCCTTGGATGCCTGGGATATCTCCTTGGGGGCCACTTTGGGTACCTGAGGCACCTCCTTGGGTGCCTCCTTGGGCACCACCTTGGGTACCTGGGGTACCTCCTTAGGCGCCACTTTGGGTACCTCCTTAGGCGCCACTTTGGGTACCTGGGGCACCTCCTTGGATGCCTGGGATATCTCCTTGGGGGCCACTTTGGGTACCTGAGGCACCTCCTT
>JAODKF010000040.1:20608729-20631042 GCA_026779585.1 Mormyrus proboscirostris | reverse complement strand
CCCCCCCCCCCCCCCCCCCCCCCCCCCCCCCCCCCCCGTACAGAGACAGACGGAGGAGGAAGACAAGCAGAGCTGAACAGAGCCCTGTTTTACGTCCCAAAGTCTGCAAGGCTGCAGGGGAAGGAGCAGCTCTTCTGGAATCTTGTTGCTTTTCCTCGCGCTCCTGTACATCTGAACATGCATGGCGTGTTACCCCCCCCCCCAGTGACAGTGGGGGCCCTTCATCAAGCCGTGGCTCTGGCCAATCGGCACGGGGCTCGCGTCTGTAAGCGCCTGTGCCACGCCGTTAAATACACCGGCCTTATATGGTGATGAGTGCTTCCAGTGGGAAGAACACAAAAGATTTTTTCAAAGCTGCATCTCGTTGCAATGCTGTAGGTATGTGTCCAAGCTCCGTCTGAAGCTAAATATAAACCTCAGTTGTATATAAAGTCGACGACGCTCCTCAGAATGGAAGAGACCATTTTTCTTTCCCCCTTTATAGGAAAAGGTCGAAAAGATGCATAGTAGAGACAAGTGATGGAGACTGATACACCGGCATGTGGGTCTCATGAACTCAGGCTGTCTAGCAGAATTCACGCGTACTTCAGGCTGATCTCGTAGTCTCCGGCATGGTGAGCCTTCGCCCTCCTGATAAGCAGAGACACCACGTCCTCCTTCTGCAGGACCTCATAGTCCAAGCCTGAGGACAACACCCGGCCAGCCTTCTTCCACTGGAACTGTGGGAAGGGTTCCCCGGCGATAGCGCAGGACAGCAGTGCATGCTGACCCAAGCAGGCCGTCAGGGACTTGGGTTTGGTGATGAACCAGGGCTGCACTCCGTCCTGGGGTTCTAAAAAGGAACGATACCATTACGACCCGGATCCATCCTTGTTCAGTGGGATTATTATACCATGACAAGAGGAAAAGGGACTAAGGTGTTAGACTTAAGTAAACCAACGTTTAATTTCCCCAAAAAGTAGCTGCCATATGGCACTTAAGCAGATTTATTTCACTGAGCTCCCAGTATAAACGGTCAGAGCAGAAAATCTGTGCAACACACCCGAGCTGCTCACCTGCTGGGCAATAATGGCTGTACATGCTTCTAGGGACACTGATCACAGCAGGGATATCAAGATGTTTAGTGCATGCTAGATACATTGCAGATAACCGGAGTGACTGTCGACAGTTTCTGCGATATTTATAAACATGTAAAGATTCACGAAGACCAAATAAGGTCATGAAAACAGCAGGGTAAAGCTATCTGCCCGAAAGGTGGTCTTTGCAGATGGTCCCGGGCTCGTACCTTGTACCGTGAGCGTGGCCTCTGTGTGGGCTCCGCCCAGCTCGTTCCACGCCTCACAGGTATACTTCCCAGTGTCCTCTGGGAAAACCTCCTGGATAACCAAGCTGTGCTCGCTGCCCCTCCGCTCAAAGTGGAAGTCCTCCGACTCTTGGACCTCTTGGCCATTGTGCAGCCAGGCAACCTGGGGCTGGGGGTAGCCTGGGCCAGAGGGGGGACACACATATTGGGATGGGATTCTGGATGCCCTACTGATAAGGGACGGGCATAACGGGAATAGCTGTAAAGCTGTGCATCTCTGTGAAGGCGCCGTATTTACTGTGTAAGGAGAGAGGAGGAGGGCTACTGATTCTCACAGACATGCTGTAACACTCACGTTTTCAGACTCTCACGCTCACGCAAGAAATCTTATAGCAAATCTATATTTTTCCATTATAACCAGGGATGGACAAAACTGGTACGCAAGTATGCATTCACCTTTAAAAATGATACGTGCAACAATCAATTGTGGTAACAGTGTAAATGCGTACTTATTTTACGTGCATTTGCGCTGCTATGATAAGAAAATACCTTGCAGTAGTAGAATTAGTACATAAAGATTAAAATGCATTATATTTTGTTGTATAACCACTGTGGGCAGTGGTGGCTTAATGGTTGGGGAAGCGCACTTGTAATTGAAAGATTGCAGGTTGGAATCCCCCACCAGCAAGTCACCACTGAGGTACCCTGAGCAAGGCACCGCCCCCAAGCACTGCTCCCCGGGCGCTGAATTAGCTGCCCCCTGCTATGTCACGAAAGCCACATATGGGTTAAATGCAGAGGACACATTTCGTTGTTGCGCACTGTGTGTTGTGCTGTGTCAACAATGACCACTGATAATTAAATTATTCCACATCAACCTGATTATAAACCTCAAATTACATACACCAAAAGTGTTGGGGTAGTCTGCAAACCCTACAGATTATTTACATAGCAATAAACTGTTAAATGCATGTAAATGCGTGCGCATATGAGTGCAGACTTGTCTGGAAATGAAAATCTCATGCCAGCCAGCTGACCGAAGCTGGTGACCCCCGGAGGAGACAGGTGTGTGAACTAATAATAGGAAAAACGATTCAAAAACAGGAGAGGGTGTGCAGAACGTGCGCATGCTGGTAACCGCAAACTGGTCTAACTCACTTGCCATTTGGTAACTATCTGCTGCTCCTGTGTTAATCCAGGCAGTGACTGATGCAATAAAGGCCAACATGCTAATAATTATGACTGGAGTGTCAGAGTGATAAGGGCCCGCACACGGTAACCCGGGTAACCAAACACAAAGGTACGTGCCGGCACGGGACTCGCGTCTCCAAGCGTCTACAGCCTTGCACAGTGTCACCAATGACCAATCTCTGTGTGACTTGGAAAGTTTGACAAAAACAAAAGGGCAAATGCTACAGGTATAACTGATGCACAGTCTTTCTTCCAAATCTGGGCTGAGAAGATGATGTCATCTAAAACTGACACTTCATGCTTTATTTTTCATAAACTGTATGAAATATATGGTCAATGTTCCTGTTAAACCCCTTTGTTTCAATGTTTGTGGAAATGACAAAATATTAGTTACACAACCAGATGTCCAAATAGTTCATATCCCAGGTAGGTGAGGCAAGGTTAGGGTTAGGGTTAGGGTTAGGATTTGGGTTAGGGTTAAGATTAGGATTATGAATGACCGCTTACTAATGCAGTCTGAGGCAGGGAAGGAGAGGAACAGAGAACTGAATTCAGTCTCCAGAGCAGCATTTCTGACATCCCTGAACTGCTGTTATATAGCAGACATATCTCAAGGTAAGAGCATACTGATATGTAACAAATATGTCACATAAATATTCAGGAGATTCATTGACCCTTGGACTTGCAAGGAATCCGGAAACTGCACTGAATCCACTGCCCTGATGTGAACCTTTGTGTAAAAGGAACAGCCAGTACGCAGTGCGAATGCTTTGGAGCCGCTATCTGAGAGGACAGTGTGGATTAGACATGCAACTTGGAGATGCCACCATGTTCCTCTAGAGATGTTATCAGAATTTATTAGGAAGACCAAATATAGACCAGGGTTATCGACAATAAAGGAAAGGGTCCGGCAGCTGTTTCGTGTAAGCGTGTTTTTAACCCCGGCCGAACACTCAAACATTTAAAGGAAAATTAAGATTAATGGAAATGGAAAGCATGCATGGAATTCCTCACAATAAGTAGCGGCAGCTATCACCCCTTTAAGGGAGGGACATGATCAAACACTGGAGGCCAAAACCAGATCTGTTACTGAAACAAGAATGTGAACATTGAAGGCCTTTGTTTGTTAAAAGAAAAAGATCCATATTGCCATTTTTACCTTTAAGTCATATAATAATCCACTTTTTGTAATAGACAACAGTTTGAACAGTTAGAGTACAATGACCAGTAGCCTTCCAGCAATTCAGGCAATGGCTCTGAGTCCTTTACCACCAAAGTAAAGGAAAGAGACGTATATTAAACCTTAGACAAACTAACTAAAACTACAGAGATGCAAAATCTGATAAAGATGCATAATTTAAATATCAAACTATGGAATATTGTCCACATAACAGTACATAGCTAGTCAGACCTTGAATACTAAATTAGAATAATTGTATCCATCCTCTGCTCATATCTCACACCCAGAGGTAATGCAGAACACACAATACTTTTTAACAAACAAGTCATCTCGGGAGTCCTCTGAAAGTATGTTCATAACTGCGGTCCTTGTGGAGAATGACTTACCAGCAGTCACATGAAAAGAATAACATGCAATGCAAGAAGAACCTCTCATTCATATACAGTACCCTTTACCTGTAGCTTAAGTAAATCCTTTTACCTGTAGATTAAGATAGGGATGTACGTGTGTAGCTAGGGGCAGTACTTGTAACTTTGAGGGATAAAAGGTCGACTGTAGTTGTGTCTATAAACAAACCCCAGTTACCCATAGCCGTAAGTAGGGACCATTTCCGTAAGCGGTTAGCAGAGCGTGTAGCTTTTGTACTGATGCCTGTAGGATGTAAAAGGCCTAAAACAGCTTCATCTGTGCTACCTTGTAGAGCTACTCACTCTTGGTGTCCTGTAACTGACCGTGAGCATGGTGTCCTGAAACTGAACGTGAGCATGGTGTCCTGTAGCTGACCGTGAGCATGGTGTACTGTAGCTGACCGTGAGCAGGGTGTCCTGTAGCTGACCGTGAGCAGTCATTCAGCCACCCGCAGCTTCGGAAAGGTACCCTTACCTGCCACCTTCACCGTCATGCAGACGCGGCTGCCGTCCAGCACCTTCAGGTCCGCCAGTCCCCTCAGGAAGGCGGGGGCCAGCGGCTTCTTGGCCTCGCTCGCCTTCCCATACTTCGTCCCTTCAGAAGTCTTCCTCTCTGAAAGCCAGCACACAGCACAACTTCCTGTGTTCTAAGGTCTGCTTCCCGATACACGCGCATCAAATCACATCACAGATGCCAAACAGGCTTAATGACATCAAATCAAGTACTTCTGTATAATCATTTTCTTCATATTTCTTAGAAAGACAAAGGGCACACAAGGATCATGATGCCAAAACTATGGAGAACAACATGGAACATAAGCCTTGATTTCATTGCTGTGGGAGTTCAGACATTAGTGATAAATAGCTCACCGAGTGGTGTTTATGCTTGAAGCAATTACAGTATAATCTTTTATCCGCTAAAACCCAGTTTTCAAGGAGCTTTTAATTTCCAGTAATGCAAGAGTCATGGTGAACATAAACTGCCCTAGCAGTTCCCCCTGGGGAGGGGGGGGGGTGGGGATGGGCTGGGACAGCAGCTTGTGTGGGAAAGTCTAGTGTCAGACCTACGTTCTGCCATGATCTCTGGCATGCAGAAATTTGGCTGGGAACCCATGTCCAAACCAGACCAAAGAATTCCCTGGAAACTGTTGTTTTTATTTATTTTTTTATTTTTTACTGTGTCCTGGCCTTTTGTGGTGCAGCGATAACTGGCATCATTCTGTCATGGTGGGAGGGCCAAGGATCAAAATGACCAGTCACGGCTTGGCAGGCTGTCTGGTGGCAAGAGTGAGTGGCATGCCATTCAGCCAATCAGCACAGGCACTGAGACAATGGGGGTGAACGACCCATTAAAATGAATAAACCTTGAACAGTCAGCAGAATATTTGAAAAATATAACGGTAAAAGTATTATTTAGCAAAAAAAAAAAAAAAAAAACACTGCTTAGAAGGATAACTTCATAGTCTCATGGTATTTTGATTAGAACATTTCGTGAGTTTTGCAGAGATCAAACTTCAAAAAATGTTGTCACCTAGAAACTATTTGAAGGTGAAGATTTAAAGTAAAACGCCATTCAAGCTGAATTCCATGGGAGCAGCACTTGGGTGATTGCTGAGTTTCATAGAGTGTGTCCTTGACGTTCGGGCAATCGGGTGATGGCGTGGTGACTGCAGGATTTCAGGAATCCTTCCATGGCCCAGCCATAAATGCCACCGCTTTGAGAGCCTATTGCTAGAGATACATTGGTAGGGCTATCACGCAATTACAGGCAGCCACTCTGAAGAGAGTCCACCCGTCACACACGCCCTACACCATATCAGAAAGAAAAACACTGGCCGCCATTGCCTTTTACATCTATTGGCCTCATCTACAGAGCTGTCCACTCGTTTCCATCTATTGCCAAGAAGCGGCGAGACGTCCGGGATGAGAAATGCTCTATGGAAAATTATACAGGCTCAAGAGCCAGCATGCAAAGCCCTCGCATGAAATGGTTCTTAAACTATGTCTCCCGCTATATAAATACCCTCTCACTATGTTTCGGGCCCAGCGCTGGTGCACTTGGGTCCAAAGCCATTTTTTTCCGTCAGTGCTGCTAAAGGTAATTACAAAGGCACATTTTCACCGTGCGAAGGAGGTCGAGATCCCGACGAGTGTGCAGAATTCGACAAGGTGGATCTGAAAGGAACCATCGGCGTGGAAATGCACAATTAAAGACTCACGAAGCAGCACGGTTTGTTTCGTTCAAATATGTATCATGACAGGTCCTCGGAACCCCTTAGCTTCTCATCATATCACGATTAGGTAAACGAAATACAAAAAAAGGAAAGATGAAAAATGTCTATAAAAAGATTTTGTTTACCGTAGATTTAATGTGCGTTTGAACTGGTCCCCCCCCCGGTTCACAGGACCCTGAGAAAGTCAGTGAGTGTGAGCGGCCTGCCTCACCCATGCCTCTTTACCATATAGGGATTTTGTTACATGTCGTCTCCCCAGAAGCCATAAATCTAAGCACTCCAAACTGCAGGGCCCGGGCCGGGGGGGGGCCGTCCAGGGACGATGCCGCATGGTTCTAAACACAGGCCCGTCGTCTGTATACATACCCAGCATGCCGCAGGGCAGATCCAAGACTTCTCGAAGATGTTTCCACATGTGCAAATTAAACAGCGCAGGCGGGCCTGGCCGGTGAAATCTGAACAGTGTTTACACGCCGCTTACGTCAAAAGCCCGGTCACTTCATCACGGACACGCGCGCTTAAATGTCCGTGTCGGCTGAGATGCTACACACGGCGGGGGTGACTCCGGACACCCAACCAGCAAGAGAACTTCTAAAGACAAAGTTTGGGCGGCCTTAATTTGCCTTCAGAGGCATCAATGTCGCCTAGAAATACTCAGATATAAACATGTTGGTATGACACATAGAAAACATGCAGAACAGCCAATGCCAGCCTGTCATGTGATGATTAAGAGCCAACCTTGGGAATTGAATGCGAAAGTCAGTGAAAACAATGAAAGGTCGAGCTCCTATACATCTTCATAACACAATTTGTATTTTGAACGCAGCCACAATGTGAAAGCATGACTGTTCTGTATACAAAGGAAGGCTTTTTCTTTGGTCCAAATATGGCAGCTTTTTCTAGCGCCTGGGAGGGCTGACATGGAAAATGTCACTGCCACTGTTTGTGCCCCCCCCTGCTCTTTGGGTCACCAGAGACGGGGGCCGAGGGCTGCTCCCGGGGGCCACCCCTCCCCCCAGACGCCAACACTCCTCGCTGGACGAGTGACCGTAAGAGCCCTGTTAACGCATCGCTTTTCCTTCACTTTTAACTGATTTCACCTTCCAACATAATAACGACCCACAGCACTCATCCAAGTCAACCGAGGAATGGTTTTATAAAAAGAAGAGCGACACCTTGGAAAGGCTCAGTCAAAGCCCAGGCCACACTCCCATAAATCCATGCAATGACCTACACAGGAGATTCCTTGGCAATTGGAGGAAGCTTGCAAGAAAGACTTGGATAAAACTGCCTAGTAAAGATGTCCAGAGACTGCTTCGCAAAGACTTACTACTGTAATTAATGTGAAATGTGTTTCCACGGAGTATTATTTGAAGAGGTGATGCGTCTTAAATTTTTTAATTTCCCCTAGTAATTATTTGTTTTTCTCTTGCTAATTGCCAGGTGACAATAAAGAATTAAAAATGGCTGACATGATTTTTCTTCATTTTCAGCTTCACATCATAAAACCATAAAGTCATTTCAATGGGATATACACTTCGCATATTGACCGTAGATTTAGTTTAGGATTATGGATACTCTTGGCTCAATAGAGACGTTTAAGGGGTCCTCTGCCCATGTGACATTCGGAAGGTTTCCCTCGCTCTTTTCCATTGCCGGGCTGAGCGGGTTCCTCAATGGCTCCCCATAGTGGCCGAAGCTGAAGCGAACACTAGCACTTAGATTCTGGGGAGAGCTCATCCTGCCACTCTAACCTCGTATTGCACCCCTTCTGTGTCACCTGGAAGCTTTTAATCAGACTGAACATGATTAATTCAAAAGTGCGTTTCAAATTTTGTTCAAACGCAGAATGGATTTGCTCTGGAAATGGTGTCTTTTTACACACTCTCCCACAAACTTTTATGATTTAGCTAAAAGTCAACAGTGCAACACGACTTGGAGCCAGTGAAAAATACGGCTGGGTGGAGAGATGAGGAGATGGTGCTGGATGGCTGAGGGATGGCTGTAGGGTTAGTTATGGGATGTCTGAGGGACAGTTATTGGGATGGGTGTAGGGACAGGTATGGGATGTCTGAGGGACAGTTATGGGGCGGATATGGGACGGCTGTGGGACAGTTATGGGACGGCTGTGGGACAGTTATGGGATGGCATAGGGACAGTTATGGGATGGTTGAAGAATGGCCAAGGGATGGCCGTGGCATAGTACTCCACTGTCTGCACCCACCGAGGGATCCTCAGCACTGAGGAGGTGCCTGCAGGGACACAGCAGGACGCTTGCTAATACGCCTATTTTATTTGCATCCATTCGTTCTCCATAACCGCCTCTTGGAGGGGTAAGGAGAGAACCCCTGAAAAACTTCACACACAACCCCAGAGGTGTGAGATACCAGAACTAACCACCTGGCCACTGTGCACACTGGGTTTATTTATTAGTTTGCTTTAAACCAGTCTGTCTAGAATGCGGAGTGTCAACATCTGGCGTTGCTGCAAACTCATTAACCGTTAACATCTGCGCCATCAGACCTGAGACCTGAGGTCACAGTGCTTAGCAAGGAGCAGATGTTTTGCAGACTGAGCCATGATTAATGGCAGAATGAGACTCACGTTATAGGTGCTGCGGCGGCAGGTTGGGGGAGGGGGGGGTAACAGAGAGCGCGACACCCACCTCTAATAATCACCGCGGCCGAACAGGCAGCCCTCCCGTGATTGTTCTCAGCCACACACGTGTAGCAGCCAGCGTCCCCAAGCTGGGCGCCCCGAACCTCCAGACGGGCATCTCCGGCCTCGTACGAACAGCAGGCCAGAGTGATGGGCTGATCTGAGAGGAAGCAGCACAGGGGTCACACACCTAGAGAAGTGGCCGGCGCATGTGTGCAAACACGGAAGAATTTCACACTCCTACGAAGAGACGCACAGAGAGAGAGGAACCCCTGAGGAACACTAATGCAGGAACAGCCCACACACAGACCGAAGACTATCCACTGACACACACACATATGCATTTTTATTTTTTTGATTGCATTCACAGATATTTGTGAGGACATGAAATATGGTCCCAAAAACGTTAAAATAACAGGTTTTTATCACATCGTGGGGAACATTTGGTTCCCAAAATGTAATATAAACAAAATCTACACACACACACACACACACACACACACACACACACACACGCATGCACGCGCAAAAAGGGTCACCAATACACAAAGACACACAGTTACACACATACCAAGGAACAACAGCCTTATGAATCATCCAAAAATCTATATTTCTTCTTTTATAGATAAGATGGCCAATATTTATAAAAGTGCATTGTTTAGTCTTTAGGATCTTCTACCGTTCTTCAGACACTGCACAGAAGTGCAGATATGCATTAACAGAGAAGACACCTCAATTTGAAGTATAAATCCGCTTCAGGACCGCAATGAGGTTCTCTAGAAGGCCTCTATGCTACCGCGGTACCCCACCCCAAGAAAGGCATCTCCACAGACATGTGGGGGAGGGGGGGATGCACTCTTTGCCTGGTGGTAGATTTTTGTTGATCGCATGGCACATGTCAGGGGCAGCTTTGCAGGTCTCCTCTCCTGGTGAAACCGCCAGCCAAGCGGGGGGGGGGGCAAGGCATGCCTTTCCTTTATATGGTTCTAAGGCCTCATATTTGTTGGAGCAGTGAATTTCCCTGCCTGTGAGGCAGTGCTAGCTGATCTCTGATCTCCATGGCGCACCCACGCGGGCCTGGGATACACGCAGGCACTGAGCCACTCCCCCAGACGGGAGCGACACCCCCTTACGGTCCCTGGGGGCGTCCGCCACGCCCTCACATCAGCCTCTCCAGGGTTTGTTTGTCTTTTAAGGTAAAAGTACACCAGCCTACAAACAGATGGCCCAAGCTCAGTGGCTCTGCAGCTTTCGGAAGTGTCTCTTTCCTTTTTTTTTTATCCCATTCTTTTTTTCCATTCTGTTCTTTCAAAGTACGAGCAAAAGTATTTTTTAATCCATCCATCCATCCATCCATCCATCCATCCATCCATCCATTAATTTCCTAGTTAGGGACCAGGGGCTTTGCAAAATATTTGGAATTAAATGTATATAGTGTATTACTTATAATACTTGTACAATATATAGCTGAAATGTGCATTTGGAAAGCATTCAGTTTTAAAGTGCTGTGCACAGCCATTCAGTGCAAAACTTGGCCACCAACATTACAAACGTCATTTGTCTCCTAGTATGAAATATGAAGCAACAACATAATTGTAGCATCAGACTGACAAAAGCCCAGCTCATCAGCGCAAATCGCTACACAAAAGGGCTCATTGTTTCACGGTGAAGAGACTTTTAACCCAGTGCCCTGCTACACTACAGGACAGATCCTTGGACACCCCAGACACGAGCCAGTCAAAAAGAGAAACCTGAACTCTACATTAGCTGGACACAACACAGAAGCTTGGAAGGTTTATGGTGTCTCACACTTGGCTCCAAGGCGACGGCTTTCATTTGGTTAATCTAAATCTAAGTTTAATTTAAAGCACACGGCATCTCCAAGTGAGGAGGGAAAATGGATGGATGAATGGATGGATGGTTGGGATTAAGTGCAGTGTCAAACCTAGAAATATTTTTCAGTCTAAGTCATTAGAAAATGCCGATTCAGACCACTGCGTACTTTAACCAAGAAGACGAAATTATATTAACGGAAACAGAATAAGATCATGGACTTCACTGCCCTCTACTGGTGCGGTCACAGCACTGCGAGATCCCCTCACCATTCAGTAGCCAGGTGATGCGTGGTGAAGGTCTGCCCTGCACGGAGCACCGGAGGACGAAGTCCTGGCCCTCGTTCACGGTGCGTTCCTGCAGCACACTGCTGAAGACCGGAGCCCGGCCGTCCACTCTGGCGCCTGCGGAGAAAAGGATGCGGCTGAATGAAAGTACATCAGTGCAGGAAGGACTTCAGGGTGACGTCCCGTCGTTTTAAATGACCGTGAGAGGGGAAGGACAGCAGTGAGCAGCACTCAGGGCGGTGTCGCAATAAGTGCCCCTATAGTTAGCCTATAGGAAATTGTGCTTAAGCTGACCCCTTGACAGACAGTACATCCGTCATACACTGTCTGGCTCTCTTGTTCATAGCATTTAACGAAGGTGTCTGTCAAATAAAAATATGCTAAATGTAATGTAAATATAGCATCTTTCCATTGTCAAGGCATGTTTCTAGCTACCCTCTACCAGCTACACTGTACTCCCCACTGTCTTGCTGTTTATGTTGTTTTTCGGGTGGAATTGGGGATGGAGCTCCTGGCAGTTTTTTTTTATATGACAGGACAACAAGGACTCCCCCCCATCAGGGGATCAGTAAAGTCCTCTTATCTTTATGGAAAATGTGGCTCATCATGCAAGGACACCCGCCGGCACAAGGCACAAGCCACTTCATTTTACGATAATTTTCACAGAAATTACCGAATAAAATCCATATACACCAGGAACCCAAAAGAAAACTGGCCTTTGAAATGTAACACTTTTGAAAACAGGGGACACTTTTGTAGAAAATCGTGCATGATTATTGCCCATTTAACTACAGCAATACACTTATAGGATTTCGCAATAATATACTTGAAAATGCCGCCTCGCGGGACCTGGAGTTGTACCTTCGTGCTGCAAAGCCATTCACGTAGATATTATGCTAACTCTGTGAAAGCAGGTTAGCTGAGGCAACTTGCCAGTGTATGAAAATATCACCGATATATTACAGCTCATATAGCATGTTTGATTTGTAGTATTTCAGTGATGAAAACGAACGGTGATTTCTGCCAAGATGCCGCCTTATTACTCAGTCTGTAACGGCGGCGGCTGATCGCTCAGCGGCTCGGTGTCTGTGTCTCATCTTTCTGATCATCTATCAAACAGTCGGATGTCATCCCTGTTGGTGAGTCACGAGTAACGAGACAGCGGCGGGTAACTGCGTCTTTATGATCTTTTACCGATGGGTGCGGCAGGAAAAGCCGCGCTTATCAGATGAAGCCAGTCGCGGTTTGCCCAGTCTATAATCACATGGAACAGAGACAAAGTAAAAGCTGTACATAAAAAAACTCCACATCCTGCAGTTAATATTGTCTGGCCATTCTTTGTGCTTAACCTTCAGCTGAACACTTTCAGATTTCAGATACATTTATTCAGGCTAAATTTAATTTCTTCAGAGTACCTCAATTATGTCAGTATTTACTCTTAATGAACTACTTTTGTTTTTATTTACTAGTTTGTTGTGCTGTGCTGCTTTTATAAGCCCCCGTGGGCATTTAAGGCGATTAGCGTAAGAACTTTACAACAGCGCGTTAATAATCAGCATTACCAATTTCCGCCAGTAGATGGAGCAGTTGGACAGCGCCTCAAATGTGCCGCTTCATTCTTGAGTCACCTCTGAGAGCGCCATCCTCCCACGTGTTTCACAGAAAACACGTTATATAAACCAAAAGGAACAATACGAACGTGGTTAATCGCCTAGAACAAAAGCCCCCTTGTACTCTCAGCCTGACAAAGGCTCAATGGGCAGCGCAGACGAAACCTGCTAACAAACGCACTCTGTCTACCCTACCCAAGCTAAGCGGTAGGCTGCCCCTCCGCCTCCCCCAAAACCATTTACCTCTCCGCTGCTGTCACTTCAACATCGGCGCACAAAACAATCACCGTCCATTGCCCCGCTCTTCCCCATGCGTGACAATGCTTCCAGGCCCTGACAAAAATAACACTGGCCTGCCACGCTAACTGCAACAGCACCTGCAGCTGGGAAGATAATGCACCTCTTTCATGTGTCCCTGCAACTTCCCACACACAGGGAACCGATTACAGCCTCGTCTAGCCCAAGGTCAGGACAAAAGACACACCCTCCGAGTTAAAAAATGACTGCTATTCACTTAGCAGATGTCCTTCTACATTCTGAAAGGGGCAAATTCTGCAGAAAATTCTGCAGCGGTACCTCGCCTAAGGATACAATGATGGTTCCTGGTGGGGACGTCATCAAGGTCCCACCTCATTTTTGTCTTTAGCTAAGCAAGAAGCACAGCCATCTGAATGCAGCTTGGGATCCATAACGACAGAGAGTCAGCCTACAGCTTCCCAAACACCCCCGGACACGGGAGGTTAGTCGGTGTTACGGACGCTGACTGCCTGACAGACTGTGGGTCTGTGAAAGCTGGAACAGTCCTGTGAGCCCTTATCAGTACTACACTGTCAGCATCTTCACAAGTTCAGAACGTCCACCTTTACCACCATCTCCCACAATCCTCACTGTACCATCCAAGGTCCGCAAGCGAAACGTTGCTCATGTTGACGAAGTCGCCCAAGCTGACCTGTTCCAGTGTAATACCCAGCTGCACTAATGGCTAAAAACACTGGACGAAAAAAAAATTTGTTCTAGCCAATAAAATAATAATGTAATTTGTCACCTACATGTATGTTGTGGAGGCTGAGCAAATGTGTCACTGTAACACATCTGCATATTAATATATGAAAATTACTGCAAGAACACTGAACTAATATAATCAAAAATGCAACAGAAAAAAATCACAAATGGCTGTCTGGTTTATCCCACTGAGAACTTAAGCTAATCAATGTTAGGCGTTTATTGATAACTCCACTACCCCGAGTGTCTAATTTCTCCAGTCTTTCGTTTAAAAGCTTTCCTTATTCCACTGAGAACCAGTAAACCAATGGAAAGTGATTGACAGCATAACCCCGCCCCTTATTTCTCTACTCATTGGTTAAAAATTGTGCCTGAATGGGAGGAGCAATCCCCCCCACCCGCTTACTCTTGACAAGGAGTGTCCAGGTCGCAGACGCCTGTCCCTTGCTGTTCGTCGCTGCGCAGCCGAAGCTCCCACTGTCCTCCTTGCGAACTCTGTCCAGGCAGAGGAGGTGCAGGTTCCCCTCCTGCTGGATTCGGAGACCCGCGCCTCCTCTCAGAACCAGCCCGTCTTTGATCCAGCTCAGGGTCGGAGCTGGAACACCTGAAACTGCGTGCAGCAAAAAAAAAAAAAAACATCGTCTCTCATCTTACTAGGCATAAGGTGGCGCAGTCGCTAAGGAGCCAGACTCTTTACCCGAGATTTCTCCTTGTGAAGTTCGACAAAAGAGAAACTGTCACATCCCTGAGAAAGTCAGTGTAAGTGTGAGGAAAGTTCTTTCATTCCTTCAACTGTCGAAAGGGCAAAATCATAAGCTTGCAGCAGAATTTGCAGAGCATCAGTGGCAAACGCAACTGCCTTGGGGCCACAGAAATATTTTCCACCAAAAAAACATTTCCCTATGAGAAAAAAAAAAATCAGTGATGTCTTAAATCACGCAAACCTCAAATTCCCATGAACAGAAGATCAGTGGAGCTCGTTAGGACAAATGTCACCAGTCAGACATTAGACGACATCAAACTTAGCGATGGCATCATTCCGAGTTCTGGGTTCAACGAAGGAACAAAGAAAGGTGGAACGCCATGTCTGCGTTCAGAGCCGTTTCAAAGAGCTCAACAACAGCATAACTCAAAGGCAGAACGTCAGTTACCTTGGCATCTGAACGTGACCTTTGACCCCTCCAAGACTTCCTGACTCTGTGGCTGAAGGTCAAACAGCGGTGGGCTTCTGGTCTCCTCAAACCTGCCGTCCCTTCCGAACCTCCGGACCTCCCTAGCAGGCTCTAGGGATGCGGTTTCCGGGACCAGGCGCTCGGCGCTTTCCCCTGCCCGCCCGAACTTGCTCCCGGTACGAGAATCAGAGCCAGGCCTAGGCGGCTGACTCGAACCCAGTCCCATGGCCTTGCTGGGATGCTCCACCATGGCCTCGGATTGGAATTTCTGGGGCTGTACGCCGGTCTTCAGCCCCTCGGCAGTCTCCTTCCTCTCCAGCACCCCGGTTGGCGGGTCATCGCGTACCGGGCTGCGGCTCGTGTGCTTCACAGGAAGAGACTCGGCTTTTTTTGGCACGGCAGCGGCAGAAGCAGCCAGACTGCTGCTGTGTTGGCTAAAAAAAATTAACAAAAATAAAACATGGAAGAAATCCTATAAAGTAGACTACCCTGTCAAGGAAATTACGCTGCGTAGAGTCTGGGTGACAAAATATGACATGCGATAATGTAAAACACAGGGAAATGTTTTGACTTACGTGTCTCCTTCAGTACAGGAACCTAAAAAAAACAGCAATTTTATTTAGACCGCTAAACCAGCTGTAATAAAAAATGCCTTCACCACAAGGATCCCGTTTTAAGACAAGGCTGCTAAAATAATGTTGTTTAACAGAGAAAATGGAGAGACTTCATGCTGCAAGCAGATGTGAGAAGCATTTACTGCTCTTTACAGGATAGTAAGATGACCGGGTGTTTTTTTGGGTTCTAAGCTCAGTCTGACCTTGAACCATCAGCTCTGCTGTTGCCGTGGCCTTGCCGGCACTGTTGACCACGAAGCACGTGTATGTCCCTGCATCCTCCGCTCGGGCATCGGTGATTTCCAGGTAATGGACCCCCAGCCTCTCGAACGTGCTGAACCTCCCACCAGATGGCAGCTCCGCCTCCCCCTGAATAGGACGGCCCAAGCCAGGTTAGCAAAGGGGGCGGAGTCACCATGATTGGCAGTCACGTGCAGGCCCATAACAGGTCAGACGTACCCTGAGCCACAGGACCTGAGGCTGGGGACGGCCTGTGATCTTGGCAGACAACTTGCCGCTCTGGCCCACCCTGAGATAGAGGCGTGAGGGCTTTGTCACGAACTTTGGTGGGCTTTCGCCCCAGATACTGGGCCGGTTCTCCACAACAGGAGTTCGCCCTCTAGAGGAAGGGAAGGATCAAAACAAACCTTAAGACAATATAAAAGCACATGTGAATCAAAGTTTACAGGAAGGGTATGTTACCAGTTTCTTAAAAATGTGAAATCATCAATAACCTTACAATGTTTATACAGAATATGGACAGCCACCATAATTTCAACATGGAATTAAAAATATGCTAACTGGACATGCAAATAATCAATAAATCAGTACGTACTCAACAAAGGCATGCAAGAGAGGAATCCTAAGAATTACGATTTTCTACATTCTCTGATGAATCGGGGGGAAACAGATGTAAGCCATGCGATACAAATCTGTCTTAATTAAGATCAAAAGATTAGCAGAAGAATGTCTGGGACAAAAGTTAAAAACGCAGACTCACCCTGCTGTCCTAGTGGAGGACGGAGGGTAAAATCTTCTCTCTCCATTTCCTGTTTGTTGTGAGAAATACAAAACAATGGATGATAATAAACCGGGCAGACTGGGCAGCTAATTCTCACACTGTAAAAGCAAGGAAGGAATATGACAGGAAGAACAACGAGCCTGACCTTCATCTACAGCTGCCTGCTGCTGCTTGTAAGTGCCCGCGGTTTTTTACAGTCGTTTTTGTGTCTGACTTAAACCGACGCTACTAAGCTTTTGGTTCTCACTCCAGTGTGCTGCTTTCAGACTTTAGCCATTCAGTGCATTAAACCAAGAGCATCCAGTGCAGGGCCTCAGAATCAGAATCAGCTTTATTGTCATTCAAACCACTTGACATGATAGGAGCGAAACACAGTTTCTCAGGCCTGGGTGCGCGCAGCGTGCCACTAAACAATAAATAGCTAAAATAATGATAAAATGCTAGAATAAAATTATCTGAACTAGGTAAACATAGAATGAGCTAAGATAAATACCTCTGAAGTAAAAATAAACAAAAGTAATGTACAATATTGCACAATTGTATGGCAGCAGCAACTTAAAGGGATCAGTGCAAGTTGCAAGGGTAAGTAACAGAGTGACATCAAGGCATGTAATTACGGTGCAAAATGTATTTGGGTGACTGAGCAGTACTCAATCTGAGTGCAGTACTCAATTGGTTGGTTGAAACAAAGCCTTGGTCTGGATTTGTACTTTCTGGCCCTGAACTTTCTAACACTGTCAGTAAGGCTCCCACTAAAAACTCCCACTAACTTAGACAAAAACAAAAAAAAAAAAATTCAATCAATCCAGCTGGACAGCAGATGACGGCCGGCCATACTGACGAAACCACCTGTGGTTATACATTCTGAAAGTAGGCAGATGCCTGCTGGGAAGTCAAAATGGGGGACGGTCGTAACTGGATGGCCTTGAAAATATAGGGGCTGTATCACGATTCTAAGAAAAAAAATGGACTGTTTGACAGCAGGCTGCATTCCACTGGTTAATCCATTAAGTAGGAAGAGAAACACAAACTTTCTTCCCTGCTGTTGTACTACATTATTCATTTGCGTGGCAGAAACTATTAATGCTGTAACAAATTTCTGCAGCTGGAGTTTAACTGGCCGAATGGGGCAAACCTTACTCAGGGGCTAACATTAATAGCACCACACGCAAAGGTAGTAATAAACGGAATCTTGGGGCCTGTCGGGTTGTAGATCTCGTCACGGTGGTACACACCACTGAGAGGCAACAGATACTGAAATGCCTACGGAGCTGAACGAGCCAAAGAGGCTAAAGCATCTGCTGGTTAACTACAAGAGAGCAAAGAGGCTTTCAGAATGTTAAGTGCCATTGGCTACACATAGTCTGATTTTGGTCGAAATCCCCCTCCGAGCTTAAAATGCGAGCACGCAGCTCCACGGCTGACCAGCGTTCCAGGTTTCCGGTCTTTATTGCAGAAGAGGGATTAGCCAGCGTGACTGGCTCCACAGTGCAGAACATGTTCTCCATAAAAAAGATCTCAACAGCATTTTGTTGGACAAGAATTGTGATTCTGACTTTCACGGGCAAAGTATTTATTTTATCATTGTTTTTTTAATTTTTTTTTTTTATTATTTATTTAACTGGCCCAGCTTACATCGGCACTGTGGAAATAATATCAGTCTGATAAGAACAATATTAATTTTGGCTGAACCCAACTCAGTGCTATTACTGCTTAACGCAAAAATGCGACAATGATGTAAGAAAAGAAATCTGTCTATTTTAAACTTCAGGCACTACAGCCAAGAGCAAACTATGTTTTTGACAACAAACGGCTAAACCTCAAACAGCAGGCAGATGATAGCAGCTCGAAAACTCCGCCTTACCAGAGTGCTATTGTTTGGATCTGCATAAGAATGCACTCTTTGTCTTGCTATGGTTGAATACTTAGAGGCCAAATCTCAAGCAATACTGTACCGAATTAAAGTCTTGTACAAGAGCAAGTGCGTGTGAAGTATTGGGTTAAACAAGCACTTACTCCTTTCCTCATAAAACTCTTAAAGCAGCTTAAAAGGAACAATAAGAGGCACCACGATGGAGAGCCTGCATGGGTGTTAGAGGAACCCCACCTTCCACAGCGAGATCCACGGTGACCTGACAGCTCCCGGCATCGTTGACTGCATGGCAGGTATAGCGGCCGGCGTCCTCCTCCCGGACGTTCCGGACCACCAGGCTGAAGCCCCCCCGTGGACTCTGCTCCATGGCGTGACGGTCTTCCGGCGTCAGCGACTTCCCATCTCTGTGCCACGTGATGTGTGGTTCGGGATACCCTCTGACCTGCGCCACACACATACGCAACGTCATGATGCCTCTGATGACATTATGAAGGCTGGAGAAGTTCTTGAGAGCAAGAGGTGTGACACTCCCTTCCAATATTGATCTCCTTCACTCTCGTATCATAAAACATCCTTCAAATGCAAAAGTTCCCAATCCGGTCCTCGGGGACCCACAGCCGGTCCACATTTTTGCTCCCTCTGAGCTCTCTGCAAGACTGTCCACATTTTCATTCCCTGGTAGCAGCTGGGAGGGAGCAAATATGTGGCCTGGCTGTGGGTCCCCGAGGACCGGACTGGGAAACATCGAATTAATGTATTATCCAAAGAATTAGTGTTGATTACTTCATTCATGTAACCATTTTTTCTCAAATATCTCAGGTTAAACTTTCACAGAGGAGGCTAAAAGTACCAGGAAATTCAAATGACTTCTTTTAAATGACTTCTTTGGCTGGCACCGGTTCAACACACACAAAAAATAGTTGTTAACCTCATATCCATTCAAATCATACAGTTACCCCATGTTATAACAAGTGGCTAAAAAAAAGCTAAAAATGTAAAACATTTTTTCCGTTACTGTGAAGTAATTTAAATATAAATGAAAAAATAAATGTTTTTGCCCTTGAGTGCACTCAACCATCCCAAAGTGTTCATTTCCTTATAATATAATATAATACATTTGGATCTGAAACGTTCATTCCACTTGGATTCTGACCACAGGAAGCCATCAGGCATGAGCAGAGAGTTCTCTGAACCAAATTACAATACTCCATTTTCTAAATACCATGCAGCTACCGAATAAAGAAAAATAAAAAGCTAAACCATACTGGCCATGCATTGTTTACTAATGTTTACTGTAAAGTATGATGTGGGTAACAGAGATATTTATTCTCTCTCTCTCTCTCTCTCTCACACACACACATATACAGACATACACACACACATACACACCAACACACACCCAGAGACACACACCGAGACACACACACCGAGACACACATACACACACACACCGAGACACACATACACACACACACACACCCAGAGACACACCCAGACACAGACACACACAGAGACACACACATACACACACACACACACCCAGACACACAGAAACAGACACACACACACCCACACAGAGACACACACATACACACATACCCAGAGACACACGCATACACACACAGAGACACACACAGACACACACACACACCCACACAGAGACACACACATACACACACATCCAGAGACACACGCATACACACACAGAGACACACACCCAGATACACACACACGCGCGCACACACACACACAGACACGCACACACACACAGACACACACAGAGACACACAGACACACACACACCCAGATACACACACACAGAGACACACACACACAGAGACACACACCCAGATACACACACACGCGCGCACACGCACACACACAGACACGCACACACACACACACACTCCCCTACTGTTACTAATACCTTCATGTTTACTTCTCAGTCAGTCCATTTAATATATAATTATACTGATTTGAAGTCCTATTACCTGGACAAGTGACCGAGCGTGAGCCAGTGCTCCTGCTGACCCTGTCTCCCTCTCCACCAACACCCTCCACCCTTTAACAAAGCTGAAAGTACTTTTTTTCACTTCAGCTCTAGTTGACTTCCTTAATCTCGCTGCACTTGTTTTCCCCGAAGCTTTTCAACCGTTTCAAATGTGCCGGCAGAGGCCACAGTTAATAAGGAGACCATATGAGACCATGTGCCCCCCCCCCCCCCACTTGTGGTCCAATAAAATCCCTCCATCAAAGAATGAACACCTTAAAGTCCTATATAGCAGATTATCTGAAGACATTCTGCATGAAAGTCGTTCATCTAATCCCTGCACGCAGTATGTTTCCGGATAACCAACACAAATCACACGGATTAAATACAGGAATAAAAGGAGGGAGTGCACAATCATAGCGGCTGCGACTAATTTCAGGTGGAAAATACAAATTAATACAGCGCGACAGCTTGTAGGATTGATTCCATGTGTATCGCAAATTCCAGCACGGGAACACGTAGGAAATAAAGTAGGTCTTTATGCTCCAACTCACATTCCGGCTGTCAAGATGGTCTCTCTTAGCTTCAGTCACAAAAGGTATTACTTCCAGCGCTTGAGCCGCTTCCTTAGGTATGCCCAAAAACAGCAATATCAGGTTGAAAGTCTTTATTAAATCAATTGGACACTGGCATTTCCTCCTGAACTGTGCACAGGAGCGCTTCGACTGACAGTCTTTTCCCAGGCTTCCCTCCCCATAACGCTAACTTGCGGTTGAGTCTCCTTGCCTCAAAACTCCCTCACTAGAAAAGATTGCATGCTGACTGAATGAAAAACACCAGGCTGGTTATACAGCGAGCATTTTTTGCTAACCAGAAAACAGAGGAGAGGTACAACTGGCCCGTTTGAGGCATGTAGGTCTATGGGGGATGACCGACATTGGCCTGGTGCAGGGCCTGTAGTACACACCAAGATGTCGACAATCCATCCAAATAAAATAAGTCAGGCATTGGTGCATTTGGCAGACCAAGTTCTCCATCATACCAAAGCTTCCAGACTGTAAGGTAAACATGAGTGAGATTCTTAAGGGGTCATAACAGTTGATGGTCTGGCCAAAATGATTAAACAGCAGACTATTGGTATGAAGCATAACAACTCACTCTGTGGTGCCTTAAATTTGGTCCTGGTGATGCTGCCCCCTGACGTTTCAGTAAAGCCGTATTTTAAGAAACCGTCTACAACAGATTAGTCTCTGACACCTCTGAGTAAGGATTTGAATGTAGGCTTTATTTGACAAGGATTCGTCATCCCTGATATAGAATACCTCAAACAACCATGTAAGCATACACATTCACATCATGTATTCTTGCAATCAATTTAAAATTAGTCATTGTTACAGATCTGTCCATAAAAATGTCCGTATGGTGCATGGCCCATTCACCATCACCTTTTACTGGTGTCGCTTTATAAAGTTCCCACTGCTGCTATATTTGGATAAAGATGGCTGCTCTTACAGTGGAAATGCATCACTGAGGTGGCAGAACGCTGTTTACGGAACATCCAAAAGTTCAAATGGGATAAACCCGTCATTAGCGTGCATGACTGACAGCAAGGCCAAAGAGTCCTTGAGACAAGTCGACCATTTTGCTGGCCAGATGTAAGGATGTAGAGGAATTCGCAGCATCTTTGGTCTTGGGCTGTTGGAGTACCGACTACATCTGGGCAAGGTTATTAAGGGATTGCGGGAGAATTCATTCCCTTTGCATGATGTGAGACCTAATGGACCTGTTTGAACTGAACCTCATGTCTCCACAATAAACAATCTTTACTTCCCGACACGAACAACCCTATTCTACCACTTCAGTCAATGTCACATTGATTTTCCTCAAGAATTCCTTGACTAGATATTTATTGGCCACTTGAGCACACCCCTGGTGGGG
>JAODKF010000040.1:20588136-20599715 GCA_026779585.1 Mormyrus proboscirostris | reverse complement strand
GGGCCACAGCCAGTCAGCTTGTCCAGAATTTAAGAAAAACATACAGATCAAACTGCAATTAACAAAAGAACCAATAAGCATTCTGATCATCTTCAGGTGTAGAACTGTCCTGAAACTCACTTAGCACTGTTCCAGGAACAGTCTATAAAGAGAAAAACAACAACAGAGTGTTGAGTCTATAAATTTTAGTCTTTTCTTGGAATCACTCCGCTCATCTCACTAAACTGGAAATAATGTGAAAACAAACATCAATGTGACCCCAGAGCCTTGGTCTGACGAGCTCAGGCAAGAGCATCTGCATTCCATGTGCCACGTAAACAACCGCAAACGTGGCCCCTTCCTCACGTCAAAAGCCAGAATGAAACTGAAAACGAAAAATATACATCAGAAGTTGTTTTCCTCCTGTCAAAATGACGGCAGTGTGTTTGTAAGATTCCCTTTGGCTAATCTCCAGCATTCATCTGACGTTTCCTCGCACTGCGCATACAGCGCACAAGGAAAAAATTTAAGAGGAATTCTGTTTTCACTTTATGGAGCCCTGTCTGAAGTCTTGAATCAAAGAGCACCTCAAAACTTCTGTAGACAAAATGGTTACAGCTGAATATAAACAAAAGTCTAGTCCATTAAAATAAATGAAAATGTTTCTGGTAATGACCTTCACTGAAGCCGGCTGTCTTTTACCAATGAAACCACAGCAATGCAGGCCTTCTTGCAGCTAAAGCATGCGAGCGACACCCCAGGCTATGGTGGTGCTCTTTGACATGACACTACAGGCGATGTCGGTGTTCTCTGATGCAACACTGCAGGCCATCTTGATGCTTTCTGATACGACACCACAGGCTATATTGGTGCTCTCTGATGCGACGCGCAGGCTACGTCGGTGCTCTCTCATGTAACACTGCATTGGTGCTCTCCGATGCAAGACCGCAGGCTACGTTGGTGCTCTCTGATTACTTTACCATCTCGGTTTATCAGAGCTTTGATAGCACATCTGTACATTCAGATGGCTGGCATCTCCACTTAGGGAGGATCATTCTGTTGTTCAGCACATTTGCATAGAAATGGCTTATAAATTCACCCATTTCTTCATCTATTTGTTTCCGTTGTTCTGTGTCAGGTTGAGTAGCATATTAAAGTGTGCCAATGCATGCATTAAAACTTAAACCAAAGTCTTATCTGCCAAAGCTACTTTGTGTAGCTTGTACAACATGAACCACTCACCTGGGCTGTAGACCATCAGACCTCTTGCTTCTCTTTGCCCGAGATATAGATTGTGGTCAAAGACAAAAGGCTTCTCTGGCTGACAATGGCTGAGGGCGCAGAAAAGGGTTCCCTCTAAAAATCAAATCCTGCAACACATGGCATGAGCTCGCTGACATACTGGGGATATATTAAACTGTTTTGGGAGCATTTGATTTCCTGACACACTGCAGATCGCGCTCCAGTTCAGTGCTGGTCTGCAAGCTGAGATAGGCCTGATTAGTTCAGGCCAGCGACAGATTAGGCGATGATGGTGCAATTGGGCCACATTCCTGTTTTATGATGAATCAGCGCAGCCAAATTTAGAGGGAAGTGCGTCTTTACTTTACTAAACTGTAAACACCAAACTTAAATATGTTAAAGTACATATACAGCCGTGGAAAAAATTAAGAGACCACTCTATATTTTTCTACATAAATGCATTTTTAAATCCTGGTTTAATCCTCATTCTACTGGCAGAAGGCTACGGCAGCAGGTTGCTACCAGGTTCAAAATTTCTAAACTTATGCTACAGTTTCTCATGAATCAGACAATCAGACATCAAGTGGCCTTCAAAAGGAAGGGGAAACATTACAGTAAGTGCAGGTGTGAAGTGCAGTTCGTATCAAGCTCGGAGAAGCAGGACTGAAGCAAGGAAGAAGCCCTTCATTAATGAGAAGCAGGACTGAAGCAAGGAAGAAGCCCTTCATTAATGAGAAGCAGAGAAGAACCAGGCCGTAGTTTGGGAAAAAAAAACCTTTTATTCCCTGATGCTCAGCCATAAACTGAGAACTGATTGAAACAAAACATTGTGCTATGGTCTCTTCATTTTTTCCATGACTGTATTCACTGATGCACCATTATGGGAGGAATTCTCTTCCCAAAAAAGGTGCCAACATTGGCGTGAAGCTCCGGATGGGGGGCAGTTCCCTGCATGTCCACCCTTCCTGACCACGAATCTGCTCCCCCCCTCAATGCAAGTAGCTTCTTCCTGCCAGCCCAGACACCAACATCCATAATTCTTACCTGTGCTATACACAATTCTATTTCAGAAACAGGCACTTTGTTACTTTGGACTTCCTCTGCCGGCCCAGGGAAGACGTGGTCCTCCTTTCTGGTTCCGTCCTATGACCAGGTTCCCTTGCTGCTGTCACCTCTGCCTTGGACTCTGGGGGCTTTAGGCAGGGACAATGTAAAGTGCTTTGAGACAATGTAATGTCTGTATGCGCTATACAAAAATAAACTGAATTGAATTGAAATCAATCATTGACTAATTTGACCCAATCAGCATAAAATTTCTACCTGTGATCAAAAATCTACATATTCACCTAAAAAGCACAATGAGAAGCTGGTTAATCCAATCAGTGCAGGATAAACGTACCAATGGTGAGTTCTGAACCTCTCAAGCAGCTACTCAAGCACTGTGAATAGTCATGTGATCACATATTCTCCTTGGGAAGCATTAGACACTAAATAACACCATCAGGAGATTTCATCCGTTTAGGTGAAGCTGGTTTCTTGCTTAATTAGGTAACTTGTCGGATTTGAGATTGTTCACATAGCCCCTTTAGCCCAGACTGACTTAAATCATACAAGTTATCCAGGTAAGAAAGAAATGCTGCTTCGTGGAACAGGCCCCTGGTCAATGTTGTACACAATCAAATTCTTTTCAATATACTTGAAATAAACTCTGATCTTTCCAGGCGTAAGTCTTTATGACCCCCAACCTGGGTTTATGTAACCCACACTCACACCAGCCAGGGGAAGGACTCAAACCCACGACCCTACAGGCGTGAACTTATAATAATAACTAGCAAACCACTTTAAATTAATTCATGTGTACTAAACCACTTTCACAGGAAACTTTTGAATTTCACACCCACATAAGAGTCGCCCATTACACACAAGCTATTTGACAACAAACCCTGAAACGAACAATCGTGTTTCTGTGGTTCACACTGATTAGCCAGGTAGTTTGAATTTTGACATGGAAAGTCAACATCGTGAATCAGACATATCATCATTTTCAAACTCCAAAATCAGAGCATCCAATTGGCGAGTACAACCGAACGTCAGCTTAAGACGGCAGAATCGGCCTCAGCACAAACAACAGGACCCATAAACATCTCAAGCATTCCTGAAGACCAGCAAGAGTCTCTATAAACGCTGTGGAACGGCTGAGATATGGCAGTAAATGTTCCAGCAGGATGTGGGGGGCAAACACGAGTAGTATAGAGAGAGTCCCATGAATCAAGGATCGCACGTCTCGAGCCCTTTTCACCGTCACTAGTGAATGTGTGGAACTTTGGGGTCCTCTGTAAGCATCCCGGATGCTCGTTAATGGCATAACTGTGAACATCTGCAAGTCTGCTTCAAGGATTTCACAGCAATAAAGCAGAGCTTCACGCACCAGTGAACCAAACATTACCAACCTCACCTTCTGCCATGCGTCTCATATCGACCTCTGGTGTCGAGGCTCACATTCAGGCAGTGTCTAATCTCACACCAGTGTTTGGTCTTTCATCACCCCAGCTAGTGTCGCCGCAATGACCCTCTGTGGTTTGTGTGGGAGCTTCAGTTTAAGTCAAAATCTCTCCCATGTACAGTACAGTAGGAGACCATGAGGGAAACACACATCTCTGTACAGCCCCACATGAGAGAAGCTGATTTTTTTCAGGTCTTTTTCATGTGGTTTTATATGCCCCCAATGTCAGAGAACTTTCAAGTCCTACAGTTTAGAAATCAGTTTATGCTGTTTATGTGTTCTCAAATCCCTGATGTCTGGCACCTAACCTGTACTACTGGACAGAGTAATCACGGGACCCAAGACTCCTCCTAGAGCTCAGGACAGCACAGTCGTGCTCCGTATTCCTGTAATCAGGGCACCTGCCCATAAATCAAAACACAATCGCATTCAAAGGAATGACAACCTTGGGTTCGAACAGAATAAATCATGGCCCTTCTGCTCCAACTGCAGGTCAAACGTGCTGACGAACACTTTAATTGGTGCCTAGACTCTACTGTTGGGGTGGAGAGCAGCTAAACATCTCGATGTCATTCCAGCGCCGCTCTGGATGCTGATAACCAGCCGTGCCGGGACACAGCTGGAGAAATGGCATTCTTTGAATACTTTGTAACTATTACAAGCTACTGGTCCAATCTTCTGATTTAATTTCTTTTGGCACTTTCTCAAAAGACCCCATTCATACATATATCAAGCAGGTTTGCTCAATTTCATTCCTTTTAGAGACACATAAACAGTTTCTAAAATTACAGTATTCGGCTTGATTAAGGAAAATCTGCAGAAGAGATTTTTTTCTTTGGGTTCTTGCAGTGGTTCAGCACTCTCATCAGTCCGGTTTACATGTCTGGTTGCCATTTCATTTGTTTTTGCTTTGTACGGGGAGGGGTATGTTTGTGTCCAATAATTGCCTTTTACAAGACGGCAGCCTCAGTGACAAATCCCGTTGAGGCACTCGGGATCGGATAACGGGGGGGATGCGATCCCGTCCAAACGGGAAATGTCACACGCACGGCTGCGGAAAATGGGGCGGGGGAGGGGGACCGTACCCCTTGAACTGCCTGCGAACTGCCACGTCCGTGCAGCAGGGGAAAGACTATACATGTGGGAGGCTGTGGCACAAAGCGGACTTCCCTCACAAGAGCTCAAACGGAGACAGTCTGAGGCAGCCGAGTGTCACAAGTGGTTTTAATCCCGCATTTCCTGTGGAGAGTCTTTAGAAGTCTTAGTAAAATGGAGGGGCGGGGGGAGTGGTGTGTGGACGGGCGATTACTCTAGTGGCAGGATAAACATCCTAATTTACGGTAAACAGAACTAAAAAAAAAATCCCCTCCTTCAGACCGTGAAATTCCAAATGCAAGAGCAACTGCTGAATTTGTGCTTTCAGTTTCAGAGGTCAGGATCAGAACTAAGGTAGAAAGTGCAATATTGTCTGGATACGCAGACATAATATGAATGTTTGATATACAAGTTAATATAAGCAGTTTTCTGCTGTGATTTTACTGTATAACCTTCCTAAGTTTCTTGAAGGTGCGTCTATGGTAAATATACTGTGGTATGTACTTTACCAAAGACAGTCCAAGCACTTTAAAACAGTATGTATACAAATGATCTACACCAAAAGGAAATGGAAACCAAAGCATTACATTCTGATCAACAAGAAACACGACCGCCACGCTGCTTAACGAATATGAATCTGAAATTGCCATTAAAATAACCAATTTTCGTGCCACGAATCCTGGACAGTTATTTCCAGTAGGCTACCTGCAAATGGATCAGTTAGCATTAAGCTGTCGCAGACGTTAAACATATCCACATACAACGGTATACTGGTTGTATACGAATGATACGAGAAGACTTTCTAAATTTCTGCAAGTAGGAATATTGATATTTCAAATTGTATTTCTGTGGCATTCTTCCTGTCCTAACTTGGCATGTAAGTGTTGATCTGTGTATTTCGTTTTTCCTCATGCCACATCTTTGTCCACCAACAAATGTAATTGATCACAATGGCTACATATTTTGCTTATATTCAATGCGGCTGAAGTGAGTGATAAATAGGGATTCTGATTAAAATAAAGGTAGTACATCACACCAATGATACATTACCAATGCAGTTTTAAACACTTGTCCTTAGAGAAAATCTGTTGCATTTCACTCAACAGAATCAATGAATCTTATTCAATATCTATCGCTATTAATTCTGCAGAGGGATTTAACGGAGTTAATTTAAGTAATTGTGCTACTAGCTCTTCAAATTTAAAATCATTATTTACAAAGGAATTCATGCATCCAAGAGTTCATGCAAGTGCATGTTTGTAAGTTGTGTTTAACTTACCTAAAACTGCACGCCGCTGATTCCTCTCGCCCGGGGATGAGAGTAGGCGCACCGCGCCACTTGTCCGTATTTTAATCGCGCTTTGCGGGAGACGCTCTTACGAGCCTGGGAGGCGCATGTAACCCGATTCCGAAAGTGCCGGTTCACGGATGATCACGCCTCTAACCTTCTGCCTTATTTGGATTTTCTGCTTTCTTGGTAAGAAACTGCTGCCTTTACCGCCGTTACAGACCTATAGCGTAAAACCCTCGGAAATTAAATGTATAAGGTCTGAAATCAAGCAAACCATCGGGACTTCACTATTTATCGACTGATGTTATTCATAGGCTATTGAGTTTTCCTCCAATACTTAGAAGTTACTATGAACATATGACAATTTTAAATTTAATTTAATAGTGTATTTGTATCACTTTCAAGACATATAACCACTTAGACTGGCTTTTACGTTGTCATAGGCCTATCCAACGTGTGAGCTATGTAGTTCGGTAACCCCTCCTAAATAAATGTGTATTCAGTCATTAATAATTTGCCATCAACCCCCGCCCCCCAACACTCCATTCGTGTCTAACTACGGCCCTGCTAATAACGCTTGCTAAGGTTTGTCCCTCGTTGCATATCTATATACTTAAAAAAATTTGGTCTTGGGACCCAAAACCCCACCATAAATCTCAAGATGCAAGGAATCGTCCGCACTGAGCCCCGGGGCGGCGGTGAGCCTCGCCTACCGCGGCGCCCCGTCCCGCCCTGCTTTAAGGGCACCTGGACCTGGGTTTGGCTCTCAGTTGAAAGGTGAATTGTCATAAGGACGAATTTAACATTTTGCAGTGCGTGTATTGCCCTCATCGGCACCAGCAAACCGCTACACGCTATTGGTTTTTGCGGGTTCTAGAACAAAGAAGCTATGAAGACCGTGTTTGGATTGCGCTGCCTCATGCTGATGCCAGTGTATCCTCACCACGCCTGTTATTTTATGATGCTTTTTGCGGTCCTTTCGCCTGTTCTGTGTTTATCCTAGATCATTACAACATCTTTGAACATTTCTTTTTCGAGGTTTGCTTTTGCTTATAAACTGAATTGTGTTTCCTTCGCTTTTTATGGACGTTTTATGTGTAAACGGTAACAATTTTCACGTGCTTAGGAAATAATGAAGACCAACACAGTGGCATCCCTTCCAGGGGCCTATCCTGGGAATACCCCCCCCCAACCAGAAGACCGCCTTAGATAAGACTTGTTATGCCTGCATCGCTTCAGAAGATGGCACCCTTGTCCGCCACCTGTGCTGCATCATCGGTTGACCCTGACCGTCTCTGGGACAAAAGCAGAGTAACTCATCACATTCATGATTCCTAAAGGTTTGTGTACCATCAATATCTCAGTCATTAGGCCTGCGGCTCTGGTTCTTGTCCACGATAAGTTTTCAAGGCTGTGCACCTACAGAGAAACACAGTCATACTTTCAATACCTCAGGTACCGAACCACAGTGACCACCGATCTGATTCGTCTGCATTTGTGCTGCGCGGTCAGTTTGCAAGTCTTTATGTAAATCAGTGTCTTACACCATTCATTATGTAGTTAATTTAAAGCAGAATATCAGGCGACATGCTTTTCAGATCAGTGATTCGATTGACATTCTGAACTGACAGCAGGAGACACTTTTGCTGGATGGTAAACTTGCATTAGAAGAGTGATTCGTTGTTTAGTTCTTCCATGAGTGAACAATTGCTTTTAAAGACCCACTGGTATAATATCTGCAAGAATTAGTTCGCTTAACATAGCACAATCTATGTACGTAAGTGTGTGTGGAGACAAAAATAAGGCTACTTAAATGTATCGAAGAAGGATTATTTTAGCTGAACAGTGAAATTGTGACTTCCTTCTCTCTCTGCAGAATAGAGTAAGACACAAACACTCCAACCTATTGCACTATATACCACCAGATAGTTTGCTGCCGTATGCACAAGTCATGAGTGCTGGGAAAGGCTGTGGTTTAGATTGGCAGTGATCTGTAGCAGGAGAACTTCACAGGAAATGGTGGAAATGCATACAACCAAACAAAAAAAGGCCAGATTGTTAAATCTAGAGAAGCCATTCATAAATAAACAGCCCATCTTGTACCAGATTGGTTTGGTCTAATTTGAGTCAACAAAACCTGATATAGTTTTTGTTTTAAGAACAACCACATCATGAAATACTTTTGTTAGTCTTTACGTTTTTACATCTTTGACTTTTACGAGATCATTAACTGCTCTGTCGTTGTCGATTGTCAGGGCCGTGGTTGTCATGGATGTGATCTCTGCTGAGTTTATCTTTGCTGGAGTGATTAGTGTCTTCCTGTCAGCCTCTGGGTGTAAAGCAATCTGTGTGCTTCTAGTGCTGATTAAAATGGTGAATAAGCCAAGACCCGCACATGAACTGCTTCTGAAAGATATTCTTAAGTAACCTGCAATATTTCTGTTTCCAGTGCACCTTACTGTATGTTCTGTTCCAGGGGAAATTTTAGCCATTGTTTTATAATATTGCCTTGCAGCTTGTTTATGGATTTTCTGTGATATTGACTTTTGTACGTTTTGATTGCAGCTACTCAAGGAAAGTGAAACATATCCGAACTGATTAAAAATAACAATGAGACTGATTTTTACAATCACAAATTATATGTGTGTATAACTGTATGAATAGCATAATAAGGCATAATAAGCATAATAAATAATAACGCAAAATTAAAATTAGGTAAATTAGGTAAGAAGTCCTCGCGATTCAATATCTTGAGTTTCAAATTAACAGGGTCGACAAAATACTGTAGTCTTCCAGATTTTAGTGCCCTCTAGTGGTTTCAAAAAAGAATAACGCAATCAATACACGTCGAATAGCTCTGGGCGATTCATGTTAATTTTACCATACAAATCTGCCCACTCGGTCCCCTGGTTTTGTGCTGAATATCATTAACTATGTATGAAGTTATGCATAGGGAAATATTAATGTTAAATGAGAAATTTTGTTAGAACACAGAACCAGAAAGGCGGAGTCAAACATACTAAATACTAGCCTGCATTAAAGAGTGCTACTTATATCTGTGTTTAATTGTGAATGTTTGATTCTTCCATTCATTTAATCCTTGCAGTCTTGTTGGAAGGACTCCTAATTAGCTAAATCAATGAAGCGGAGATGTCGCTCTAGCGGGAATCCCGAAGGGCGGCGCCGTGCGCTGTTTCATTCTGGTACTCGTGCTTCCTAAAACAGCCTCTACGAACAACATTGTTTTCACGGCTAAATTTATCTTGATGGGTTCTAAAGGTCAATCAGTATCTTATTCTTCAGTCTTAGATTTTTTGCTCCCATTTAACGTAAATATCTAACAGGCCATTAACCTAAGACCGTTTGGATTGTCTTTGCATATCCAACATTGCTATTTTGATGCTTCCGATTTTTTTACTGGAAACCTGATTGGATGTTCACTCCAACAGCAGCTTATCCAATTAGGGAGAAAACATGCTTGTGTCAGAGGTGTTAATTTAGTTAATGGATTCTTTCTGGCGTTAGCAATATATAATACTTAATATACTGCATTTGTCTGAACATTTCACTCAAAATGAACAGGTTTATTATTATTTATTATTATTTTTAGTAGTAACCTTAATTACAGCAAGATATTTTGCATTCACTTTTCTATATTGTCATTACTAGAAGGTTTTATACAAGGGAACCTGCAAGTTCTGTGCCACAGCTTGAAATACACTGCCGTTATGTTGTGAAGGTAAAATGGCTAAAAAAGTCTGCTCTGTTGTCCATGGATGGTAGCTGAATGCTGGTCTGGCATGCGTCGCCTCTCAAAAGACTTTGTCCTCCTCTCTTTGTCCTTGTCTGGCTTCATTGGCTGGTAAGTCCCCTCCCTGGGAGTCTGTCTCGGCCTGGTGGTTGGCAGAGAACACATCTGAGTCAGAACCGACTGTCACCTGGGTGACAGTCACATGACCTGGCCTAGAATTTCTCTCTGGGCTGGGGGGCAGTGCGGTCCAGTTGGAAACTGGGAGGCGTGAAAGCTGAACCGCACGTCAACAGAAGCATTATGTTTGCGCTGATTTATTTAGCAGACGCTGTTGTCCAAAGCAACGTACAATAGAGGCAGATAATCCATCACTAAAATTCAGCTGTCAAAGAGCCAATTAGCCATAAGTGCGGCTGGACGGAACTTCCAGAAAGCACCACCTGGGCCTGAAACGAGAAATATTCTAATCAAGGCACTATGAAAATTATGTTCCTACAAAACAAGTGCAAAAAAGCAAGAGCATCCAGTATAGATGCCATAACTGCGGGATAGCAGATGATGACACAGCTGGTCAGTGATTGACAGAGACAGCTGAAGCAGATGAACAGGTGTAGTTTAATTGTAAGACAGCAAAAATGGTAGAACTGCAATGGTATAACTGAGCAGTTATGTATCAGGGGCAAGATACAGCTCTGTGTTAGAAACGGCTTTATTTGTCCAAGTCCATATTCACACACGGAATGTGTCACTGGCTGTCAATGGCTCACATACTGTACATACAGTGGATACATGCACAGATGACAAGACAATGGTCACATACAATGCGACTGATGTATGCAGTGGATGTGTCACTGATAAATGTATAAAAAGTGCAGGAGTATATAACACATGAACATCACCGATCATCATCAGTCAGATGTCTGAGTACTCCTTATATTACTCCTAAACATAAACGGCAGATACATAGGTAAGATCTATGATTTAACTCTATCCTATGAACTGTGAAAAGCAACAGGTGACGTACGCTTTTCGAGATCACCTGCGGAGTAACCTGACTGTGGATTGAATACCCTTACTGTATGTTGCACTTACACGTCCTTGCACAGTCTAATTACATTCTTTCTTTGTTAATAGTTATTGTGTAGCTCCTGCACCAACATTGCTCACACTTGCACCTGGGCGTCATTGGAAGCTCAATGTAGCCTCGCCTGTGCCTGGGCGTCTCTTTGACAGCATGTCTGTTTGTGATGTGCTATTTGCCTGACTTGTGCGTCGCTTTGGACAAAAGCGTCTGCGAATTATGTAAATGTGAATATGGACGGCGTTCTCATTCTAGTGCTGCGGAGGGCTTGAGGGACCGAGGCGGGCAATCAGGCTCAGCAGTGGCGTGGGGTCCGGCAGGGTGGCACAGCACAGCACAGCACAGCACAGCGCGCACGCCCGCCCAAAATAGGCCTTTTGCACGCAGCCTGCGCTTCGGTGGAGAGACACACGCGGGAGGCGAACTGCCACTTCCTGGCACCTGGTCTCTCGGCGGGCCCATCTGTGAGTGGACATGCTCACACGGGCCAGAACCTGCCGGCTCCAAGAGCTGCAGGACCGAAAACAACGGCGCAGGTCCTTGAGGCCAGAGAGTGAAATATATTAACCTAAGAGGAGCTACGTGGAAAGCTGTTTGGTGTGTGTATATATATATATATATATATATATATATCTTT
>JAODKF010000040.1:20564671-20578443 GCA_026779585.1 Mormyrus proboscirostris | reverse complement strand
CGCTGCTGCTGCTGCCACGCCCGCGGCTCCGCCCGAGGACGCCGCCACACCTGTGGCTGCGGCTGGCTCATACTGCCCAAGGTTTTAGCTCTGGGACTGCAGTACGGCAGCGGGCCGGTAAGCAGATTCCTGTCCACCGTCTCAGGAGAGGTAGGGTGGGGCAGGCAGAAGGGTGGAGAAAATACCAAAAGCCATTGGCATTTTAAAGGTTAACAACGTTAAACGTGATCAAAAGTGTCTATAGGTGCAGCCAAGGCAATTAAGAACTTATGAGAAGCTCACAGAGTCCAGTTAATGGTCTGAATCACATTCCTCCCCCAGCTGACGGTGTTGCCCTTTTATTAGTGAACACGGACCTTTGGATGCAATTAGTTAGGCTACCTAATTGGCCTTTGTTGTGCCGAAAGCTCGAGACGTAGACGCTGATACTGGCAAACCCTCCTGGAGGCCACGTTCGTGTAAATAAAAGAGCAGCCGGCAAAGAAAAAAATGGCCGTTAAAAAAAAAAAAGGATTCGAACAGCTAGCTGAATTTTTATAAACCACAAATATTCCTCATAGTCTTCAAGAGCAAGACTATGAAGAACATTCCCATTCCCTGAAGGTGCTGTCATTTTCAGTTTCCGACCCCTACAGATGAATGTCTACGGACAGCTGCGTTTCAAAAATCAGCAAGGTGACATGGGAAGGAACTGGAAGGCGTTCATGAATAATTTATTGGATGGCCGCACTCTGATCTCCCACAGGCCGACGGAGCTGAGGGGATGTCACTGAATCCGACAGCGGCGTGCGGCGGGTTTAGAAACCGTATTTCTGGCTCCCGTTTCTGTCCAGCCAGTAGCGTGGAGAAGACGGCCAAGCCCGTTAATTCAGACCAGTGATTTTCTCGCCACGGGGGCCATCTTGGACGGATGTCTGCGTGATGGCCTTACTCAGCAACGACTCCGTCTCGCTTTCATTTTCCTCGGGTCATGGGGCCCATAAATTCGCCACAGCGCATGGCAGCAGGCGAGGGTGGGCATACGTCGAGCGGCAGTGAGTTTGAACCACCCCCGGACCGCCACACCGCCACGCGGCAGTCTGCTGCGTTCAGCACCCTTGCCGCAAGCTTGGCTCGGCGTCAGCATGTGCGAAAAAGGCCAAAAAGAGTGGAAATGTGCCCTGGGACAGACAGGGGAGTGTCCCAGGGGCTGGGCATCATCACCAATACCTTTCATCAGTTTGGTGCTTCACTCCACCAGAAGGTATGTTCAGAAATACCCCTGTATTTAAAGCAGCCTTTCCCCATTTTTCTTCACCCAGTTACAATGGCTGTTTGCCTCGCGAGCCGCGATTAGCTGGGTGACGTGGTCATTTTAAATCACTAGCACTGGCCCCCTACCCTCTACCCAGAATCCTCCACTGGAAACTTAGACCATGCCTTCGCGTTTATGGGTTACGTGTAAACTTTAGGAATGCGGGTATTCCAGAATCAGGGAAGGCGGAATGTAATAAAAATGACGACAGTGAAATGGCTCATATTCCCATTTCTGCATGCCCATCTCGGTGGGGGGGGGCTCAGATGATTGACGTGACAAAGGACTCGAACCTCTCGTTAAGGACAAAAGGCTGTCATTAGCATCCAAAGTCACGCCGATATAAAGCATCAGAGACGTCATCCAGCCTGGTTGTTCTTTGTCAGCCCCTGTCGTTAACAGAATTCTCTTTAATTAATCATGCACTGCTCCTTCTTCTTTCTGCATAAAGAGGTTTTTTTCGTCCGTTGTCGTCCTTCTCTCAGCAAACCGCCTCTGATCATGTCTTGTATCTTATATTTCAGCCTTATTGTGGCTTAACTTTACTGTCGGCAAATTTTACTCGCAGTGTCGCCTCTGAGACCTGTGGGCTGCTGTCAAGCTTTGGGATGTATTTGAGGTCGGCCTTAATAACGCGCCTGGCTTTATGTCCGGAAGGGGGTCGGGAAGGGGTTAGGCTCCTTCGGTTCCCCATACCCTAGCATGGGTCTGGAGAAACCATCTCTAGGTTTTGCGGGAATTGTTGGAAAAAGGCAGGTGCCTGAGGAGGAAAGGATGTCTGAAGGACTGCTGGCACTCCACTTCTAAGAGGTGCCCTCCCGCCCTGAGCGACCGCAGCGATGGCTTCCTGTCTGTTGCTGGTCCATGAGAAGGTGCAGATCATCTGGGAGCGCCGACGGAGCCCCGATCATGAACAGATGGTGATAGGTGCAAATCCCAGAAAGGACTGTGCTGATGAAACGCTGAGAAAAGACGCGTAATCACGACGTCTGACATTTAACGTGTCAGAAGCACGTTCATTTATTTCTTCTCCAGAACACCTTCACGTCTCGCAGGGAAACGGGTCGGTCCTGCTTTGGGAAGGGTCCAGTTGTGAACTTAAGTGAGAGAGGGTAAAGCGAGGGTGGGCTGTGTGGGGGAGGGGGGGCAGACTTGCCCGGTGAGTTAGTGCAGCTGGTGGATTAATGGGCGCATTGGGAGTATTGGCAGTGGGGCCTCGCTGCATCGCTGCCAGCCTAAACAAACCGCGTGATAAACGTTTCAATCAAGGCAAAGAGTGGGGGGACATTTTCAAAAATCCCCATATTATCTTGGCCCAGCGAAGGAGGGAGGGCAGATTGCACCAGCGACCCGCTTTGGACTCCCGTCCGGTCCATGGCGTGGTGACTCAGCCGCCAGCAAAAATCGAGATGGACGAACGGGGGGGGGGGGGGGGGTAGGTTTGCGTGTGATACATCAAGGCCTGTGAGGGGGTCTGCATTATATGACACCCCACATTAGGAGACATCCTACGTTACGTGGATTATGTGAAACCAAACCGAACATAAAAAAGCACGAACTCTGCGGGCGAATGAGCCGCTCTCAGCAGCGCATGGACATCAATCCCCACCGTTTAATTCTTTGCGGTTCTAAATTTTCAGCATACGGCGTCAGGGCGATCGATCGCCTACGAAGCGCGAGGAGAGTCAAAGGGCGCCTGATTAACGAGAGCTAATTACAAATCTCCGGGAGTGGACCGGGCTGATGGAGCAGGACTGGTGGGCAAATTACAGACTGCACGCCAAGCAAAGAGAAGCCTGCTCTTTAATCTGAATAAGTAACTGGGACTACAATTAAAAATTAAACCGCCGGGGGGGTGGCTGTCTTGAATGTGGGTAACACACCAATTACAGTGAGATAAAACCATACCATACCAACTGGAACAGGAAGATGCCATTTGTGCAATTAGAACACAGTAGTAACTTTTATTACATCTGGTTCCCACGCATGAGGTCTGAGGTTTATTAGTGGGGGAAGGAAATTGAAGGAATGAAAGAGAGCTGGAAAAATGTTTAGGAATACGCCGGGTGTCATGTTTAGAAGCGGCAGTCAGGCCTAACTTGCAGGGGTTTTCTTATTGACTGTAAGTTCCTGCTCGAGCAGAAACCGGGTATAATGCAGAGCACTTGGGTGTCATTCACCCACGCGGCTTCTCCTCTGCTGCAAGGACATCGCCGGGGCCCCCAGACCCAGAGGGGCAGAGTCGGCCCAATTGTGAAACTGGGCCGGCCGGTCGGGAGAGGATACCTCGACCTTGGCCACCTTTGCAGTGTTTCAGAATGTTCCGCCACGAGGAAAAAAGTGCAGAAGTGTAAGCGCCTTCGCCATGCACCCTGAGGTGTCACAGCTGTCTTCGCATTTTGGGAAAACAGTCAAGAAAAGCTTCTGCCCCCCCCCCATATTAATTTATAATAAGCTTTGTGCCCGGATACCCAGCTTCTTTCTCACACCCTCACAACTGAATTGTGTGACATGCGGCGACACCCATCCGAGTCTGAGCGCGCTGCTCCCTTGCCGCTGCTCCCTTGACGCTGCTCCCATGCCGCTGCTCTTGCGCAGCCTCTGCGCTTTCCGGCTAGCTGCATGAGAGGAAGCAGGCCGCACGCCTGCGACCGCAATGGACTGAGCAGACCCATCGGAGGTTTGCGCTGCAGTTCCAGCGTACATGAGCGAGAGTTTCTCACCGGATCCCGGTCCCATTGCGGCTCCGAGCCAGCTGACCTAATATGGCCTGATTCGAAAAAAAAAAGTTCAATATTTATTTTTATTTCTAGTAGTTTTTTGGACTCATTCATTTGAAGAGATTGAAACAGCATGTTTAAACTGTTCAATTTGTATGCGAGATTTATTTATATGCAGCCATGTTTTTTTTGCTAAGCTTTTGCAAGAGTTTTGTTATGCTATTGAACGTGAAAAGAGTTTCCGACAGGGGGTTTTGGGTTGTAAATTGATGGCCATCTGGGCCCCTTACCTATTACACTGAGTCAGTGTAAATAAGACTCATTGTCAGAAACAGTCTCACCTAGCTGTAGAAACCAGTTTGGCCTAGAGAGTTTTAGAAGTGCTTGTTTACGCATAGAATGCTGCTAATAAGTCCGTTACTGGAAACAGAACCTCTGGGTGCGGAACTGGGCTCCAGCAGTAACCAGATCATTCAGGACAGGAGAAGTGTGAGACTTCTTTCCTGGTGGAGACAATAGAGAGCGAGGGATCCTCCCAGCGCGGAGATACCTAACAGAACCGGGTTGTGTGAGGTCCCGTCTCCTCCGAGATCTTATTCAAACACATTCCGGCAGGATTTCTTATACAAAGTTCCTCCTCTCTGTTTCTTTAAGCAATTGGTCAGCCATTCAATACCCTGTTCCCCATTTTTTCCATTCTCTCGTATTATCGGTCTCCGAGTGCAGCGTATTTGACTCTGACATTATTTAATTCGCAGATTAGGGGTGCTTTATTCTGGTTGCTGGTGCGGTTTTTGTAAGGGCTACGTTTTGGCTCTGAGATGGGCTCTTTTCTTTGCCTTGAAGACCTATAGATGGTACAAATGAGGCTTTGAAACACCGCGGTGGGTGGGATTACCAGTGTGTGGTTTAAACCATCCTGTCATCCATCTTCCAACCACTTATTTAGCACTCAGTCACGAGGGGGGCTGGAGCCAATCCCAGGCAGCATAGGGCGACACCTCAGGTGGAATGCCACTTGGTTTTAACCAATGAGAGTCAATGAGCTAACCAATGAATCATGGGATAGCTATTAATTGACAGAACATGCAACCGATTGCTGTTTGCTGGTTAGTGATTGACAGTATGTTTAAGCATTTGCTTATTAAAGCCCTTTGTAGAACTTTTTAGAGGCAGATAACGACCCAAGTATCACAGGTTAAGTGCCTTACTGACGGGTACCACAGCTGATAATCTGTAATAACCCTCTAAACCACAGCGAATCTCAAACATCAGCAAGCATCAGCTAGTGTGACCCAACCCGTGTTCCTGTGCCCACTGGTACCGAGCCCTTCACTCATCGACATGCCAGGGGCAGAGCACAGGCTGCCCTAGACATCAGAGAGCTGCTGACATTTTGGACATAATTCATCTCTCAATTTGAGAGAAGCCTATTAATTCATGTCAGATTAATGAGTTTTCCTGTATGCCTGGGCATTAACTGCTATGGCCACAGCCAGCACTGAAAAAGGCCCCTCTTTCGTAAAGGGAAAATAACTCAACTAAGCAATATATTAACATGAACAACAGATGTGCTGACTATATTTAGCTCACCTCGTACTGTAGGCTGGCCTTATTTCAGCTTTATCCCATTGGTTTGCGTCTCGCCTCATCTGAAAGTACATTTATGCCTTTTGTTACCAATGTTTTACATGTTTGCATAGCCGAAAGCTTCAATAACATCTGATGAGAACGAGGAAAAAAAGGTCCAATACTGTAACGTCTCGCGCGACTGCCTTCTTGGGCATCCTCTGTACGCTTTTTCTCGAAACACTCACATTGGTCACCGTTACGGGGTACCGGACATGAAATGATAATTTTTGCCTAAATAGTCAATTGTCAGTATACCACTGCACTGCTCCCCTCCGCTCCGGTTCTTGTCTCCCATGGAGACAACCCACATTTGGGTTCTTCACCATGAACACCTCAGTGTCCCGGTGTCGATCTGTGACGCTCATCTCGTCGACACATTCCATGTCTTTGTCCTGAGGAGATGTAGACGGCCACCTGCCTTCTTCTTGCTAAGATCAGCCGGAGCCCCCCATTCCTGCTCGACCCACCGCTGCCGCTCGTCTAGGAGATGTGAAGCTGAAGGAATGTTAAGCTTTGTGTGTGAACATGGCCTCGAAGTTTAGACCTTCTATGGCCATCAGTTTACATCCCAGAACCCCCTGTCGGAAACTCTTTTCACGTTCAATAGCATAAAAAAAACAGAAATGCATGATGAGTAGATATTTGGAGATGCACTTCCGTGGGCAGCTGCAAAGATGCAGGACAGATTTTCTGCATTAAGTGACCGGACTGTCTCTGTAAATCTTACTGGTGCCCCATTTCAATTTAAAAGTCCTAAATTTTCTGTCTGGTAGCAGACGCCATCGTCACGGTCCGCAAATCGATTCTTTACGGCCAAACCTGTACAGCTCAAAAGATTTAAGATCGCAGTGCGTGTGAATCATTTTACTGGGCCTTCCTTCACGTCGCTTTTCTGAGCATTGCATCACTGCTGAATGGTGGGGGCAGCCTGACCAGTCTGTTAGGGATGGTGAGCTTTCAGATTTCGATGTGCAATCAGATTCAACGGCACATTTTGGTTTATTTAAGGTCCATGGCTTTGCAGGGTGTGTGAAATGCGGCTGTTCTCTTATTTTTTGCCCATATTTTTTCATTTTCTTTAATGGTTGGAGAACCTGGACGACACGGCAGTTGAAACACGGAATTATGGTTTTCCCTCAAAGCCAATTACCCAGAAATGTGCACTATGCGAGCTCTAAGCGAATGCAGCTAAAAATAGGCTGATGCAGGCGGTGGTGAAGCGGGAGTAGGCGCCCGCTTCATTAGCCACCCACCGCCGTGCGTGTTTTCCCCGCGTGTCGATGAGGCCCCCATTCGCGGGAATGCTAAGTGCACCATTTCCCGGGGACCGTGCCTTTCCTGCTTTGGCTCTCAGCTGGGAATTGGTGAGAATGTTTGTGCGGCGTCTGTGCGTGCCGTCACTTTCCTGGGTCATTAGTCCAGGGACATGGGGCATGTTTACCCTCTGAAAGCAACGCCCGTGAACGTGTAAATAGCTGCTAATCATTTAGCATTCCAGCTACATCGTGTTTTTTTTGTGTTTTTAACACAGTCTGGATATTTGCGCCCAGCATATAGACTTTCGCGTGATGGATGCCCACTCACCAAAAGGTCTATATGCTCTGTTCTGCCTAGCAACCGGCAGCTCTGCGGGTAAAGGCATTTTTTCGGGTCACATGACCAGTGAGCGTTCTGTACCACTGTATCCTTCCCATCATTACCTTGAGTCTCCTGTACAGCAAAATCCCAGAAAGCATCATAGCTGCCTAATGATCATCCGGTACAGGTTTGGTGGGGGGGGGGCTGGGGGGTGAAGTCTGGCCCAGGTATAACAGGACACAAGGCAGGGATAGAGCCTGGATTCCATCACCAGGGGTGACTTTCTCTCTTTGGACTGTGGGAGGAGACCTGAGTCTGCGGAGGAATCCCACCTTGTATGAGAGGGAGGTGGGATTTGAAAGCCCGAAGCTCAGAGGTGTCACATGTCCTTGTGAATCTAATTTTGGTTTTGGCCCGGACCCGTTTCCTGTGTGTCTTTTTGGACTGGAGAGTGGGTGGGCTGGGAGTCGACTGTGGAAATGCCCAGATTTGGGTACTGCTGACAGCATCAGAGCAGGGCTTCATCGACCCCCCCCCACCCCCGCCCCACCCTCAAAATCCCTCCGCGTGGGCAAGCAGCACAGCCCAGCCCTTAAGGACATGGACCCGTGACCCAGCTGCTGTTGTACCCTCAAGCGGAATCTGTTTTATGCTGTTTGAAATTAAGGCCATAAAAGCAACTAAATTCAAAAGCCCTGTTTTGCTGCCACCACTGTAGGGTAGGTTCATTACAGGGTTGTTGCAGCATAGAAACTGCCCCGGGTCTCAGTTCATGATGGGAGTACACAGCAAGGACATGGGGAGGGAGGGGTGCTGGTGGTGGTGGGGGGGGGCGGGGGGTTGATTTGATGTATGTGACACGGATCTCAATGCCGTTCGCTGGCTGCGTGCATTCAGGTTGGGAACGGAGGCAGATACAGACCCCCCTCCTCACCCACTGCTGCCCTCCTGCTGTGCCCACCTTCCTGTGGAGCCATAGGCACCACCCCCCCCCCCTCACCCAGGCCCTGGCGGTCGCAGCGTGATGGCAGACGAGACAGGAGGTCTTTGAAGTCAGGCAGGCCTGGACCCAGGACTGGTGGCTCATTACTCCAAAGCTGTGCATAGCATTCAACTCCCCCCCCAATCTCCATCAAGCTTTGGTATGTGCCTGACAGCATTATGAAGATCCTGTGTCAGTGTGTGGGTGTGTACGGGTAGCACTCATCTCCCCAGGTTAAGGACAGGTTAATGAATTCCCAGGCGGGGTTGATGTCCTCTCATATCAACTCAGTAGGTCCCAATTACCTCCCAAAGTTTACACCGCCCCCCTCTAGGGAAGCAAGCTCCCCCCTGCCCCCCACGGGCCTGTCTCCGCCTTGACGGCCCTTGCCACCCCCCGCGCCACACTAATCAACGCACATCGTCTGTGACATTCACACCCACACGTCATATCGATGATCTGTAGCGGCCCGTTTTCCTGAGTAAGTTTTCCTGCGTTAGAGATTCGGGGACACCCTGCTAATGAGCTGTGATGACGCGAGACTTGTACAGGGGGGAGAAGTGTGTCTTCTGGGCATCCCTGTGTGTGTGGAAGCGCATGTATCTGTACATGTGTCAAACAGAGAGAGAGAGAGCAAGACAGAGAGAGAGAGAGAGCAAGTGTCCTTATGCCAGTTAATTACGGTGAATGGCCACACAGCTGTTAGGGATGCATTCCCACACTCCTTAAGGTTCTCCATCTCTTAGTGATGGGACACCACGCCGTTCCGCGTCAAACCTACAAGAGCAGGTGCTCTAACGAATGTCTTACCATTTGTAGCATAGTCACTGAGAGGCCGCCGCAGCAGTACCCGAGACTGCAAAGAAGACCTCCCCGTGTACATGCTGTTGCATTGTGACCGCCTGCAGCCATCCAGACCATAAACAATGTTACAGGTCTTGCGTAGAGCAATATTCCTGCCAAGGTGCCCTGTTTCCATGTAGCAGGGACCTGACAAACTCTGTAGCCTGTTTGCTTAATGGTGCACGCAGGTGTGAGCTAATAAACGTACAAGACAGATCTGCTGGTGTACTGGAGCCTTAGGTGGAGTCATCCATTACTCTGGTAACGCTCTGCCCACCAGAGAGGGCTAAACCACTTCTGAGATTTCGTCCCGCGAAGGCTGATGCCTCATGATTTGATTTTTGAATATGATTTATGCTTTCAGTCTCATCTCAAACGCAACGCGCATCACCCTGTGAAGTCTGTACTTGGATTTGGAAATAAAGTAGTTAAAAGACTGAGAGGCTGTGTCTTCATGGTCTGTCATAGGCAGCATTCTGGAAGATCTTGGCACTGACACATGGGAGGGGGGGATGATGGGTCATTGTGTGAAGTGATGTCATGTGGTCAGTAAGTGACCCAATGACACGTGCGATGTCATTAGGTTAGCTCAATAAATTTGATGCTGGTGTTATCTCATCTGGTTATTTCACTAGTGTTACAGCAGTGTGTCACCTGGTCATCTGACTAGTATGATTAGTGTGTTGTGGGATGACACTGCATGATGTCACCTGGGTATCCGACACTGGGTCATTATATCATCTGTGCTGCTTGGGGACGTTTTGTGACATCAGACAGCCATTTGATGGCAGCCCATGCCATCTCTTCGCTCTGATATAACTTTCCTATCCGATTCTCAACATGGATTTGCATAGCATAATATTTCCCTCGTACCCTCGTAAGAGGATTTGGATACCGCGTGATGCACAGCTCGTGGTGGATCGATGTATTAAACACAGTATGACAAGTTAACCATTTTTAGCGTAAAGCGAGATGTGCTGGGCGGGGCTATAGCAATACAGCCGTAACAAATACTTAGGAAAGCTAAACAAAGAATAAAAAAGCTTCAGAACTTTCCAGCAAACTTTTGAGGCCTTATTTGTTTCCCTATGCACAGGTATACATGTATACTTTTGGGATGAGGCAGCCTGTGTATGAAATAGTCTATTTACAGACAATCTCCGAGTTAAAAACATCCAACTTACAGACAGCTCCTACTTACAAACACACTGCCATAAAGCCTATTATATTAACAAAATTTGGGTTAAATACAATGGGCCCTAATAAGGTACGTACACATTACTTTGTGACACTCGTGAAAATATTGCACAGCTTCTGCAGTTCATCGGCTCAAGGTGCAGTACAGTACAGTACTATATGGAGATACTTTTACAATTACTGTATAAATATTGTTATTATGCAGAGTATTCTGACCATCTTATCTACAAATTCGACTGAAGACTTAGATAGGAGATCTCGTCCGTAAGCTGGGGGCTGCCTGTACCAGGCGGTGCTGTTTTGATGTCTCTGGTGTGGAGTATCTTGCCCAATGCTGTGAAAAGACCTTCATGCCAGGCACAGAAAGCAGCCTCCCGCTTCTCTGGCTGTCATTCCTGTCTCCCTCAAGCGCCACAGTCCGTGGGCAGCCGCTTATTCCTAGGTCGACGCCCCCCCCCACCGCTGCTGCTAATTTAGTGAAAAGTGTGGCCACGCCTCCTGGGTTCCAAGAGGGGGGGGGTTCACACACAACCTGGGTCGTGCTGGGAGTCTAACGTGGCCCGGTTCCTGCCTCTGAGAACTCTGAAATTGGCAAATGGCCCAGTGAAGTGATGCTCGGTTTTTTGAGATGGCCCCTCCACTGTCGTGGGCTCGAGGGGAGTCTGCATGCGACACACGTTCACACACACGCAGGGAGCACATGGCCATTCTGATACACAGCCAGTGTGCCCCACCAGTCCAAACAGACACAGGATACAAAGAAAGAACTCCCTAGTGGAACGAAATGTGAGATCCCGGCGTTTTACCCAAGGGGGAGCACATCTGGTGAGGACGGATCACGGCATGGTGCTGTGCGACCGCCTGCGCTCAGCTGACTTTGCACTTTTTGAGGTATGGCTGTATATGTCGCCGATTTCATTTGTAGGTAACATCTCTTTGGGTTTGGCACTGGAGGGGCTCGAATTAGCACGTAGCGGCCACGCAGTTCTCCTAGAGGAAGAACCAAGGCCTGGCCGAATTTGGGTCCCCTGTGTTGACTCATTGCATTTACAAACATGTCCTCCCAGAAGCGGAAAGAAATGGATTTCAGCGAATCTGGGGAAGGCGGACACCGCCATGACACACGCGACCCCTCATTAGTCACGGCGCGCGGCGGTCTGCGTTTCCAGTCCTCACCCACATTAATTTACTGGAGGAGAAGCTGTCAGAGGGCAAGGGGCTACTGGGGCAGCTGTTGCCTAAGATCCTGTCTTTGAGTCCCTCCCCCACGGGGGCCCCACCTGTCCCATACCCATTAAGGAAGGTGCAGCTGGACGTGACAGCTGGAGCTGATCCAGAGTCAGGGGCGAGAAGGTTTCCATGTATAAAGGAAAGGTCAGTGATATGGTCATGACATTGTGAGTCGTAAGCAGGACGGTGCCCATGCACAACTCACCTGCGTAAACAGAAGCTTTTTCGGGGGTTGGGTCTTGTTATCCCCCTGCGGTGTTTGGCGAGAGGCAGCATGTTAGCGGCAGACGACGTTCTTTGCGGAACCTGATGGCTTTCCTGCTCCATCTCAGCTGTCGAAAACTAGCAGCGATTTCCGGCAGGAATTTGTAGACCTGTTGTCCCCTCGTGGCAACATTGTGGGGACTTGGATGAGCGCTGTCCCGGGCACAGGGGAGATTGAGGTCACTGTTCCTCCGCTGTATCCCTGTGTGTTTCTTTAATTGTGGGGCTTATCTCGGTCGCCCGTTTAACGCGTCGCGGTGGGTAATTAGAAAGATCCTGCGCAGCGCGTGTTTGAACGGCGGGGCTGAGAGAGGCAGAAGCGAAGGGGGCCGTGAGCTGTTTTTTGTTCCCACCGATCTGATCTGTTCCGCTCATTCTGAGGCTGGGTTTAATGAGAAATGGCCGTGTAGAAGGATGATTCACACAGTCTTTGTACAAAAGACGTCCCACGACACATTAGTGATGCTCTCGGAATCCATGCCGCAGAGAACCTTCAGCAGACGAGCAGAATGACGCGTCACAGGCCTGGCTCTGCGGTCGCCGTGCAGCATCACGCTGTCCTGTGAAATAGGGCATCTTCATGGACGCCGACCACAAAACAGCTGGGATCTGCTCACCTGCCGCACCCAACTGCCCTTCTCCACCGCCAGCTGAAGGGGTCAGCTTCTCCTCCATCCCAGGGGTGGGAAACCCAATCTCTCTCTCATTTCAGTTAGCTGGGCCGCTTGATGGTGCGATCCTCTCTCTTCTACGGGAAGTGCACGCTGATGCCTGCGACTTATGGCCATTATGAGTCATGGAGCGAGAGACGATATAAAGTAAATTCTGCATTCCTGGAATAGCGCTGCATGCGGTATGACGTCTCAGGTTACACGTGCCCTGCTTCCTGGAGGGACCTTCTAGCGATTGCGGTGCCGGGGGGCTGAGAGGGCTGTGTATAGGTTCCCCCCCCCGCTGAGTGACACTATGCTACGGTCACGACAGCAGAGTTTCAGCAAAAATGAATATGGTGCTGTTTTCTGCGGAACAGGTAGCGATAGCCGCTATTACTGCTATTAGCTTACCTGACATTATAAACGTATGACCCAAATACAAATAAACTTAGATCAATTGATTGCTCAGAAGTTGCAGTAGTATCTGTGTTAGGCTTTGGGCAATGGAAATGTTTACTAATCACTGTTCTCCCTCGCAGAAGATGCGAGCTTGAGTCTTAGGCTTAATTGCTGGACAGGGGGCTTCATACTCAAGCTGGCGAACGTGAGCACACCTCTATTGACAGCTGTAAGACCCCCCCAAGGCTGGGGGGGTTAGGGTTATTAGTGGGTTTCCTATGGCAGTCGTAGTGGATGATGGTCTTTTCACTTGAAGCAAATTGCCGTTTTGGACAGGGGGATGACAACAGTCACACACGGTATAAAGAGTGAAGTAAATGTCAGCTGATTAGAGCGGTTATAAATTGTCCGTTCATCCATTTCCGATACGTCTTTGATTTGGGCTGTAAGTCTGTGTCCCTGCTGGGTTGTCAGCCTGTCACAGAGATTTACGCATAAACATTCACACACACATTCAAGAGAAGTTTAGAGCTACCAGTTCATATTGGCCTGTGTGTGTACCCCTTAATGTAATTTATATATAACAGACACACTCACACTCACAAAGCCATTAGAGCTTAATTCAGCATTTTAAGACACCCAATATCAGTAGAACCTGTATCATATTCTGGAATCTTCTGAATGTTTAATTTCAGTGTGGTTTCAGTACAGTGTATGCAGATAGACAGCACAAACAGTGAGAGGAACTTAAATTAAAAAATACAAAAATGTCCCAAACTATGTGAGAAGGCTGAAAGAGAAAAGTAACTCATCTGTGTTTCCGCGGAGAAAGAGAGTGTCTGGAGGTTTCTGCACACACGCAGTGTATCTCACTCTCACCTGTGCCCACGCGTGTCAGACCGACTGATGGGGAGGGAGTGAGACAGCACCCCCAACGTGTCCCTCAGCAGGGCACCAGCGTGTGGGCGTGCGGGCAGCTG
>JAODKF010000040.1:20548079-20564639 GCA_026779585.1 Mormyrus proboscirostris | reverse complement strand
GGGGGCGATTGTACACGTGCTTGTGTGAGAGTACAGATCCCGGGGGAGTCAAAGGCCGAACTGCAGCGCAGGCGGGCAGCGTCCTGTGGAATGCCCGACCCCCCCGACAGTCAGGGCAGGCGGGGACAGAGCATCCTTAGAAAATGTTTCATGAAGCACCACGACACAGAGCCCCCCACCCCGGCGCTGCTGAGCCCCGTTTTGCCAATCGCAGCTGTCCATAATTTTCACCTCTGCGAGTCCATGCAATTTTCGACATCCTCACGGATGAACAGCCAGCTTGCACTTTCCAGAAGGAAGCTAGCCAGGTATTTAATGGCCCTTAATTATTCAGCGGCTGGATTGCGTGCAGTTCTCCCGTCCATCTGGTCCTCCTGGGCTGATTCTGCCTGCGCTGCTTCAGTCCTCAGCAAAGCCGCTTCACCACTCCCAACAGCCAAGAGGGAGACCGAACTCAAAATACACCTGCTCTGTCAGGCGCTGCTCAGCGTGTCCTGCAGGAAGGACACCGCTAACAGGCACATAAAGCTCCCAGGACCAGCTGAAGGGTTGTCAGTTGGCTCTTAAAGTCACGTGGCCGCATTTTTCCACGACGCAGCAAACGTCAGGTAGCTCGGTTAGGATCATGCAAAGAAAACAAAATCTTCAGTCGTTTAGGCAGACAAATGGGGCAAAATGATGACCGATGATCTCAAATTAAAGTAGATGCCTTATTAAACTGATTGTTTTGCATAGCTAACGTGTTCTGTTTTATGCTCGTGAATAGGAGTTATGCTGTGTACATGTCCTATGAAAGTTCGATCTGCCGCATGTTCGTTTGCCAAGTGCCCCTGCCTCATTTTCACCATGACTAATTATTGCAGCGCGGTGCTCAGCATGCCAGACTGAGGTTTCCGGTCGTGTCCGGCAGGAGTCTGCCGACAGCATAGCCAATGAATGGTCAGATGACGCTGACCGTCGTTGACATGTGACACACATGACCGCAAGAGAGTTCCGGTTCCTCTGGGGGACTGGGCTTTGGCTAATCTGTCATTCAGTGCTCTTCATCTCACATTGATTTTCACTCTCTTTTGCTTCTTAACGCATAGCCGCCCCATCCTCATGAGGCTTACAGCCGTCTTTTATTTACCCACAATCCATGACTGTCCGTGGTCCAGCAGTCCACCAAAGGATGCTCCTCAGCGTCATACCAACAGTCGAATCGGTGACCGTGCAGGTTTAACTTGGATGTTGCCTAGCAACAGAGCCTGGCTTCTCCCATACTCCCTATGTCCAATCGATAGGCTGTTACCGCAAAGCCTACTGGGAAGAAATCAGAAGGGAGATGATGAAAGAGTCAAGTCTGTCCATCTCTTTCGCGGGTAACAGTTTGTGAGCTCTGCTCTCCTGTGTGGCTTGGTTGGCTCTACACCAAGGCTCTGCTGTGGTCTCTTACGGTTTTTATATAGACTTCCTACATTAAATTGGAATTTTGGTTTTTTTGTAGGGCCAAGGAGCTGTTCAGGTCAACAAAGGATAGAAGCTTTACATCCCTGGATATTCATAGCTGCGTATAAGCAAGGGGTTTACGCTTGAATACTCTAGGAGTGTCAAACAGACCTGCAGAGACGCTGCCAAGTGACTGAACACGTCAATGTTTTTCTGGCCCCTCTCATCAGTGCAAGCATCACCATGGCCATGTCTATCTGACGCAGGTCTACAAATCCCGGCTAAGACAGACCTCTGGTAGCTTCCATTAATTCATCCTCTGTTTACGTTCATCTTGCGATATTTAATTTCCTGTTATTATGCGAGCGCCGTTCCCTCGCTGCGGGCGAGACCTCTCTTTGTAATTTAAAACAGCTTACTGACAGTTCAGGAGAATAGCTGAACATGAAAGGTGCTGGTCTAATGCTGGCCTTTCAGAAATCGTCGAGCCTGTTTTTTTGTCGACTTTGGGTTGGTGGTCAGCAATCAATCCATCTTTGCCCTGGACACTTGACTGAGAATGAGATTAACCTCTCCTGCATTCTACAGTAATGCATTTACTGGGGGGGGGGGGGTTGCTTAAAGGGGTAGCAACACTGTGTACCTTAAACATCAAAGATTTTTTTACTGGACATGGAATGCTTTTCCAGTGCATGAAAAATTTGAACTTGGGCAACCCTACTATTGGAGTAATCCTTAAAAAAACATTCAGTGGAACATAGCCTGCCTACCTTAGATCTCTTCTTCCAAACCCATAATGCATCATTAGTCCAGATGCACAGGGTTTCCCCTCTTCACTTCCCCAGTCTCACTTTCCTGCCTCACTTCCCCTACCTCACTTTCCTACTTCATTTGCCTCACGTCACTTTCCTGCTTCACTTTCCCTATCACACTTCCCCCGCCCCACATCCCCCCCCCACCCCGATGTGCTCTATGCATGCCTTTCTGTGAATCGCAGAGGGTTTGTTGACTGCAGAAGAAAAAAGGTTGGCTGTTGACTATAGGAACACTGTTTTCTGCAGACGCATTGTGTTGTGTCTTTGTATCTTTTTTGCGTTTTATATTATATGGTATGTTGCCCATCATCTAGTCACTGCGTAAATGTAGTATGTGAGGTATATTATCTAGTGCTTGGTAAATGTTAGTATGCCACGGTATATGTTAATAAATGTGTAAATGTAGCACCATTTTGCTCCAGGAGAGCATTTTCCATCCTGGATGAATATACATGTACTGTATATTGATGGGCTAACAATGAAGATCTCTTGAATCTTGAGAACCTCCATCAGTGACACATTGCTGTCACTTTAACGGATCTCGCCTTGATGGGATCTGAGTTGTGCTTGTCCGATACCAACCTGTTTTAAGGCTCGTCTTCCACTCTGTCGATTTACATTTCTATGTAGGCCAGCAAGGACAGTACAATGTTATGCAAATTAAAGGGTTCCTCTGCAATTCCGGCCAATGAACGTCAACGCCGTGTAACACATGCCCTGCAGTGCAGACTGAACGGGAGCCAGTGTGGGAGGGGTTGCTGTTTTAAGCCCCAGCTGTCGCTCCCCCCTTCTCCCTCGATCCGACACGCTTGGCAGATGTGTCCTTTCGCCGTCAGCGCGCATTATAAAGCCTGCGATCCCTGCCAGTTTGGTCAGACCTGATTCCTGTTTATCTGTGAATGCTCGGTATCGAGACATCAGAATGACATTAGGGGTTTGATGTAATTCAACAAAAAAAACATATTTTTAAGTATATGGCCTTATTATAAATGACCTGTCCTGTCACAGACTTTGGTTCAAAGCAGAAAGACAGAGCTGGGCGATAGAGTAGACAATGAGAACAAGGGATTGTAACTGCTAGGTCGCTGGCTTGAATGCTAGACGCAGATATAGTACCATTCAGCGAAATACTTAGGGTGAAATGCGCCAGTACTGTATCTCCTGCGGATATATGGATGAAGTAAAACCGTTGCTTTGTGTCATCGCTGTCAAAGCAACTTAAAAACGTGAAAGCAGAAGATACTGCATAAGAAAAGGAGAAGCGGCCACAGCGTGGAGACAGCTGCCGTATGATTAATTCACTTTGCATCCCATTATCACCTGAAAACAGAAAATGAGGTGCGCCACTTTGTGGTGGGAGGTGGTATGTGCAGTTTAGTGCCATTACTTGGATATTTGGGTGAAAATCACCCAGTCAAAACAGTGTTGATTAGGGCTTGTGTATCTGTCAGAGGACATTGCAACAGTTGTTATCTCCTCAGTGGCTGGTTAGCAATTAAAGTCAAATCCCTGCCTGTCATTAGGTCCCTGAGAGTGGGGGGGGAGGGGGGGGGGGCTATGGGCAATTTGTAGTCTGATCTTTGGCAGTGACTCAAGGTGAACTTGACATATGACAGTTCCTCCTCTATGTCTGATTTGGCGGTAGTTGACATTAGGAAACTACACGGCCTGAAAATGAGAAGCAATTAGGCATCCATCCCTATATAGGCTCTACACCTTCCCTTACCGTGACAGGTTTTGCATCTTATTTAGTTCTGCCGGGTATTTTCTGAAGCCAGAAAATCATTTTAGTACGAAGTGAACACAGTAGCTTCTGGCTGATCCTGAATCAGTGCATCAGCTGGGCCGTACTGAGATATAGAAGGAAGTCAACATCCCCTCCAACTTCTCGCAAGAGAAAAAAATACATACAGTAAGCGACAGCTCACTGTTATTGTAAATGGCATCAGCACTAAAATTTTCAGTAGCTAATTGTTGTGGTTGGTACCAAATATTGACATTTGTTAAAGAGAAGGAACTAATGGATTAATATTGTCAGTGTTTTTTTGTGTGAATGATAGTATTTCATGTGGCCATATTCTTGGCGAAAGCCACTTCCTGAATCCAGTCAACAGATGTTTTAAATGCTGTGTCCATTGTTTTATTTTTTTTTGCCCAATAAAAATGCTCTGCTCTCTCTGTTTCCTCTCTCCCCCGCCCCCTTCTCTCCAGCATAGTCCGGCCAGCGTAAATGGAACCGTGCGCTCAATTGCCTGCAATCGCATTTAATATTATGGCTGATTGTAGATAATCAACTCTGAGCAGTCAGGCGCGCCACTTCTAGAACAGCCATGACAAAATAAGCATCCGAAGGGGGACAGACACTCGGCAAATCAAAGCAGAAAATGAGATATCAAAAGCTGATTATATTACCTCTCTGCTTTTATCGATCATTGAATGCATGCACCAATAGCGTAATCAAACACTTCATTATGAACAGAAGTTGATGTGTGGCTCTTTTGGCCTTTGCAGGAACTGCTTATTGAGCTGATCCATACAGTAGGTGTCACAATAGAGAGAGTGGTGAAATCTTTGAATCCCTGCTTGACCTCTAGATGACCTTCAGAAGGCTGACCTTTCCTGACTTCCTTGCATATATTGGTTGGCTCCTGTAATAGGAATCAGACAGATTCATGGCTGAGTTAGAGACTTTCCATTGTTATGTTGGTTACTGTCGGTGGGGGCTTGTGGGTAATGTATGCACATTGTTTCGGACAGACCCTGAGAAGTGTGTCGCATGTCACACAGACAGTGCGCAGCGTGGGAGTGGAAGCCCTGTGTGAGAAAATGCACAAAATGGTCTCGGTACAGAGAGAGGAATGTTCTGCAGTATCATCGGTGCTTGGTGAGGTAGAAAATAGGGACATTAGGAAGTTGAGCTTTGGCCAGTCCTGGTCCAGCTGCTTAGGAACATTCCAGAACCGGAGGACATAAATGCCGTCTTTCGTGCAGTGTTTGGCATTTAGGCTGAGTGTCAGGCTCAAGGGGATCTGGGAAGGGTAGACAGTAAAGAACATCTCCTTTAATTAAAGCCTTAGCATTCGGGCAGTGGGTTCCACCGCTCCTGGGCCACAGCCCGTTTGAAACCCTTGGCCATTGCCTGCTAATGTCATGTGATGATACAGCTGTTTGTTGGGTGACAGAATGGTTACAGTGAGAAACTTCCTGTTTTGTTTGTGTCCTGAGATAGATGGAATATTTTTTTCTAACTTTTCTAGCTGACACGTGTGAAAACCACTTTTAAACCGCAAGCTCTTCCAAGCAATTCCAAACTTAACATTTATCCGGAAACAAAAGTTGCGTTTTGGAGTGCCACGAGCCAGTGTCTTCTCAAGGCTGATGACCTTTGACCTCATATTGGTTCGGGGGGGGGGTGTGGCGATTCGTGTATCGTTTTTTTGAGTGTCGGGGGAATGCATTGACCTCTGACATTGTGCTGATCATTGACTGTGTGCTTGGGGGCCACGCCATGGCAGCCTAATGGCCCATACGCATCCGGCCTGGTGTCTCAGAGACATTAATGTGAGTGGTACATGCTAGGGCGGAACAGGGAAGTCCAGTAGCGAGCGGCTGTAGCGAAGCGCTTAGTTCCTGGCTGGAACGCTAAATTAGGGTAGAGGTCCACTTATTCTGCCTGGGCCAGTTTCCCTATTGGAATCACAAACTCGTATGGCTGTCCACCCATGCTAAAGATGGCAGAAGGCTATAAAAATACTTTTTATGTGTGTTAATAGGCATTTTAATTGGCTGCTGAGTAATTCCGAGGTTCCAGTTGAGTTGGGTTTTCCACGGTGCCCAGCAATGCATTTCTTGCGATAATTGCAGGTCAGATGTGACTTTAAAAGCGTGAGGTTTTGTGTCGGGCACATTGCAGGGTCGCGGCCCCCGCAGGCCTCGTGGGGCAGGGATTCTTGAGTGCAGCTCGCTGTGCCTTCTCTGCTTTTCCCCCACAGTCGTTTATCTGAAAGTGCCGCACGTCAGATCCCGGAGCAAAAATAACAGCAGGCACGTTGCCAAGATGGATTTTTTTTTCTTTTGGCGGTATATTTTAACTACCCCTCCCCCGCTGCTGAGCATGTACAATCACACACATGCCGGGACATTTCCGGTACGTGGGAAATGAAAATAAAGAAGTGCAGTAATATCCTTCATAACACTTTACCAGTTCACCTACTGCCCATTTTGTCCGTAGAGGGAAAACAGAGGCTTTGCACTCCATCATTCCCATTGGTTTTTAGAAATGTGGGACGAAGCAGGTTTAATGTGTCACTCCCATCACTATTGTTCTGCTAAGACTCCAGCACTCAGCAGTGCCCAGTAACGAGGATCAGATTTGACCTGCTGTCCTGGTTCCTAATGGCTGAGTCACCTGTCTGTATAAGGGGGCAGCGTCAGTTGCCTGCCAATTTTTCGGGAATGTGTTGCCGGATCGGTCCGCCCCTCATGCGGGACTCTCCCCTGACCGGCGCCACGTTCCGATAATAGCCACAGCCTGTCCTGCATCGCTTTGTCTCGATCCCACGCCAGGGAGATAACCAGACGGCCACATCCGCCCTGATTTCATGCCAGGTCTACAGCGTCTCTGACACGCTACAGGCCAGTGTCACTGGGGTTGGGGTCTGTTTTGCGGCAGCACGGCATCAAAGCCTCATGCGAATTACATTTTAACAGCAAGTCTTACAGTATGTGTTGGGCTGAACTGGCATGAAGCGGTGTGAGCGAGGCTGAGTGGGTAGTAGGGCTGCCTCACATCTCCAGGGCTGGAGGCTTCAATCCTTCCTTCACTCACTGTGTGTGGAGCATGGGCATCGTTAGGTTTATTTAGGGTGTTCTTCAGCCCCCCCTCCCCCAAAATGATCCCAAGCTCCCCTAAAAATATAGCAATTATCATACTATTTTAAAATGATATATCCATACATTTCATACAAGATATCACTGAGCGCAGGTGCGCACTTAAAAAATAGAAGCAAAACTACGAATTGAAATTAAAAATAATACTGTAAGTCTAGCTATCATTATTTAATTAAAATCATGTACTGGCTGTTTAAGCTGCCGTTGGTTCCGGCGGGCATTAGGACCCAGGCGGAAGCTACGTGTCGCTGCTTGTTAGTGAGTAGCAACGTTTATCCATAGTTCGACAGAAAGAAGCAGCCAGATAATCTCATTGTTCGAGATTGTAAGTAGGTGTCAATGACTGTTAATTGCTTAACTTTACTTATGTTTCCTTAAGTGAAAGGCAAGTGACGTTGTTGGCTATTTTAAAACGAATTTAGGCTAACTTCCCCGCATAATGCTGCTGTTAAAATTGGTTATTGTGACCAAAAACTTAATGGCAAGTGTCCCTGTTTTTGCTGTTGTACAACAGCAACAGGGACACGTACCTCCCCAACATGTAGGCTGTTAAAAAAAAACTCATGGACTCATTTAGACTGTAATTTAAAAAAAAGGTTGACATCCTAAAGACTAAGGAAACCAAAGGCAGGTAATCTCCTAGAGTAGCCAGTGAAATAAAATGAGCCAGATAGCAGCATGATTGCTGTACATGAGATAATAAAATTAAAGAAGCATGTTTAGCGCTAATTCCTTCCTACAGCCCTGTGGGCTAAGCCCCCCGTGTCTTTCAATTCTAGTGACGTCCCTGGTGTGGAGTTTGTGTGTTTCTCAGCGCGTCTGTCTGTCCGCTGGGTTCCCACCCAGGGTGATGGATGGATGATACGAAATGGTCTATGTTGCATTCATATCTAATGCTGCAGCTACTGGAACATTGCAGTACAGCTGTGATTTCCAATCCACACAAGACCAAATATACAAGAATATAAATAAATAACCTGGTTGAAATCTATTTTTCTCTAGAATTTAGATGAAAATTTGACCTGGAACTTCTGCTAATAGCACATCACTGTCGCCCCATGACCTGACATGACCCCTGCCGTCTCCATCCTCGCAATATGTGACTACAGATGCGCGTTAGATTTATGGCGTAATTAAAAGCACATCAGGTCCTGGTTTTGATTTAAAAAAAAAAAAAACTGGAGCCCCCGCGATGGCAGTGGATTTCTGTGATGAGTCGGGCCCCTTTATCTCAGCCACGCGGGACATCGAGATTAAAGGGCCGCTTTGCCTGTGATCGGCCTGCATCCTCAGCCGAGCTTCTCATCCCTGGGGCTCCGCGGCAGAGCTGCCCACAGCGTCGTCTCCAGCTGTCTCCAAAGCCCAACACGCTGCGTTTGTAGGCGTACTTGTTTGTGACTCTTCAGTCTCTGTCCCTCTGTTGCGCCCTGACTGTCTCTGGACAGGGCCCGTCCCATCTTATTGGTGGGTGCCGTGGATCCTTGGCTTCTCAGTTCTTGATGATTCCCGGTGTTCTGGGTTCACGTAGGGGTTTGTTTAAGGTTTCCATGTTGCGTGCTGCGTACCCGAGAGAACCTATCGGAAATCTGAACCAGATGTATTTATGAAACCTTTGGGGCTCCGTACTTGGGATTCATGTGTACATTTGGTCAGTTTCATCGCTTATTGGATCAGAAGGCAATATTATCCATCCAAGTCTAGATTCATCCATCTTCCATAACTACTTATTCGGTACAGGTCACAGTGTGCCTGAAGCCTGTTCCAGAAAGCTCAGACAACGTGAACCCCACCCCACACAGACACACACACACCCACACACACACAGGGCTGGGAATCAAACCCACCCTAGAAAAGTGAGACTTCTGTGATCCCCGTAAAGTTTTGCCATGTTACATGCTCTGTAATTTTCTCTTTCCTTACTTACCACTTATACCTTTATGTTCACAACTGACACCGACGCGAAGCAGAATCTCAGGATCTACATTGGGGACTGATAGTGAAGTCTCAAGGGAGTATCTTTAACCAGGGACCTACAGACTTGAATCATTAAAGTAATCCTGTGGTTGTACCCCTGCATGCATATTAACATCAATTTGACAAGAGAATTATGTGGAGCTGTTTGAATTAGGTGTAAATGAATGAAGGACGAAAGACAAGTAACGTGGTCTCTAAATGTCTGCTGTGCATCGGGGTGACGACGGTCTCAGTAAGGAGCAGTGAGTCCTGATGAAACAGTCAGGCATATGTAGACCTCCGTGCCGATCCTGGGTGTCTCTCACCGTGACGGAGCCGTCACTCCGCCGGCATCTTCACGGTCTGTGCCTTCCTAGGCTTCCGTGAGCTGGGTTACTGAGGCGACGGAATCTCCCATTCATCCGGAATCAACAATCGGACTGCGCTTTCTATGGGCTTTTGCAAGGCCGCTTAATCCGAGCCTCGGCAGGCTGGAGTGCGGCTCCTTTGTGCGCACACATCCCGTCGTCCTACATGATCCAGGCACTGAACTCTTTACTGCGTACTAAAAGGGGAGATTGGATCGTCCGTCCCCCTCCTCACTGATATCTCACTCGTCAAGGGCACCTTTGGTATCACAGTCATATAAACTGGCTCCCCAAGTCATAACAGTGATTTATTTGTCTTATTCACAAACATAATTAACACTTTACAATGTGGCTAGCACGTTTAACCCTTACACCGCTGGAAAATCGCAAGGTTCCCTTATGGGACCAGAAGTAGCTGCCTGGGGTTTGAACCAGGAATTATAATAAACCTTCTGTTACTGATCCGGAGAGAAATGTTAGATGATGGTGGCTTGATGGAGAAATGCGTGTTGGGCATGGAGGACCTGACAGTGATGACCTGAATATCCCAGGAGTATCAAAAGAGCCAGGCTGTTCTCGTCCCTGAAATTTCACGAGCCAGAATTATGGAGTCTATGTTGAATATTCCCTCAATGATAAGCCTCTTGCGTTGCTGCAGTGTCAAGGATTGAAGACCCACGGAATTCAAAGACGTGACCAAGATGTTTGTTCATTCGCCTTTTGTTAAACAACTGCTGATTTAGCTCAACAAAGGAATTAGATTTTATAGGCTGCCTCGGTGTATGAATAAAGCTAAATATTGGAACATTGCCTCGGAGGCTAGTAACAGGTTATTAAAGCAGATAATTTTCTGCTTATCTTAGGAGTTAAAGGTCACACTTTCATTGTGTCGCTAAAATCTTACACAGTGTTAAGATGAGGACCTTCCCTTGAGTCGAGCCACTGTGCAGTCCATCACAGTATATCTCGCAAAGGAACTGTCTAAGCAGAAAGACGGATGTGCAGAATAGATCCCAAATAAGGAGGTATAGCTATAGATCAGCGTTCCCGGCACGCATTGTTAATGATTTTTTTTGAAGGAACAGTGCTTGGAATACGATAAGGCTTTTCTGACCTCGCTTATTCCAAATGGCATTCCAAGGTATTTGTTTTAACTGCTGAGTCCCATAACTCACTCATAAGGTATCGATAGGTTTCCCTACAGGAGGCTTGTCGCTCGAAACGTGTTGACGGTCTTCACAAGAGGCCATGGCTTTACGGTTCTTTACAGGCCTTTCCACAACTTTATATCATGCGATTTCAGCCTCAGCACTGTCTGCCTGTCTAGGCTAAATGCTTTGCACATATCTCATGTATAATGAATAGCATGGACACGTAGCAAAACAACTTAGTGACGCAGGACACAGTGGTTGGTATGAGCAATGTCACTCAACTGATTCTGCAAAGATGAGGAAAACTATAAGCAGAAATGAAATTTAACCATCATCAGGAGAAATGTTATCTGTAATGACCCTCGAGGTGGTAAAAATAGGATACTCACCCTGAATAGCAACAAAATCAGCTACTAGCGTGGACTGTCTTCCTCCGTGACAAATATATTGAATAAGTACCTCCCTCACAGCCATGCTCTTTGCTCAGCATGATCATTTAATGCCGGAAGGCCAAGACGGCAGCATAAATGTGGCATTTTATTCAGATGTCATCCATTTTGCACCAGATTAGCTGTTCATAAATAAACATTCATCACTGGAGTCCTGTTTAGTGTTTGTGTTTTATTTCTATTACTTTCTTAAATGCAGCAAGCATAAACCATTTCTTCTTTATAAGACTGCTGTGAAAAAATGATTTATTCTTTGGGAAACCGATTCAGAATGTCGACTGTAGCCAGAGGCTGCAAATCGCTAACTGTTTGCTCCTCTTTGACTGGATACCTGACGTTTTAGCCGATTGAAGCCCAGCTTTAGCCTGCCTTGCTGAGGCGTAATGCCTGCAAGAGGCGTTTAAGCGCCCCTTGACCCCAGTTATGTGGACCCGTTGGCAGCAAGTCAAAAAGCTCAGTCCTTTCGGCTGTAGCTATGGTAACAGGTGCAGGTGACAGTCAAGTGTAGCATTTCAGAACTTAGGGACACTGGGTGGTCATCAGTGTTTACTGACACGCTGTTAACAACACCTTGTTCAGATGAAGGGAAGGCATGTTTGCAGTGTGCAGAAATTATGTGCGAGAGTCTGGGAGTCAGGTGGGGAATTTGTTGTTGTTTTTCCTCATTTCAGTGTTGTTAACTGGTGATTTTCTCCAGAGCTATTTAAAAGCTGGATTGCTACCAGAGCAGCTGAGCACCTTGTGCGGCAGTCTTAGCGAAACGAACCAATCATAGCTGCTGCTTTGAGGAAGCCCCGCCCCCTCCGCCTGCTCAGAAGCCTGATAGGCTGCGGTTGCGTCACAGTGCCAATCTTGTACTCAGCTGCTTGTTTTCGGCACAAAATATGGAGCACACGTGTTTCCCCTTTTGCGCTGTTTTTGTTCTCCGAAATGGGGGAGATGAAGAATGACCACATCCCAGACCTCTAATTGGTTTGTTGACATGGCCTGAAAAGCCTACAGGAATCCAATTAGCTGGCGCATTTTACCTCTAATTCCATTTGACGTGATAATTGTGCTGCTCTGGTACCTGCCACACAGTATGCCCTTTAAAAGTTTGCTTTATGTTAGTTTTTATTTTGTTTTGTTGGTACCTGAAATGCTAAAAAGCCACTTATTTTATTTTGTATATATAATTATTAATATTAAATATATATATATTTTATATGACATTTATATCAGATTTATTATATATATTACATAGATATATAATAAATTCATATAATTATTTAGACACGTTAGCGGGTGATTCAGTCGGGGCTGGCGGGTTAGGACCCCCCCCCCATTCTGCACACATGGACTCTGCATGTTCTCCACGTGTTACACGTGTTTCCTCTGTACCGCTTCCTCCTACCATCCAAGCACAAGCAGTCAGGCGAATTGATATTTCTGCATTTTCTGCAGCATGTGAAGGTATTCTTGTGTGCTCTCAGACAGACTGACACCCCGATTTGGCCCCTATACTGCCAGGGATTAGATGGATGGATTTAAATATCTAGTTCAGACATTATACAAGAAAAGTTGCGCACAATTTATACAGATTATGATGTGATGATATCCATGTATTTATTGTGGATGGTCGTGCACGGAGTCATGTGTGTTTTGGCCTGTAAGATGAAGGCGCGGCCAGCATACAAATCCAGAAGGCAGCCAATACAGCAGTGAGCTGGGCTCCTCCCGAACGTAGCGGCAGCGGTTTGCTAGCTGATAGCAGACGTTACCTCTCCTGATTCTCACAGACCTGCCAGAATGTCTTCCAGTGCCTCTGGGTGTGGAAACTGCACCTCTCTCTCTGTCTGTCTGTCTCGCTCTCTCTGTCTCTCTCGCTCTCTCTCCCTCTCTCTCTTCGTGTGTGTGTGGGCTACGATGTGTGCTATTACGCAGAAGCACAACTGAGATGGATCACAATGCTGGCTCATGACCGCTCTTCACGAGCCTCACTCAGAACTGACAGTCGGATTTCTCATTAGCATAAGAGCAAGAAATCCAGACGTCCTATTTTGTTTGATTTGGCCTGAGGTCCAGCAGTCTCTCTGAAGACATAAAGTACGGTAGCGCATTTCTAATGAACTGGACGTGTTGCTCACTGAGCCGTGGACCAGGACAACCGTAATCTGTCCTTTTAATCTTCTTTAATGTCATGTTTGTAGATCGTCGTTGTAAGATATATTTAACATAACTGTCGCCGCTTTAAATAATGGGCTAAATGAGCTGACATTAAAATGTCAGCATTCTCTGTTTCCCGTAACCCGTAACTTAAAATATTACTCTTTTAAGTTATATTTTACAGCCCCAAGTGGTTTAGCACCCCCGCAGGTGAGTCCTGTCAGTAGTTTTTAGGAACGCAGGAACGCCAGACTCCAGCAAATGATACATGTGAAAACTTGGCTTACATAGCTCATATACAGAATGTGTATTTATCATATTGGTAATTCAACACGGTGCTACAAATGACACATAAACGGTAACATAAGATGATATACCTGCTTAGATCAGGGTAGGCAGAAAGGGCCAATGTGTACGTGAGTTTTTGCTACAGCTCCCTAATTAGAAGACTGATTGGCTGAAGAGTCCTCACACCTGGGCTTGAACAGCTGACCTAAAGGTTATCCCAAAAACCTGCATACACACCAGCCCTTTGTAGATAAGACTGTCCACCCCTGGCCTAGACTGTATCAAAAAGCAAGAAAGGACCAAAATAAAAAGAGATTTCTAACGTCATGTTATCTTCCCTCATCCTTCCGACCTGTGGCCCCATCTTTGGAGCGTTAAATGCGGTCTGCAAAACACCAGAGAGAAAAACGCAGCATCAATGCTTTGCTGTGCTCACCATGAACCGTTCCGTTCTCCCAGACCATGACAAATAAGCTCATCGCCTACAGTATGGTCTGTGCATTTGCTTAATTTCCAAAGTGCGTCCACTCTCTGCTCCTCATTTATGCTGCGGTGGCAGTGCACGAGAGTATAAATATGCCGGATGTTGTAATTTGACACTGTGACTGTTGTGTATTAATCTCCTGGGCTATGAATAATTAGGCTCACTGGGAATCTGTTGGGTGGCCATCAGGTCATATGATTTCAGATGATCACATGATGGTCGCAGTAGCCAATCAAATGTCAAAAGAGCTGTGAAGAAGCCAGTCTGCTCGTTCCCACTTACACTCATTCATTATCAAGCATTGGGGAACATTTTCTGCTGAATTTACCGAATTATAAATAAAATAAGATGACAAAAGCAAGTGAAGGGTAAGTGTGGCTCTGCCCCCCGGTGGCTGTGGCCGATTGAAGCACGTTGCCATTGGCGGAGGTCCACGGTGGAGCCGCTTGAGGTGCGGGTGCAGCTAGGGCCTGTGGTCCTCTCCCCACCGACAGGAGGGCAGCCTGGTGGGGTGGGCGGCGGTACCACGAGCCGCACGCCAAGCCCACCAGATGGCCGGGGTTGTGGCTGAGTGTTACGTAAAAAGTCCCCACCACTGGCCAAGCCTCCCGCCGGCCGCGGCACTGGGCATCCGCACAGTCTTCGTCGCGAGCCCGCGCTTCCGATGGGTGGGGGACGGGGTCGCGGGGCGCCTCGCTGTGAGGAGGGGGAGGAGCAGCGGGGCCCCGCCAGGCGGAGGTGCACGGCAGCGTGGGGGGGCGTTTCCGATGTCATGTTGCTAGGAGCCTGAGCTGCCAGCTTCATGCAAACTACGTAGCCGCATGGATACAAATATGGCTTGACGTTCCGAAGGGGAATTCCTGCTTTCTCAAAAACATCCGATCCCATTCTGCGCATTTCAAAAGGGACTTGGTTGGTTGTCAGGGAAACCCTTTGGTATCTGGGAGGGGTTAAATGTGTGCTTTGTAGATTAGGTACGTGCTCCCCGGGAAACCGATTTGGAGGAATTCCATGGATGAAAACGTTCATCCGGGCTGGTGGAGTGTATAACCAAGGCGATGGTGAAGCAGCCTGCATCAGCACCCGTATCAGCCTCCGTGATGTGCTGCACGCACAGGGTCTCACGGTTTTTGTCCTTTTTATCTTTTCTCAGGGGTCATTTGGTCCAGTAGATGTGCAGCGCTATGATATTAGCAAGACCTTTACACTGCCTGTGTTTGAATTGGCGTTTATGTCGATAACACTACCTTCTGGTGGCACAGCCACAGAAAAAGTGTTGGATTTTCATATCCAGGTGTCATAGGGTCCTGGTGACTGGTGATACTGGTTGCCGGATCCACCTTAGCAGAGGCAGTTAGTGGGGCTTATGCACTTAGAGCCATCTTTCACCTTTCACCAAGATTCGGGGTCACGTGGGCTTTACCATAAAGCTCCCCACAGCCATAAACTGACCGATGAGTTATGATTAAAGAGAGGCTGCCATACTTTCTGTGCGTCTCTGAGCAGTATGAGAGTATGAGTGCCTGTCTAGGACCACGGCCATGCAGAGGCTGCTGTGTAGCTGTTTCCATGGCTACCGTGCACGCCCCTGGAACATGGCTCCGCAGCGGTGTGCTGGGTGTCGTGCCGACGGGAGCTCCATGGCCCTTATAGTCCCCCTAGTCTGGGGGCCGTCGTGCAAATCAGTCATGGGGCTAGAAAAGATCTCAGTAGAGAGATGGCCTGTGCGTTTCACAGGTGGAATTGGAAAATAGGACAAGGATCCCCAAAGGACGTTCTTGCTGGGGTGTGACAGTGGTATCCCATCATGCTCTTTATAGAGGAAAGGTACTGCTGTGGTCACCTGACTGGTATCATGTGATCAGTCATTTCACACCACTGGTGTCCTGTGATGGAGGCTATGTTATCTGATCCTGTGTCTTGCTGGATCAATGTTCAACCAACACCCCCGCACCCCCCTGATTACCTATTGTTTTTTTAATTGTTTTTTTCTTTCGTTTTCCATCTGCGCATTTTAATTGTCTGAGATGTGGTCCTGAACCCCCGAGCAGCAGATGGTAATTAGGGCTGATGTACCTGTTTTTTTTTTTCTGGCGACACCCGCTGGTACAGCAGAAGGGCATGAATGTCACAGGTACCCTCATCAGTGGGGCTTCCGGTTGGATCGAATTCTTGGGCCTGTATCCTAAACTGTGAAGGACCCCTGGCATCAGGAGGAACAGCCTCAGTGCCTCTTACCTCCTATCATCTCCTGAAGGAAGGGGTGAAGGTAGAGGGGCAATGATGGTGGCTGACATATGGGATATATTTTTGGAAGTGTGCGGTCTGGGATCCCTGAATATCCCCGACTCCATGCGGGGGGTGGGGGTTTGGTGGGGGGGGGCTTGGTGGGCAGTGGCTGAGGGGTCATTTTCTTAACAGCATATGTTCCTGCAGCAGTGAGGCATATAGATGAGGAACCTGGAGTACCTGGGCCTCCAAAAGGATTCTTTAAGCGAACCCAGACATGCTTGATGAGGCATAAAACTGTGTCGGGGGGGGGGGGGGGGGGGGGGGGGGGGGGGGGGGGGGGGGGGGGGGGGGGGGGGG